>JAQIUQ010000425.1:622500-752500 GCA_030378365.1 Hybognathus amarus
TCCCGGTCTTATATGACAGCAGGGTCCACGTTTCGTCTTTACCGTCTCGCACTCATGTCCGTTTTTGTGCTCGCTCCACCTGTTCTACCCACCCCTTCCTTTTTCTCTCTCATTGGCAACCGTGAGTTACTTTGGTTTAGAGCCCCTCTTAGCCGCTTCCTTGCCTTACCGCTCTTCCAGGCATGGTCATGCAGTGTATTTGCACCCTTGGATAGCCTCCTGCTGCTGCTCGCTGCCTGCTTACAGAACTTGTTTCAGGGCTTGCTGTCAGAGGAGGTAGAGAGAGAAAGGAGGGACCAAGGGAGGGAGATTGAAGAATCATCGGATGGTGGGTGGCGGGAGGGGCGAAATGCAGCACAGAGTCGACCCATACTGCTGCTGATGAGGTGGGGGGAGGGATGCTGACTTTAGTGTTTTATATTCCGGATCTGCACACTCCACCAAATCATCTTTCCTGATCTCTCTCTCTCTCTCTACGCTGTCATGACATGGCTTTTGTGTGTACCATGTTTAGATATCCTATTACTCACACAGCAGCTTTGGTAAATGACCCTGCTCTATTGCAATATTACTATACAGTGTTGAACTATTCTGTGTGACGCAGCTAAATGCAGAAGACAGGCTGATGTGGTTTAATGTCCCTCTACCGGCCTTGTCCTCATTTAGGTGACAGCAGTTTTTAATGCTTTTTGTATTGTTTTTTTATTATTTAATTCTAAAGGGATTTCTGTTTAGGTTTGTGAGTTTACTCTCAGTATATACTGTATAACTACTTTCAGGCCACTTAAGTTATTATTTAAATTTTACTCTGTTAAAGCTTGTTAATGTACCCCTTCTTATTTAGTTTAGTTCATTTAGGTGCAGAGGTTTACATAATTTGTTTGGCAGCATGTATTAATGTTTTGATTCTTATAACTCTTTTTTTTAATATACCCAATGGATGGATGGAAGATGATCTGTGCTTCCATCTGTTTCACCCCAGTGTTCTGAATGTGCATGTGCAACTTTTGAGAGCACCAATGAGGTATGAATGTACTCATGGAGCGAAACAGCATGGCAAATGTGTGAAAACCTGCATAGCAGCAGAGTAAGGTTTTGAGCTATTGAACCAAAAAAAGTGAAGAAAAAAAGGATAACCTTAAAGGTGCCATCTGTAAAAATTGAGGTTAAAATATCCAAAAAATGAGCTACTTGCATCAAAAGAATGAGAAGAAATAATGTCATTTTAAATGATGTTAATGATGTCATTAAAAAAATGATAAGTTATAGTGCTGCCGAGATATTAACCTGAATTAGCATGCTAAATTACTAGCCCTGGCCCGTCAGGTGTCGTAATACCAGTTTCGGCCATGGGAGGTGGTATGCAGGCGGGCAACATAACCACCAGCCAAACTGCAATAGACGAGTAACTCGCGCGGCTTGTGTGTGTACTTGAACCTGATGTCAGTCGTGTGGAAATACAGCCCACTACTACATTTCAGTTCAGGCAAAGAGTTAAAAAAATGATTTGTCGACATTATGCATGAGGAATACATTTTGGTAAGTTGTAGCATACTTTATCTTTCAACAGAGTTCATGTTCTTTTTCCATTAGCTAGTAGAGATGATCTGGTTCACGTGCGCTAGGGATCTGTGGTGTAACGTACAAGCGCCAAAATGGTATTTATTGTTTAAATTGCGTAATAAAATTGACAGAATCTGAGAGCTTAACTAACCTGCTTGCTAAGTGTCAATTGCGTGTCTCACAGTGAATTCGTAAGAGTTGGCAGCTCTGAATGGCGCTAGCTTGATCAACATCAGCGAATGCTGTCTGTCAAATTAATTCAAACTAACAATAAAAGTGTAATATGATATGAATACCATAAACTTCAAATAATAGTCCAGGCTTTTATTTTCCCATATCGTTGAAATGCACCAGCTTGTTTTCGAGACAGGCGGTCTTCATCATTTAGTGTTGCGATGTTGTTCATAGAAGTCTCTGATCTCTAAAAATCTCCAAATGCTCCACGTGAAACTGCGGTCTTCCGACCTTTTGCTATTGTGTCAAATGATTTGAATAATATGTGCGAGGGAGAGAGAGCAAAACAGCGCTCGCTTGTGTTGTTTGAAGACGTGAGTGCGCGCACGGCTGCGGCACAACTCACTTTCTGGAGGTATACTGCCCCCATCTGGTATGGAATATGATTTGATTTTTTTTTTGTGCCAGATGGCACCTTTAACCCTCACAAAAAGTACTATGGCGTTACAATGGTGTGCTGTCCCATTTGGATGTAATAATATTAATTATAATAATCTTATTTATTATTATTATGCTGTTGTTTTCATGCCTCAAGCATGTAGTTTAAAGCTGTTGGCTCATGTAACCACTGAAGTCTGGTGAAATTCTCACCGGAAGGAGAGAGTTTGAAAATAAATCAAAAGGCAGAAAATGGTGCTGTAGTTGGTTTCCCAATTTAAATCTGGTGTCACATTTCCTCTCTCACTTCTGCTGCAGGTGGTGCACAGGCCCTGCATTAAGCACTCTGCAGAAGACGCACTGTATGCTACTTGTACTAACTTCCTACTTTGCTCAATAGTTGTACTTCAGCAGTGCTTACCCTATAGGCAGAGTTTGTTAGTGTTGGAAACAGAGAACCAGTTGTGGAATGATTTTCATGGTGTTCAGTAAAAGATTCTTGAATTGCTTTGTCTCTTGGTGCAGACAGAACACCATTTTATTTAAATATAGTATGACAGTGTTTAGTTTTTATTCTATAAATGTCTATTGTATCCCTGGTCCTAATCTTTATATTTTATTTGTGTGATTTAAAGCAACTTTGTTTGCCTAATGCAAAACTTAATATTTTTACTCTAATTAAAGAAATTGATTATCAAACAGAAACTTGTATTCGCTGATGTGCAATAATATTACAATAAAGTTCTGTCTCATTTGAATAAAGTTGGTAATTTAAAAACTGATATTTACTTTTTTGTTTTAACAGTTGATGGAAAGAAAGACACATGACCGTGTTGCAACATTTTTTATTTTTAGTGAGTGAGTGGTTTGAGTGAGCTGCTGTTGTAATGTTCTTCTGACAGTTCATCACTGTTAAGTGTCCTCAATGGCTGTAGCAATGCAGTAGTTCACTTGAAAATTGGCTTCAGATTGTGGCTACATTCCCTCTTTAGTTCACACGTGTTTATCAGTGCATGCAGTCACTGATAAAGATTGTACATGCTGTGGTTTTTGTACAAGCGAGCCATGCATTCTCATGAACACAAACCATTTTATCTGAGGACATGTACATCCTTGACCAAGCCTGTTTTAACTTTTCATGAGACTTTTTGTTATTGGTTAGAAGATTATTACTTTTCAATGCTAAAATGACAAAGACCTAATGAAATTGGAGTGAATGTAGTTTGTGGCATTTAGTTATCTTCAAAGCAGTTATATGCATTGACTTTGGTTTACTTTGATTAACCTTTAGGAGTTCTACACTTTTATAATGTACAGACTCTGTCTTGAAGTAGGAAGTCATGTTTAGCAGTAACTTAAAGTGTAATGGATTAGAAAATAAACTGAGCAATTGAGAGAGCCTGTTGAGCAATTTCTCTTTAAGAGTCTTGAACAAGCAAAGTAGGTTGTAAATCCCTTGGAAGAAATGATCTTTGCATATTTTGACCTTAAGAAAGCAGATATGAGTATGTTGGTTATCTTGTTTGTGTAGTTTTTAGTGGTAGAAACAGATAAGATTTTGTTAACCCTAAAACTGTATTCTGGACAAATGTGGGCTAAATAGTTTTGATTTATTTTTTAAAAATATTTCCCTTGTTCTGAGCGGTACAAGACTTGGCTACTTTTCCTAAGTTTGCCCCCTCAACGCACACAATTTTTTTGGACTCAATTCTACAATGTTAAGTGGGTGAAAAAAACTCCTTAATCTTGTATTTGGGTCAGAAAATGGGCACCCATAGAAATGAGTGGGGAAAACTGTAATTTAAAGCATTCTAAAATTAGCCAAAATAAGACACCAGGTGACAGCAAAGGCTACGTTCACACTGCAGGCTGAAACGACCTAATTCCGATTTTTTTGCCCCTATGCGACCTGTATCTGATTTTTTCATGACAGTCTGAACGACACAGATCCGATCTTTTCAAATGCGACCCAAGCCACTTGGGTATGTGGTCCAAATCCGATATGTATCCGATCTTTTGAAATGCGACTGCGATCTGACGGCCAGGTCATATATATCCGACACGCACGTCATTGCACGCACCTGTAGCTCGCCGATGCACGCCAACTCCAACGCGTTTCTGCACTGTTATGGGCCGCGGCAGACGTGTCTCTTCCCGTGACCGAGTTGATCGGAGGTGGATCTGGTCATTCGGAAGTTACTGATGAATTCTGTATCAGTTAAGCCACTCACATCAGTATCCGACCACTCCTAGCTGCGACTCCGCACCCACACGCTTCTCTGATTAAGTTTCTTCTTAAAACGAGAAGATTGTAAGTGTGCTGGCTCTGTTGTGAAAATAACTTTAATATTGCTAAACGAGCTCCACTGTAAGACATCCATTTAGCTACTTCCGCAAACAACAAGTGACGTCGTTGACCGTTGAGTACTCTTCTGCGCTGTGCGGGTCACTTCTGGGTCATTTCACGTTCACACAGGAGATCACAAAAGGTTGCATTTAATTGGAAATTTGAATGGCCTTGCAAAAAAAATCGCATTTTTAAAAAAATTGGAATTGAGCATTAAGCCCTGCAGTGTGAACGTAGCCAAAGTCACTTCATCTTTAGGTTTTAGCTCTAAGAACTTAAAACTTTAGGTTTTAGCTTGAAGAATGATATTTCAATGTAGTTAAAAAAATAAAACATAAAAATAAGCATAATTTACATGGAAAATATGGTACTTTTTGAAGTAAATAAATTCAAAAATACCCCAAAATAAAAAAAACACCATAAATGGATAGACAAAACTTTATCGTAGACGGTGATATAATATTTATAATGAAAACAAAATTAGGATCACACCTGAGCCCGCTGTGCCCACATTTGTACACAATTATAGGATTGAAGGCTATAAAGTGAATACGGTTTGAGGGCTACATGAGATTAGGGCATTGGTGGAGCAGGTGGAACAATCCCCCATCTGATGTTTGCAAAGGAGGTACTTCTTCTGAAAGAGAATCAAGATCTATAGACACTAAAGGTGGAGGTTTAATTACAGTGTCCATGCCAGACGATAGAGATGGAGTGAGGTCATCAGTCTGCTTAGATATTTTGCTCTCCATCACAGGTTCTTGTACACTTCTTGATGCAGATGTTTTGCTGTCCAAAGAATCCATGGATGCTTGACCTGCCTGGATTTCATTTTTCTCCTCCACCGTTGAGTCCTGAGCAACTGTTGGGTTCGTGTTGGGGCTTGGACCTCATCTGGATTTTGTCTGCCAAATGTGGTTCCTTGCAGGATGTCCCCCATGAGAACTTCCTCACTTGTGTTCCTTCCGAGCGTCAGGTGTTTGGAGAGCTGTTGGGGGAGGTATCTTGAAATGGACACCTGGTTAAAGCCTTGTCTGTTGATTGTCTCGGACTCATCCATATTTGGCAGGTTTGGTTGAATGTCGCCATCCAGAAACGGTGATGGTCCGGCCCATTCAGGATTTTCAAGCCTCTTTCTCTGCATTTTGCGCTTCTTCAACAAGATAAAGATGATTGCTATAAACATCAAAACAAAAGTGGTGCCGATTACAGCTGCCACAGCAGGAGCTGGGTTCGCTTTCTGGAAATTCGTTTTTGGAGGGTAAATTCGCTTTGTGGTGGTGGTTTTTTCAGTGATCGCCAATGTCTTCGTTGACTTAATCATAGTTGAAGTCTTAAGCTTAGGACCTTTTGTGCTTGTCCACATGTCTGTGACGACTTCACTCTCTGTGGTTTCCACACTATTGGTGCTTACAGTCTTGTTGAAATCTTGTGGTGATGTTGCAGAAGTATGGGCATGTGTCAATGGGTTTGGTTGGTCTGTAGTCCCCGTTGTAGGAAGGTCTCCATTTGTATCGTTATTGCTGCCCTTCACTACCGTTTTATTTGCTTGCACATCACCATAGCGTCCAGTGAAATCAGTAGAAGGTGTTTCCTGAGTGGCTTCCAGTGTCTCCATAGCTCCTATGCTCGAAACATCTGCCTTTGTGGCATTGGGTGGTTTTGTCAAGATATTCAATTCTTTAGCTTTCTCAGTCTGTAAAAGAGATGTAGAATGCGGTCTGCGGGAGCCTTCTGTCGGTTTTCGTATTTCCTTTTGTGGAGTTGTTACCTCTTCCTGTATTATTTGCCTTTCAGGTTGTGCTAGCGTAGTAGTCAAGATGTATTCGCCATCACGTATCTTCATGCTTTTACTCTGATTTGATGTCTCGGCGTCAAATGTTGGGCAGTGCTCAGCAGGATGCCTCGCTGCGTCTGAGCTCTTCTTGAAAGTGAAACCACGTTGTCTGTACCAGAATCATTAGTGTACTTAATATACCCTGATGCATTATCTGCTGTGTTTGTTACCTCAATATTCTTATGGCTGGTTGTTAAATGGCCGTTTAGGCTCCATGGTAGAGAGAAGAGGAAGACAAGTGTGCAAAGATTAGTCCTCATGGTGTCCTTAGAAAACCTTGCCAAAAAGAGACATTTTTGCACATAAGACTCAACAGTTTTATCTCCTGAATTCTTATAAGCCACAAGCAATATGCTCAGATTAAAACTTTTATGCAAAGGTCACAAGCAAATTATAAATGAATACTTACATCGTAAATTGAAAAATGAAAAAAGTCATTTTTTTTATTTAGCTAAAAGTCTGGAAAACTAGTTTCCTACTTATTATTTTGTGGTATCATGTAGATTACTTGAAAAAAATATTAACTTGTGAAGTCAAGTAATAAAATCATTGGTTTATACTAGACAAAATAGCAAAATATGATCTTACCAAGGCATCCTCCTGAAGCATTAGTTTAAGAGTGAAGCATTTCTGATGAATACGGAACCGTCACTTCACGTGACAGGAAATGAAGCTGTGAAATGGCTGCATTTGTTTTTGCTAATAGCAGATTTTTTTGCCTGAGGAAAGAATCTGTGATGACAGTTTGAAAAACCGAAGCATGTTCTCATAAAAGGCTTTTTTTGTGGTATTTTTTGGAGCATTGCTGTCCTTTTTCTAAAAGGAATGGCTGTTAATTATCTTCACAGATATCTTTAAAAAAAAAAACTTTTTTTAGAGCAGACGTTATGTAAAAGGAAATGATCTCATGCCTTTTTTTTATCTTGGAAAGTTCCTTTTACTGAACACCCACCTTTCAAAAACCAATAAGACTTACTAACATCTTGGCAACTACCTTAGCAGTATCATTGTTACAGTGAGTTTTGCTCCGCAACCAACACATTTCAAAATCATTGTAAATAAGAAACTGAACGGGAAAAATTGTATCATTAGCATTGAATTTTATTGAATTTTTTTTATTGATGTCAGAGTTCTGAGATAAACTTAAAATGGCATTTAATGGTATTGCTTTCCTAATTTTAAAGCGGAAGTGTGTGATTTCTACAGTAACTGCTTTACAGTAGAGTCATCTACCAATCATTTATTCATAGGTTGATTGATCCAAAATCTTTGGACCAATGGCAGATAAATGTTTTAAAAAAATCCTTATTTTTGCACTTTACTGAACTTTGGTGACTGCAATGGCATAGAAATTAAACCCTCAAATTGACACAGTGGTGTATAGAGATTTGGGTTTATCTACAGTAGATGCTGCTGCTGCTGCTGGTGGTCATATTTTAAAAAAGGGCCAAAGTGTAGCACAAAGCTTAGGTTAAGTACAATTTCACATTATATACAATAATACACCAAAATTGTATTTACTTATTTTCCTTTCATCTTCACTAAACACAACAGATCTCCAGATCTGTTTTGACCTCATCTGTTAAAAAATTCAAAGTTTTTTATGTCATCTAATATTACCAATATAAGAAAAGTCCTTTTTAACAGGATAAGCAGATAATTGTAGTTGGTTAAACAATTTTCAAAAATACTCCGAGACCACTTGTAACTGCACGTTTTTTTACTGCAGTATAGAGCCATAACCGATATATTCGGCAGACCGATATTATTCGAGCCGAATATTACGCCTTTTCCAAACTGTCGGTATCGGCAGTTATAATGGCCGATAAATGAATATTTCAAACATAAAATCGGACGAAAACACACTTGAAACCATGTCATGAGTGTTGGAGTTGTATAGTTTGTCCACCAGAGGGCACTCTACAACGTCCTTGTTGGCAACACTCGTTGAGTTGGTCACGATAACCATACATTGCTTGAATAACAATTAAAAGAACATTCCCATCAGTTCTCTTAACTCAAATAAGCATGACAAATTTTTGACTATCATGTCCAGTTTTGCTGCTGTTAAATAAGCCGAGAGTGAAGCGGAATTAGCTAGTAATTAGTTACGTTACGTTGTTACAGTGTAGTTGACTGACTGTCCTTTTAATTTTTGACAATGTGACTGAAGTATTTCTTTAATAGCGCATAACAGTTATAGCAATGAGACGTATCATCTCTCTTGGCCTGTTATATTGAAAATGTATTTTTTACAATTTGCAGTTTGACGTTACCCATTGCTAAATTATGGCTCATCATAGACTAGCTAACCACAAAGCTAGCTAATGCCACTATCAGTCTGTTCTTATTAAAATGCATTATCATATTATTTTAAGTTAAAACTCATAAATAACTACAAATAACTAATGTTAGGGAAATCTGTTAATGTTTTGTTCCATGTTTCTAAAAAAAAATATATATATATTTGGTCAATATATCAGAATATCGGATTTTAAAACCAACAAATATTTGCGATTAGTATCGGCCTTTAAAATGCTTTATTGGTTGGAGCTTTATAGTAGCGGAACTATTGAAGCCATTTATTAAAAAAAAAAATAAAATGAAATGTAAAAAATGTGCTTGTCATGCCCAGCGTACAAAAAAGCTCTTATACTTTACACCATCAGAGGCATGTTTTCTAAACTAATGGGATCTATGCAGGAATCCCTGAGAGTTTGAGCTCTGCATGGCAGTCGGGATGCTCTCCAGGTCAGCGGGTGCGTTAGAAGTGTTGATGTACTGGCTTGGCCCTGCTGACGCCATCTTGGACCTCTTCCTCCTCACCATCGAGTTTTACGTCCTCCAGTAGAACACTGGTTTCCGCATGGGCCCACAATTCCTCCCTCTCTTCTCTCGGTACCCCAATAGCCAGTTCCACTCACTAGGTCGGCGTTGCTTTCGGGATGGACGGTGGGGTCCGAGTGACGGCGTTTCAGGCTGGAGACTGTACATGCCAGAGACTATGGTGGAGGTTAGAAGGATAAGGATGATGCCACCAGCAGTGGCAGTCACTATAAATGCTAGCTGGGCGTCAGTAAGAGCAGCTAATCTCGGAGGCACCAGTTGCAGGCAAACTAGTTGTCGCAAATGAAATGTTGAAGTCTTGCTCATGGATAGTAGAGGACATGGGATCTTCTGTGACCTGCATTGTCATTGTATGTTGAGATCTATGTAACAAACAAGTACCATGACATGTTACTGTAGTTACTGTAATTACTGTAGTAATAGCTATAAATTATACAGAATTACATGCAAATAACCCTAAACCAAGCCCTATTCCCTTAAATGTATAATTACACTAACAAGGACATCTTATAATAGTGTAACCACTTTTTGTCATCATTTACTCACCTCTCAAGTTGTTCCAAACCTGTGTGAGTTTTTATACTGTATGAGAAGAGATATTTTAAGAATGTTGGTAATCAAACAGTTGACGGTCAGCCGTTGACTTCTATAGTAGGGAAAAATACTATTGAAGTCAATGGGGTCAATCAACTTTCTAGTTACCAGAAATTTGTTAAATATCTTTTGTGTTGAACAGAAAAAATAAACTCATACAGGTTTGGAACAACTTCAAGGTGAGTAAATGATGACGATTTTTGGGTGAACTACCCTTTAATTTAACTTTTCAGCATGAAACCTTGGTTAATGAAAAAAAAAAAACATTATGTACACTACCATTCCAAAAATTGCGGTCTGTAAAAATTAAGATATTTTTTTTAAAGAAATGAATAAATTTATTCAGCAAGAATGCGTTAAAATAAGTGCAAGTGACCTTAAAGACATTTTTTATGTTAATAACATGTCAAATAATGCTGGAAAAATACAAAATATTTTAGGGAAAATATTTAGGGAAAAATAACATAAAAAAAAATATATATATATATATATATATATATATATATATATATATATATATATATATATATATATATATATATATATATATATATATATATATATATATATTTACATTAAGTTATTTTTTTATTCTATATATGTATGTATGTATATGTGTGTGTGTATGTGTATATATATATATATATATATATATATATATATAATAATAAAATACTATTTGTAAATTGTTTCAATGTTTTTAATATATTTTGTTCAAATAATGCAGCCTTAGTGGTTATAAGAGACTTCTTTCAAAAACGTTCAAAATCTAATTTGACCCCAAACTTTTGAATGCTAGTGTACATAATTTAATCAGTGTAAATAGATTTTAAGTCCTCCTTTTGTCACAATCAATTTATTTAAGACTTTAGTCACTTTAACGGTATATTAAAAAGATTAACAAAGACGTAGTAGTTCGTTTTCCTCTCTTCTTTTTCTAAACTCTCAATTACACATTAGCTTTAGAGATAATTGGTAAAGTACTTACTAAAGTGGATATAGAACCTTTCTTGTGGACTTATCCGGAGCGCTGGAAGATGAAGAACAACGACCTGAAGTAGTGAGGCTTGATATATAGCAATGCAGAACACAATTAACTTCCTGTCTTCACACTTGATGATGTTATTTAGGTGTTTCAGCTGAGATGCTTTTGACCTGTGGTTGTAACAATAGAAAGACAATGTTATATTTGGATTGCAGGTTTCCATTCTGTGTAAGCTGTCAGACGTTTGCCATTTAAGGGAATTTGGAACAGACTGCTCGTTTAAAATGTTTTTAATGTTTGAAGTGAAAGTTTAATGTGTATTGTTAAATATATACTTAAATTCAATTATTGCTCCTTTTATTATAGGTTTTTTGTGCACTTTGGACATTTCTTTCCAAAGATGTGCAGTCCGTTGGCTTTAGATCCAAAAACACATTCAAATTCAAATCTGAACTAAAATTGTTATTTCTCTCAGGTTCAAAACTGGACAAATCAACGGTGATCTTCTGATCTATCATGTCCTGCTGACCCTCAAGCCATACTACGCCAAGCACTGACGAAATCGCAGTAGACCTCACCCATGTGGGCCCCAGTAACCGCTTCAAGACGGACTTCTTATCCAAAGTGGTTTGTGGTCTTTCCAAACTTTGCCTACGAGAATGTGGCTGCAGTGTACATCTACAATTGCAACACCTGGGTGCGGGAGTACACCAAATACCACGAGCGATTACTGACTGGTCTCAAGGGGAGCAAGAAGCTACTGTTTATCGATTCACCTGCACGTCTAGCCGAACACATCGAACCCGAGCAGCAGAAACTGCCCGCTGCTACCCTGGCTTTGGAAGAGGACCTCAAAGTGTTTCATAATGCCCTGAAACTGGCGCATAAGGACACAAAGGTGTCGATCAAGGTAACAATTGGTATAACTCAACCCAGATGTTAAAGGGATACTCCACTTTTTTTGGAAATAGGCTCATTTTACAACTTTCCCAGAGTCAGTCGAGTTTTACCATTTTCGAATCAAATCAGCTGATTTTCTGATATTTAGAAGATTATCAGTAACCAGACCGTTTCTGGTCTCATTGACTTCCATAGTAGGAAAAAATATACTATGGAAGTGAATGAGACCAGAAACTGTCTGGTTACAGATGAAGAGTTTCAGGGCCCTATAATTTCCGCGAATCACGGAATAAAAAGCACACTCTTTTTACAACAAAAATAACAGTAAATGGTAAAAAAATGAATTCCCAAAAATTAAAACGGAAAAAAACGGAATTTGCAAAATTTAAAACGGAAAAAATGGAATTTGGGAAAAAATAAAACAGATTTTATAGGGCCCTAGAGTTTGGTTCCAAAACGCGATAAACGGCATTTAAAAAAATGAGTTACTGCAAAAATCTGACTTTTCAATACCGACCAGATACAAAACAATGTTTGAATTTACGTAAAATGTGATATCCGCGTGTATTATGTAATGTTTTCTCCCTTTCTTTCCAAACCGCGACAAACGCCAGTCTCCCTTTTCTGCAAAATGCGACATATCCGCTAACCAATCACAACGCACCATTCCACGCAATGTAAACAGTAACGGCAGCGCTTTAACTACACTTCGGCTTCCTATGTTTTCTCTATTTTGTCCTTTCGATCAACAAACAAACAAAAAAATGAATACAGCATTGGTGAACCTGCGGTGTGTAAGGCATATCCTGCAAGGGTAAAACGTGACCTCTGAAATCAACATTTTGACAGCATTGGTGAACCTGCGGTGTGTAAGGCATATCCTGCAAGGGTAAAACGTGACCTCGAAATCAAATCATTTACGTGAGATTTGAGGCACTCGGTAGGAGGAAATGCCGGCTGTTGCTTGTTCTCACACGACAGCATCAAACTTCTGTCACGCGGACACGCTGACCCCAGGGATCTTTTGAAAAACTTTCAGTTGTTTTATTTAAAGTCTACGAAAATCCGAGCAGGACCGAGCCATTTTACAGCTGATCGCCGTCCAAAAAGCTCAGCCGCGACATACCAAGGTTGACAACAGCGATATGCAGAAGTAACGTTAGATCAGGCTTAATAAATCATAATTCATGATGATGTGCTCATCTTAGTTAATGTTTTAATTAAGGTGTTGTTCATCCATGAAGTCATGAATGAAAAACGTTGAACTGTTAAAAAAACGTTGTTAAGTTCCTGATGATATTAATGTATGAATGGATGCATAATTCATGCATGATTCATTTATCCATGAATGCATGATAATTCATGACATGTACCCTTAAAGTGTTACCAAATATTGTTATATTAAAGCAATGGATTTATAGTATGCACAAGAAATTCAATGTGTATACAATTTTATTTTGATTAATTGCATTTTGAAAAAAATTAATGGATTTATTGCATTTTGGGAAAAAAAAACATCTGTTTTTTATAATAAATATTTGAAAATCAAAACCTGGATTTAATTTTTTATTGACATTATAACCTAAAAATGCTATGTAAAAATTTTGAACAGAAAATAGTGGTTTTCATCTTCCCATTTTCTTGCTAAAGAAAACACAGTTTTACTCAAATTCGTCAAAATGGATTTATAGCGTTTTGGAACCAAACTCTTCAGATATTCTTCTAAATATCAGAAAATCAGCTGAATGGATTCAAAAATGGTAAAACTCTGACTGTTTAACTCTGGGGAGAGGTAAAAGGAGCCTATTTCCAAAAAAAAGTGGAGTATCCCTTTAATTTGAGTTTCTACATTATTGGCTTATAATTGATATGATACTGATATATCGTTGGCCATTCTACCTAGGTGGGATCAACAGCTGTACAAGTGACCTCAGCGGAACGCACGCGTGTCCTGGGACAGCCAGTTTTCCTGAACGACATATACTATGCTTCAGAGATTGAGGAGATATGCCTGGTGGATGAGAACCAGTTTACTCTGACAATCGCTAACCAGGGCACTCCCCTAACGTTCATGCACCAGGAGTGCGAAGCCATTGTTCAGTCCATCATCCCACATCCGGACACGCTGGGAACTTCCCAACCAGACTCAATTCCCCAACACACCAAGATCAGGCCTAAAGATGTTCCTGGCACCCTCCTCAACATCGCCCTCCTCAACCTGGGAAGCTCTGACCCCAGTCTGAGGTGAGAAACATTAAGCTTGAGTCTTTGGCTTTGCTCAGACTGTTTTCAGCCTAACAACTTGACTTTTGGCTGAATAGTTCAATGCATCAAGCTGTTGTTGTTGTTGTGACAATGAGCCTTTTATTTGCAGGCTTCTGTCTTTGTTTTGGTGAACTGATTAGAAATGCTAATACTGCTGCTTTGTGTCTTCAGTTCAACTGGGGCCAGTCTTGAACTTGCCGCCCCACAGTTATAATCATAAACCTGTCATGTACAAAAGAAATAACACATTCATTTCCTCAGATATGGAAACTAACATGTTGAAAAAGTGAATTAGTAATTCTGAAAATGACTAACTCTTTCAACAGGTCAGCTGCATACAATCTACTTTGTGCCTTAACCTGCACCTTCAATCTAAAGATTGAGGGCCAACTCCTAGAAACGTCTGGCTTGTGCATCCCAGCCAACAACACCCTTTTTATTGTGTCCATTAGCAAAACGCTAGCAGCTAACGAACCCCACCTCACTCTGGAGTTCCTGGAAGAGTGCATCTCTGGCTTCAGCAAGTCAAGTCAGTGACACAAAAAAACACCCATCATTTTACATCACACACACACACATACACTACCGGTCAAAAGTTTAAGATCGGTAAGATTTTTATGTTTTAAAGAAGTCTCTCTGCTCACCAAGGCTGCAATTTTTTGATAAAAAATACACAAAAAACACACGTAATATTGTGAAATATTATGACAATTTAAAATGGCTTTTTTATGTTAATATATATATTAAAATGTAATTTATTCCTCTGAAAAAATCATTACTCCAGTCTTCAGTGTCGCATGATCCTTCACAAATCACTCTAATATGATGATTTTATGCTCCAAAAACATGTATGATTATTATCCATGTTGAAAACAGTTTTTTACATTTTTATTTCAGGATTCTTTGATGAATCGAAAGTTCAAAAGAACAGCTTTTATCTGAAATGGAAAGCTTTTGTTACATTAAACACTACCCTTTAAAAAGTTTGGGGTCAGTAAGAATTTGTATTTTATTTTTGGGGGAAATAAATAAGAAATCAATACTTCTATTCATCAAGGATGAGTTACATTGATGAAAAGTTACAGTAAAGACATTTATAATGTTAGAAAAGATTCTAATTAAATAAATGCTGTTCTTTTGAACTTTCTATTCCTCAAAGAATCCTGAAATAAAAATGTAAAAAACTGTTTTCAACATGGATAATAATCATATATGTTTTGGAGCATAAAATCATCATATTAGAGTGATTTGTGAAGGATCATGTGACACTGAAGACTGGAGTAATGATGCTGAAAATTCAGCTTTTTTCAGAGGAATAAATTACATTTTAATATATATTAACATAAAAAAGTCATTTTAAATTGTCATAATATTTCACAATATTACTGTGTTTTTTGTGTATTTTTTATCAAAAAATTGCAGCCTTGGTGAGCAGAAGAGACTTCTTTTAAAAACATACAAAAATCTTACTGATCTTAACTTTTGACCAGTAGTGTATATACTATTGATTAATTTATTTTTAAAAAATGCATTAAATTGTTCAAAAGTGACAGTAAAGACTCTTCATTTGAAAGATTTCCATTTCAAATAAATGCTGTTGTTTTGAACTTTCTATTTGTCAAAGAATCTTGAAATGAATTATCATGTTTCCACTAAAATTAAGCAGCAAAGCCGTTTTTAACATAAGAAATTATTCTTGAGCACCAAATCAGCATATTATAATGATTTCTGAAGGCTCAACGGACACTGAAGACTGGAGTAATGATTCTGAAAAGAAATTCAAGAAATGCATTCAATTTTAAAATGTTGAAATGGAAAATATTTGCAGTGTAATGCACAATATTTTTACTGTATTTTTGTTCAAATAATATCAAAGAACACAAGACACTTTTTTCAAAAACAAATCTTTCTGTTCACAAACATTTGAACAATAGTGTGATTTTTGAGGAATTTGCACAGCACCATTTTTGTGTCATTTGTCATTTTCTGTGGCTTTAGGTATTGAGCTGAAGCATCTGTGTCTGGAGTATATGACTCCTTGGCTCCGTAATTTGGTGCGGTTTTGTAAGCACAATGACGACGCCAAAAGACAACGCGTCACTGCTATCCTGGATAAGCTTATCACAATGACCATCAATGAGAAGCAGATGTACCCCTCCATACAGGCAAAGATATGGGGCAGCTTGGGTCAGGTAGTTCCTCATTAAACATTATGACATAAAACGTAATTGAATTTGATTTTGCAAGCTTATTCCATCCTAAAAGATTCAATATTTTCATCTGATAACTGCTACAACAGGCATTACAATGATACATGACTTCAAACCTTAACACCCCTGTATATTTCTACAATAGTTCCTCGAAACTCTGTTAGTCAGCAATTACAGATTGCACTATTTTCCATGTATAGATCACAGACCTGCTGGATGTGGTGTTGGATAGCTTCATAAAGACCAGTGCTACTGGGGGTTTGGGATCCATCAAGGCTGAAGTGATGGCTGACACGGCTGTAGCCCTGGCTTCAGGAAATGTCAAATTGGTGTCCAGCAAGGTAAACGCTCACTGCTCAGCTAACATACACTGTAATTTCCTATGAATTTATTTTTAATTTGTTTAATAGGATGTTGTTCCTAAGATAACCTAGTAACAAAACACTCAGGTAGATAATGAAATATTAAAAGCTGTACTGCTGAACTGCAATAAATGATTTAAAACATGGAAAATGCAATGGAACCAAAACCAAAATGTAAGCCATTTTAGTTTTTTCCTTTATACTGTAGTAACAGAATATGCAGTCATTTTGGGTTCGTGTACTTTTTCGTTCATTCATTATTCTATTTCGGAATGAAAGATGAAATTTAAAAAAGGGTGCAACTTGGTTTTTTGTTTAAAAGAAAAAAATCAGAAATGGCTGTATTTTGTTTTCCAAATGTATTGTTGTCATCAAATAATAGTATTAGAAAATTGGACGACATTTCCGAATTATTTTTTAATCTGTAATATTTATTTGTACGTTTATTGTATTTCAAATGACTCAGACTGCCGTGTTCGTGCCAAAAGTGATGGTCTGCGAAAATCAATGGCCGGCGCGCGGAGCGCATGCAGCGTGTTAAAGGTGTATCGCCCATTCTCTTTACGAATGCGAATTGGTACATCCTTGCCGCGAAGATGTTTTAAACATGTTGGGGAGAATATTGAACATGGCAAAAGAGTGGTGACATGCGTTAATGTGAATGCCCCTCATCAGCGCTCCGCTGGCGCCAGCTCTGGGTCATTTGAAATACAATAAACGTACAAATAAATATTACAGATTAAAAAACGATCGGAAATATTGTCCAATTTTCTAATACTATTATTTGATGACAACAATACATTTGGAAAACAAAATACAGCCATTTCTGATTTTTTCTTTTAAACAAAAAACCAAGTTGCACCCTTTTTTTACATTTCATCTTCCATTCCGAAATTGAATAACGAATGAACGAAAAAGTACACGGACCATTTTGTAAGCACAGATTATTGTTGCATTGAATTTTTTTTCTTCAATTTTGGATTTATATAGAGTATAAGATTTGATAATTTTTTCCGTTTTAAAAAAAAAAAAAAAAAAAATTTTTCGATTACATTTCCGCTTTCAAATGTATTCAGAAGATTTTTTATATTTAGAAGAATATTAGTAACCAGACAGTTTCTGGTCTCATTGACTTCCATAGTTTATAGTATTTTTTTTTCCTACTATGGAAGTCAATGAGACCAGAAACTGTCTGGTTACTGAAATTCTTCTAAATATCAGAAAATCAGCTGAATGGATTTGAAAACAGTAAAATTCAACTGTTTAACTCTGGGGGAGTGGTTTCCAAAAAAGTGGAGTATCCCTTTAATATCACATATTCAATTATCAATCAAACCAGTTTTATTTCTTGTTATGTCTGTAAAAATCTATTTTCTTTTTAGAAAAGTTTTTCCTAGCCCATTTTGACTTACCGCTTAAAGTGTTTCTGGCTCTTGTGTTCCTGAATCATTCCTCTTGTGGTCTTATCCAGGCTGACTATCTCTTCTACCCAACATCTATTATCCTAAGTGTTTGTGCACAAATGCCTAATTTGTATGTGTACGCACAGACAGACAATAGTAAGCCAGCGGGGCAGTCGCTCCTATTATATGGGCAACTGTTAGTCATCATTACGCTCAATGGACGTCATTGTCAGACACTTGGTCAAAAGAGCAACATTTGCGACTTCAATAACTTAAGTGGCTTGATCTTTATGGTTCTTGATTCACGCAGGAACCTTAACCAGATATCTTCTGCTATTTTGAACTAGTTGGATGTATTTAGCTGTTTTCCCAAATGCTCAGCTATGCTGAAAAGCCAAATATTGTTTGGTTAGCATGTGCCAGCCACTGCTGTCACAGCGGGCAGCACAAGGACAGGCTTTGTCCAGTTGTTGCGTCTGCTTTTCTGAGACTCGCATAGCAGGGACTCTGAGGTTAAGTGAGAGACCAAGTATAATCTTATTGAGAGAGCAAATGATGTTTAGGTACATGTCACACAGTGAAAAAGGCACATTGTCTGGACTTCATTACTTTCTGATTTCAAGTGTGTTTGAAATGATATATTATGCCTTTTGCTTATAATCATAATTTTGATTGTTTTTTTTTTACAGCTTCAGTGATGTTTGTTTGATTTAGTGTTTTAAATAGAGTGACATTTTACCAGTGACTAATTAAAGCCTTAATTCTTATATTGAGTTATAAATTTATCTCTCAGGTGATTGGCCGAATGTGTAAGATCATTCAATAAGACGTGCCTGTCTCCCACCCCCACCCTTGAGCAGCACCTGATGTGGGATGACATCGCCATACTGGCCCGTTACATGCTCATGCTCTCCTTCAACAACTCTCTGGACGTGGCCGCTCATCTGCCCTACCTGTTCCACGTCGTCACCCTGCTGGTGGCCACCGGCCCGCTGTCACTCCGAGCGTCCACGCACGGCCTCGTTATTAACATCATCCACTCGCTCTGCACCTGCTCACAGCTTAACTTCAGTGGTGAGCGAGAAATCACAGAAAATGGATATTGACTGGAAATCCAAATTAAAAATAAATATGAATTTGGGAATGTTTTAAACATGTTAGGAATGATCACAGTTTATTTTTAAACTCATGCTTGAGGATTGCTAATGCGAAGTATGAAATCCAAATTTGTTCTTTAGGAATTACCCATAACCATGTATCATAAACCTAACACATGGTATTAATATTCAATGTTTAGGTAAAATTTGCATTTAATTTGTATATTACTTTATATTTAATAAATTAGCCATTACATATTAATTCAATTTTAAAATATATAAAAATAAAAAAAGTTCATAATAATTGTAATAATAAGTGCTGTCAATCGATTAAAAAATAGCTTAAAAATTGCACTTAACACTTAGAATTTGTAATATATATTTTTTCTAAATAGTAATATAGTATATATATATATATATATTTTTTTTTTTCTCAGTTTATGGGTATGAAAGGAGTAATTAAACCTGAATTAATGTTTTCCTTGTTCATAATATTTATACATAAAAGTGTTTGTTTTGTTTAGTTTTAAAAAACTGTGGCAACTTAAAGGGATACTCTACTTTTTTGGAAATAGGCTCTTTTTACAACTCCCCCAGAGTTAAACAGTTGAGTTTTACCGTTTTTGAATGTCTTCAGAATCGATTTTCTAATATTTAGAAAAATATCAGTAACCAGACAGTTTCTGGTCTCATTGACTTCCATAGTAGGAAAAAAATATACTATGGAAGTCAATGAGACCAGAAACTGTCCGGTTACTGATATTCTTCTAAATATCAAAAAATTGGCTGAATGGATTTGAAAACGGTAACACTCAACTGTTTAACTCTGGGGGAGTGGTAAAATAAGCCTATTTCCCAAAAAAGTGGAGTATCCCTTTAAAGATAGTCTTACCCAAAAATTACAATTCTGTCATCATTTACTCAAAATGTCATCATTTTCAAGTTGTTCCAAACCTGTATGAGTTTCTTTCTTCTGTTGAGTACAAAAAATATGTTTTGAAGAATGTTGATAACCATACAGGTTATATATATATATATATATATAAATAACCTGATATAAGTCTGATTTGTTGCTGATCTGGTTTTTGCTTCTGCAGAGGAGACTAAAACAGGTTCTGCGTCTGAGTCTGACTGAGTTCTCCCTGCCCAAGTTCTACCTGTTGTTCGGCATCAGTAAAGTCAAATCTGCTGCGGTCATAGCCTTCCGCTCAAGCTACAGAGACCGTTCTTTCTCCCCCGGCTCCTACGAGAGAGAAACCTTCGCTCTGTCGTCCCTGGAAACAGTTACAGAGGCTCTGTTGGAGATCATGGAGGTCAGTTACCAACATTGTGTGTTATAGAAGTGAGCTGTCTATCCTTTTTGTTTTGTTTATTGCCAATGTCCAGCACTGTGTTGATCCATGTAACGGGGATATTTTGTGCTTTGTGTAAATACATCAAGCTCACTTCATCCAAAGAAATTGAGAAATAAATCCACTGTATTGTGTCATTAGTAACAGTATTGGTATCTGTGCCATTAACCAAATATTTACAATGTGTAAAAAATAAATAATGCAGTATTAAATATATTTAAAATTTTAATGATCGGTCCAATTTAATCATTATGTGTGATTAATTGTTATTTTTTTAGTTTTTTTGATTGGCAGCACAAATTATTATAATTTTAAATTAACTATTTTCATTTTAAAGGCGGGTTTACTGCGATTTCACTTTTTGATTTTAAATAGTGTGTAATGTTGCTGTTGGTGCATGAACAGTATCTGCAAAGTTGCAGCACTGAAAGTTTAGTGTAAGCAGAGATATCGTCTTTTAAAAATCAGGAAGTAAAATTGCCTACAAAAACGACTCGTTTTGGACTACAGCTGGGTTATGGTACGCTCACTGAACCCACACATTTGCATCAACCACTCCCTCCGGAATATGCAGGAAAGGGCATGCGTCGAGTGTGTTGTTCACGCAGCTGTCAGGTCTTCTTGTGTTTTCGGGCTTCCCACGGACACTATACTTCAGACAACAATGGATACAATTTGTGTTTGATTATATTCCTGAAAGTGACGATCGTAATCTAGCTCTCTGTGCTGCGCATTTTACGAGAGACAGCTTCCAGAATCTCCACGAGTAAAACACTGGATTAACAGTCAACAAGAAACTGTTTCTACATCATGAAGCAGATCCAACTTTAAAACCAGCAGTTAAAAGTCAGCAGTTGTTGGGCCACAACCTGTCAGTAGGCTAAGACTTCATCATTTTAAATGTATTCGAACGTAGCGATTGTTTCTTGTTTTTTTTTTTTTTTTTCAAATGCCAGCGCTGGCTTTGCAGGCTTTATGGGCTACTAGTTTGGCTATTTTGTGTCTACGGCAAACGCGTACAAACATTATGGACCTGCATTTTGTATAAGTACTAATGTTGTAAATGTATTTTTCATATATGCTTTATGACTTTATTTTCAATTTGATCAAGAACGTAAACCTGCAAACGCTGTTTGTGTTTAACATTAGTTAGCCAGTCAGTTGCTATCGTTGCCAGTCAGATGCTATTGTGTAAATCAAACGTGTATAAAGTTAAAAAATGAAGCAAATTATCATTCAGAAACCTTTTTTAAGAGCCGTGTGTGGTGAGGTTCTGCTTGACTCTGAATTCATCGCGGCTTTCTCGGTCTGATTCTGCCTCACTGATACTGCAGTCTCGACATCATTATTTACATGTATCCACCGTCTATCTGTTATCCACATTTGGCATGCCGCGTATCGCCCGTAAAGGTCATGGGCGTTAATCTTCCGGACAACGTGAGCGACAGTTTAGCCAATCACAACACACCGGCCCAAACAAACCAATCTGAGCCCACTACAGTCATTCTGAGGGAGTGTTTTCATAGACTCAGGAAGTGAACCGCTCGTTCAGGGGACAGAGGAGAGCGCGGCTGACAATAAAGATGAAATTTATGAAAAATAAGACTTTTAAAAAAGAAAACCACGGATACATGTTATATTGCACCCCATAAACACAATTCAGTGCAAAGAAAAAGAGCAGTCAACCCGCCCTTTAATATATTTGAAGGAATATTGAAAATAGTTGTATACATGGCATTTCTAACATATTTTAAATGTTTATAACATTTAATGTATGTAACCTTATGTATTTTATTTTTTAATACATATTTTGACATTGAATCTCCAAATAATTTCAAAACACCATAAATATAGTACACTAAGTACTATGAATGAAGGCCATTATCAGTAGTATTGCTAATCTTACTTTCTATTAAATGGATTTTCTTTCTCAATTTCTGGGATCAAAACAGATGAAATCACTGCGCTCTACCGAATCAGGGTGAAAATTATTGTCACGAAAAATCCATTTCAAAGGGGAAAGTTGTGATTTTTATAGATACTTATGTTTTGAAGTCTTTTATTTAACCAATAGTTATTTTTCCCAGGCCTGTATGAGGGACATTCGGATGCAAATGGCTTGATCAGTGGACTGAATTGGCACAAAAGTACGTTGAAATCATCGCATTTCACTAGAGTGTTTTTAAAGCAATTGCAACTGAGAATCATGGTGCCATCACTTTAAAATAACAAAATCTGGTATGTCGACGTATAATAATTTTTTTTTCTTGTATAGGTTTGCATTCCAGTATAACCCATCTCTTCAGCCGCGGGCGCTGGTGGTGTTCGGCTGCATCAGTAAACGTGTGACTCACGGGCAGCTCAAACAGATCATTCGTATTCTCAGCAAAGCCAGTCCTCTGCTCAGCATTGATCGGGTAAGCTCTTTCTCTCATCCAGGCCCCTAGTGGTGATCTGATGATTATGTGACTGAGCGTTCGTGTGGGGGTTTTTTAAACACTTATGAATAAGATAACAACAAACGAGAACCGTCTGAACTGTTCTCGATTTTACCCCTTTTGTACACTCCACACGTCTGCAGCACATTACGGCTCCGACAAGATTTTATTCCATCCTCCACGCGGTGCCAACTCAGCGACTGAATGCACGAGACCATGTGATTTGCTTGTCCGATGTGGTTTTTCTTTATTTTGGGGTTTCTACCTTACAGTCTATGGTTTCTACCAAGGATATATTGGGTGCAGTACAATTGGGTGTCCTTACAGATTGCTTATTTAAATTTACAGTGTTTTTTTTTTTTACTTTTATTTTGTATTTATGGTGCGGCTTGAATGAGATGTCCATCGGAAAATAGACTTAGCACCTATCTTTAGTGAAGCGGTGTGGAGAGCCTCTTCTGGGACACAAGCATTGACTAGAGTGGGTGTGATGAGCTCCAGTAGCTGTGTAGCAGCCGTAGCGCTAACTAGTTTAGCACTAAATAATTTTCTCTTTTTTCCAATATGGGGTACAAGAGAAGCCCCCTAAGAATTGTTTAAGTTCCCCCAAGTCGTTTGTCCTGGCGCCGGGACTGCTCTCATCTGCTTCTCTCTCTCAAACCTAATTTTAGATATGATTTTAATTAGCTCGCATTCTCTGTTTTTGTAAAATAACAATGTTAATATATGTTCATTTATAAAGTTGTTTTTCTAAAAGTCCTGTTTTTTGATAAGGCTTATAGAAGGCCACAGATGTGCATTAACAGCTGAATAGGTATATTTATATAAGGCTGAATTTTTTATTTTATTTTATTTATTTATTTTTATTTTAGTTCATCTTCAGAACACCAATGAAGATGTTTTTTATGACAAACGCTTTATGCAACTACAACTTTGGTGCTAAAAAAGTTATAAACTTATAAACTGAAAGGCAATTCTTGACCTTTTCCTCAGTCCTGTTAAGAACATCAAAATGGTGGGCATCTTTTGTTGTATTTTTGTAGTATTGTTGACTACATTTTGCCTGGAAATGATATATATTTGTTGTGTATGCAGTGTGGTTCAGGTCTGTACAGAAATGCAGTGCGCTGAGTCTAACTGCTGTAGTGTCATTCGCTCTCGACGATTTGCTGGCCTCACGCTCCAGCGCTCTGTCTGATTAATGCTGTTCCTGCACAGGGGCTGGAGAGCTGCTTAAAGGGCCGGATAATGACAACAGCCAGGTTCTCATCGAGGCCACCGTCATCGCTCTCACCAAGCTACAGCCTCTCCTCGATCAGGTGCAGTCATGTTGTGTGCTGGATTCAATTATTAAAACATCAGCAGTTGTTCTAATAAACCATCTGAAGTAACTTCTCAATGTGTGCATGTGTGTAAACCTATTTTTGCAATTCCGTTTGCTGATGCAGAAATGACACACTTCACTCATTAATAGTTTTGTGTGCTTGTCTAATGATCTACAGGATTCCCCCATGCATAAAGCTCTGTTCTGGGTGGCTGTGGCTGTACTTCAGTTGGATGAAGTGAATCTGTACTCCGCTGGTACCGCCCTACTAGAGCAGAACCTGCACACACTGGACAGCCTCCGGGTGTTTAATGATAAGGTGCTCGACTGAAATTCACATTTAGACAACCACAGACTTAACCCTTTACCTGTCACCCCCCTTTTTGATAATTGACATAAAAATGCACTATACAAACTTAAATGGTTGTAATTCAAGAATGCTTTGGAATATAGACCTAAGTTTGGTCTTGTTTTAAAGAAAACAATCAGCAGATTTTTACTAAAGTTAAAGCACTTCAAAAAATTAAAGTATGAAAAAGTTATGGAAGTTATAATTTACAGTAAATCAAATATACTTTATTAATATATATTTTTAATATGAAATAAATATTTTACAAAATATGTTTTACTATAAAATTACTATAAAATGAAAGCTATATATCTAACCAAGTTGTGTTCCAAATTTGAAGTTGATATCACAAAAATTGAAGTTCCCATGAGATTTTGTTCAGGCGTAGTACCAAAAATAGCCACCGGGTGCCATTGAATTCCATTGAATTTAATTGTATGCATTTTGCCATAACAAATTAATAAATTTCTATCCAAATATTACTTCTGTCACTAAATATGGAACCTTGAGAGACTCAGACCTTTCTGACAATATGTGTTTTGTCAAGATTAGAAAAGATTTTCATAATAAATTATGAAAGATGATGCCCAAAAGGGGAGGGGCCTAATAAAAAATACCGTTTCTATGGCAACGCCACGTCCAATTTCAAAATGGTTTTCACTGGATGAATACTGAGTTTGTAAGCTTTCAAATGATACCTAATTTATGACAACTACTAAAATATGTGATATAATAATAATTAAAAAAATATATTTGTATATATATATATATATATTATACTTTTTAGAGGACTTCTTACCTTACTTTTTAAAATATCATTGTATCTTTTTTATTGACAAATACTAATTATGTTTTATTATGAACTTTTAGCACTGAAAAACAAAGTTTCAATCATTAAAAGTGTGTGCGTCGACTTTTTGTGACAAAGGTCAGAAACTCCTGTAATGACATCGATTTTTTTGAGACGCACTCTTGTCATAAATTCATATATTACTCTTCATTCCTAATTTGTAAGAAAAAAACAGACCTAAAATATCTATTAAGGAGTCTTAGACCTTTCCAACGATATATAGTTTGTCATGACTAGATTAGGATTTAATAGTAATATAGTGAAGAAAAGTTAGGTTGCCCGTATACGGGCAAGTGACAGTTAAGGGGTTAAAACATGTTGATTTTCTTAGTATTTTTATTGGTTTTCACGTAAATGTGATGTGTGGCGCTCACTTCAGAGCCAAATGACATTCTGCTTTCCATCTCTGGATAAAATGGGTGGAGCTTGACCTAAGTAGGTTTAGGGTGTGTCTAGACCATCAAGCTCCACCCATTGGCTCTGTCAGCAGCCTTGAAAATCAAGGTAAAATGTATTAGTGTAAGAACTCTTGAGTTATGTTCATACAAAAATGTTTTCACCTCTTTATAGAGTCCTGAGGAGGTCTTCATGGAGATCCGGAAGCCACTGGAATGGCACTGTAAACAAATGGACCATTTTGTGGGACTCAACTTTGCCTCCAACTTTAACTTTGCATTAGTGGGGCATTTACTCAAAGGTATTGATTAAAAGATCACCTATCCACCTTATTTTAGTGCGGAAGCTATTTTCTGTGAGTGTATGCGACTTCAGATTCATTTGCCAATAGTAATATTAATTAATAATAATTTCTTATTATTATATGTAAATAAATAACTAGAAGAAATAGCAATGTGCAGTAAGTATAAAATTATATGCTGTACAAACGTGTGTTTAGGATTTCGATAATAAATAAAAATAATATGAGAAATGCATATTGTTTCCAATATCAAGCAGCAAAAACAGGCTGGAATCGGATGGCACCGAAAACTGTGCAGTTTAAAGTAAAAATATTACGGTGGCTAGATAAGCTTGAACAAGCAAGCCTCTGTTGCAAGGGTTTTTCAGGATTATAATAATACAAATATTTTATTTTATTTTTTATTAGTGCTGTCAAATGATTAAAATTTTTAATTGCGATTAATCGCATTAATGTCATAGTTAACTCACAATTAATCACAATTAATTGCACATTTTTATCTATTCTAAATGTCTTTTTGTCCCAAAAAGACTGTTAATTGCGCGATAAAAAAAATTGACGGCGTTAAATCAGTTTG
Organism: Hybognathus amarus; assembly: GCA_030378365.1. Classification (NCBI taxonomy): domain Eukaryota; kingdom Metazoa; phylum Chordata; class Actinopteri; order Cypriniformes; family Leuciscidae; genus Hybognathus; species Hybognathus amarus. The sequence goes on from JAQIUQ010000425.1 coordinate 649,110, forward strand.
CGTTAAGTAATAACGCGTCTAACTGTCTTAGCCCTAATTATTATTAATATTATTTATATCATAACTCTAATTATAAATCTAATCTGGCCCCAGTGTTTTCAGTGGGTTAATAATGATAATAAAACATCTGATTTAACATCCATATTTTTTTATACATTTTTATTTTATTAGCTATTGTATGTATGATGAACTGACATTAAAAATATGCATAAACAGACCAATTAAATGTATTCAGTAGGTTTTTGTGATTGATCAAACCAAGCATTAGATGTTAATGAGTAAAATGTCTCTGTGTTCGTCATCTTTGTCTTTCTTTCCTGTAGGATACAGACATCCTTCTTCCACCACGGTGGCGAGGACGGCCGCATCCTTCATACGCTCTCTGGGCCTGGTGGTGAGAACACCGCAGCTGTGACAAGTTTGAAGAGAACACGCAGAGTGTGGCCTGATCTGGCAGGTAAGTTTAAGCCAACACAGCTTTTACCATTAACAACCTGTGTTTTATATTTCTGATAAATCATCTAAAGTGCGCGTTTGTGTTTCAGCTTTGCTCACGGTATCTGAGGAGGTGAGGAGCCGCTGCAGTCTAAAGCACAGGAAGTCACTGCTGCTTTCCGAAGTTACCATGGAGAACTTTCCAATGGACACATACACAGTGTTCGAAACAGAACCTGACTGCAGGTGAGAACTTTTCATCAAACATTCCCGGTTTCTTTCTGTTGTACACCTGCCCTTCTCTACCATACTGTATTGAAATTTTTGTTTCGATGATTCTCACACTCTCTTCAGTGCCAGGCTACTGCGTGAAAACCAGCCCTGGACTTCTCCAAAAGTGTCAGAGCACAGCCTTGCACCTCTCGTACTCTGCCATGGGGCAAACCAGCCTTCGCCCGCGCAAATCCATGAGCGTAGACATGGGCCAGCCGTCACAGGCCAACTCGAAGAAACTACTGGGTATGAGCGGTCTGTGGCTTCATTCTTTCAAACTGGCTTTTGAAACAGGCTGCAGCTTTACTTTTCCTTCATTCTTGCGTGTTTTAATGTTTGTTCTAGGCACTAGAAAGAGCTTCGATCACCCTAACATTGAACTTTAAAAGCCCCGAGAGAGACCAGATATTGAGTCGGGCATTCACCACGCCTCCAAAAATGAGACGGGTGTCTGAAAACGACTATGAGATCGGTGAGTTTTTCTGCATTTGCAATCAAGATCAGTGCTGATATAAGTGTATTGAATGATAATTAAGCATGAGAAATGAGAGCAAATGGAATCACTAACCAGCTCTTCTTCGTTCAGCAAGACCCAGGCGAATGGCCCAGCTCGCATTCACGCAAAGTGTCCGTGTGCGAGTCCAATCGTACCTTCTGGGATCGAATGGTTTCTCACAGAGCCCGAAGGTCCAGGACCCTGCTCCTAGCTGCGTGTACTGGTGTGTGCTCCAGCACCACTTTCCTCTGCACTTGTTCTCTGTGCTTGAGATGCTCTTGCCGGGTGGAAGTGAGAGCAGCACTGTGCAGTTTTTTTTCTACCTTAACTGAATCGCTTCAGGGAGTTACTGCCAATGGCTATGTGGCTATTTTTTGGGTTAGAATGTCTGGGCGTCTCAGGAACACACTTGGAACTTTTGAGCCGCGGAGCTGCCGGCCAGCAGCATCAGGGAAGTGTACGCTGAAATCCAGGTTCTCGCGAATGCACAAATGGCCTGTATGTTCATGAACCCTGATGACGTGTGTCTGAAGAATCTCAGTCAGCGTTCTCTACTTCGGAAGCACGTTCTGCAGGCCAAGTGTCTCGAGGCAAAACTTTAATGAAATCCGATTTTTCTGCAGGAACAGGAGACAACGATTATAGAAACGCTGAATTCAGCTGAGTCGAATTTAACACCATTTACGATTTTGATAGAGGGAATGCGGCGTGACGCCAGCGTGCCGGCCCACCTGCCTGCAGTTTCTCACAGTGAGTGGCAAAAAGACTGAGCGGCAGTATATGTTTTCACGCGTGAAGATTTGCCGCAAAAACAAACACAACACATATAAAGTGGGAAAGAGCTTGGCGATTGACTGTACAACTATATTTGACAAATCACTAGGTATATTTTTACAGACTGCTATGAGAAAGAGGAGCAAATGGATCGCTGGATTCACAGAAACAACTGGACTCCAGTCAGCAAAAGGTGGATCTGCAGTTATCATTGTTGTGTCAATATGCTGAATTTAGCTGTAAAACCATACCCATATATTTTGTATTGTTATATATAAGCAACTCATCAATTAAATATTTATCATTGCATATTCTGCATTATTGGATGTTTTTTAATAAACACTGACCAAAAAAAAAACTATAAAGTTTTATGGCTGGGACAATATGATGATATATAGGCTATATATAACACTGATATAAGTGATCACCCGGATTTAAAGACCTACCTATATTGTATTTATATAAAGCGTTCACAGGCAAATTTGCTTTATGTTACCGTCTATATTGCTTTTATTTCCCCGCGTCGAAATCAGGCAACCATGTCTGGCAACACGATTCCTGGCTGCATGTCAATATCCATGGATCACTGGATCTTTAGTAGTTGTAAGGAACACTATATTGAGTCCAACATTTAGTTTAAATTGATATAATTGTTCGTTTTAGTCGCATTTTCGCAGTTTCCCCTTTTAAATACAGTCACGCAGCAGATGTTTTGCCACTCAGTCAGGCTGAGGGGGTTGTTCTGGCGGGAAATGATGTAAAACAGCAAGTGTAAACAGCAAGTGTAATTTGACACTATCTCCACCTAACGCAAAACCGGCTTCTGACCATAGACTACGCAGCACCGGATGTAACTGGGCGTGCTGAGACAAACCCGGAAGCGATCGTGCATAGAGGCTATTGCTTTACGGCAAGAAAGATCTGCTAAAATGAGCATCAAACAGGAATAACACGGCGTCGATATAGATATGGTGTTCAAGGCGCATACAATACAGGCTGCCGACAGTTCAACAGGCGCGGCTCTTAAAGGGGCCACACCTTATTCCACTCGTTACAGCTTCCATCCTACTGAAGAGGTACCGGTATACAGGGGGAGGGGATGACGCCGTAAGTGCAGAGCATCTCTGCGTGAGTGCTATTTATGACAGTACAAGTACTCCACAGCGCCTCTAGGGGTCACAGTTTGACAAAAACGGAAATCCTGCATCAGTGCTGCTTTAAATATGAAATTGTGTATAGAATGTTTTTGTCATATTCTTTGTGTAGCACAAGACAGTTAAATAAAGATGATTAATTTTCTTTTCCAGCTATTTGATGTTTATTATACTTTATGTAATGCTGTATAGCTAAATATATGTTTTCTTCTGTTCGCAGGCCACACTGGTGAAATACACTACGGATGAGTTTCATCAGCGGATCCTGTACGAGTATTTGGCTGAGGCCAGTGTGGTCTTCCCCAAGGTCTTTCCGATAGTGTGAGTGTCTGAGATTCAGGGTGAAATGTTGGCCTTGATGTTCTTCAGAGAATGCAATGCTTTTTAAACTTATAAAGAAATTATGGAGAATAGAAATAAGCGTGGGTTATGCAGCTCCAGGGTGAAAACAAAACTTTTTTGATGCATTTAGAATACCTGAAATGCTTCCAATACTAATTTTCCACAGAATAAGGCATGTTTTTATTTTTTATTATCTAACAGGATGGAATGTTTTAAAAGTAGTATAACTTTCATGTTTAACAAATGGGTAACACTTTACAATAGGGTGTATTTTTAGTTAATGTATTAAGTAACATGAACTAACAATGAGCAATACATTTGTTACAGTATTTATTCATCTTTGTTAACAGTAGTTAATAAAAATACAACAGTTCATGTGTGTTCATTGTTAGTTCACAGTTAGCAAATACAACTTGATTTAATTATTGATTTTAATAATCTCTAACCGTAGTCCATATTAACTAATAAAACCTTTAATGTAAAGTGTTACCAAATAATGTTTAAAATGTAATATATAATATTATAGAATTAAAAGAGTTAGTTCACACCAAAATGAAAATTCTGTCAGTATTTCTTACCTTAATGTTGTTCCAACCCAATAAGTCTTCAGCTCATCTTCGAAACAAATTAAGATATTTTTTGATGAAAATCTGAGAGCTGGATACACTCCTGCAGTGTAGTCCATAGGCTTCTTGAGGAATTGAAACTTGCCGGCCTCTAAAAGTTATTAAAGACATTCATTAAATAAGTGCACGTGACTCAGCCTAATCTTAAGTTTATCAAGCGAGCGAGAACACTTTTTGTGCGCAAAAACAAACAAAATAAACGACTTTATTTCAGCTATTCACTTCCTTCTCTATGGGCCTCTAGTCAGTTAACGTAGTGTGGTCAGCGTACAGCTACGTCACATGTAGGCTCACTATTGGCCAACACTGGTCATGTGTGTGATGCTGTGTAACGTACAATAACAGAAGCTCATGCTATTAAACTAGTAACCTGACTCGAGGCAGAGAGAGAAGTGAATGAATAGTTGAAATAAAGTTGTTATTTTTGTTGTTTTTTTGCGCACAAAAAGTGTTCTCGTTGTCTGATAAACTTAAAATTGAGCCACTGAAGTCACTTGGAGTATTTTAATGATGTCTTTAATAACTTTTCGAGGCCAGCAAGTTTCAATTCCTCAAGAAGCTTATGGACTAGTATGCAGGAGTGATCCAGTTCTCAGATTAAATCCAAATATCTTAATTCATGTTCCGAAGATGAACGAAGGTCTTGCGTGGTTGGAAGCAACATGACAGAATTTTAATTTTTAGGTGAACAACCCTTTAAATATAAAATGCTGTAAATTAAAACAAAACTATTTATTTATTTATTGAAAACCTACTATTGTAAAATAAATATTTGTTAATATAATCTTCAATTCATTTGTTCATAAATGACTTTGCCTAACGATACTTGTGCATAATCGTTTAGTTTTGGGTTTGCTAAGATTTATTTTATTTTTTTTTCGCTTTTGAAAGATCCTCTTGTGCTCTTCAGGGCTGAAGTTTGACCCGTGTTATTTTTTATCCCAGTCACAACCTGCTGGACTCCAAGTTGAGCACCGTCCTGTCCATGTGCCAGGACCCCAACCTCCTGAACCCCGTCCACGGCATCATTCAGAATGTGGTCTATCATGAGGAGTCTCCCCTCAATACCAGCCGTCCTGCTTGCAGAGTAAAGCCTCCAGTCATTTATTAATATTCAGATTTCTTAATTATCTAAAAAGAAAGTGTTTAAAGGCTTTCAACTTAATGCTGTTAATTATGATTGAATTATGCATATAATTACTAAAAAAATTATTGACAACCCTAGTTTAGATATATTTTTTTTCCTATAAAACAACATCCTGCTGAGTGTTAACTTCTTCAGATGTCTGACCAATTCCCCCCTTTTTTTCCCATCACTCTTTTGCTCTGTCATCTATCTCTGCTGTCACCTCTCTTGTCTCACAGGTTTCGGTTTCAACGGCCTTTGGAGGTTTGCTGGGCCCTTCTCTAAGGTATGATTAACTGCTCCCATAAACGCTTTTTATTTTCCAACGGATTGCAGTGAAGAAATAGTGTGCTGCGGTCTCTCTGCAGCTTCCTAGATTTATTGACCACGGATTTTCCCAAACATTTCCCGCGCCCATCCGGTGTGTCCGGCTTGTTACTCTCCTACAGTTCTGCTGTGCGGTTTAAGAAGGCATAAATGACAGGGATGTATTGCTTATGTATCCCTCGCTGAAGGAAGTGTTTTCCCACTTTCATGGCTCAGCAATAATGATTTATTTCCTAAAAGCCTTGACGTAATGCAGGTTTTACTTGCCCTGCCAATATTTTCACTGCAATGTTACAATATTTAAATTATCATAATAATTACTTTGAAATTGCTTTTATGTAAATTAGATTATTTTGGGACACATGATTGTGCTGGAAAAATATATACACTACCGGTCTAAAGTTTAGGGTCGGTAAGATTTTTAATGTTTTTAAAAGAAGTTTCTTCTGCTCACCAAGGCTGCAATTTTTTGATAAAATATACACAAAAAACACAGTAATATTGTGAAATATGTGGACTTTTTTATGTTAATATATATTAAAGTGTAATTTATTCCTCTGAAAAAAAGCTGAATTTTCAGCATCATTACTCCAGTCTTCAGTGTCACATGATCCTTTTCAAATCACTCTAATATGATGATTTTATGCTCCAAAAACATGTATGATTATTATCCATGTTGAAAACAGTTTTTAAATTTTTATTTCAGGATTCTTTGATGAATAGAAAGTTCAAAAGAACAGCTTTTATCTGAAATGGAAAGCTTTTGTTACATTAAACACTACCCTTTAAAAAGTTTGGGGTCAGTAAGAATTTGTATTTTATTTTGGGGGAAATAAATAAGAAATCAATACTTCTATTCATCAAGGATGAGTTACATTGATTAAAAGTTACAGTAAAGATATTTATAATGTTAGAAAAGATTCTAATTAAATAAATGCTGTTCTTTGAACTTTCTGTTCATTCAAAGAATCCTGAAATAAAAATGTAAAAAACTGTTTTCAACATGGATAATAATCATACATGTTTTTGGAGCATGAAATCATCATATTAGAGTGATTTGTGAAGGATCATGTGACACTGAAGACTGGAGTAATGATGCTGAAAATTCAGCTTTTTTTCAGAGGAATAAATTACATTTTTATATATTAACATAAAAAAGTCATTTTAAATTGTCATAATATTTCACAATATTACTGTGTTTTTTGTGTATTTTTTATCAAAAAATTGCAGCCTTGGTGAGCAGAAGAGACTTCTTTTAAAAACATAAAAAATCTTACCGATCTTAACTTTTGACCGGTAGTGTATATATATATATTTTTTTTTTTCATTAAAGGGTCATGAAACCCTGAGATTTTAACAGAGGTGTGCGTGTTGAACATCATTGAAGACAATGTTAGCATCTTTTAAATTTCATTGTTTTTTTGTTTGTTTGTTTGTTTTTGGTGCTTTTTTCGTCTTTCGGGTTTACAGACTACATCTTGTCCAGATTACAGGCTGTGACATGGCAGTGTTGGTGTGGTTTAATAATAATTATTCATTTAGATTTAGTTTTCTTATCCTATAAGAAGACACTGTTTCTTAATTATTCACGACACCATGTGTTGCTTTCAAATGACAGTAATAGATGAGAGAGGCATTCATGGGTTGCAAAGTGTTTGTTTCTGTGGTGTAAAAGTATGGGTGTGTTTGTTACATGGCTTTCCCTGCTATGCTGCTAGGGCTAGACTCTGACTGCGGGCGATTGGTTGGTTATCATGCTGACACATCGAAACTGTTTGTTCGTAGCAAGCATTTTTCTCGAGATGTTTTGTTTTTTAAAAACCTTTATAATGATCATGTTAGCTGATCGGGACGGGCAGCACAGTTCAGAGAATCGGATCTGTCGGATTTACAGCACACATTGAAAATAAGTGACCGGTGAAGTTGGAGAAGAATAGAGTTAACTTTATAGTTACTTAAACGACGTGTGTCTAATATGAATAAAACACGTCATGAATTTATAATTGAAAGGATTGTTATTGCCGCTTCCATAGACATTGGTGTTTCATGACCCTTTAAATGTTTTGTTTTTTCTAGCCTTGTCAGACAAGAATTTATTTTAACTTACCATGCCAATATTTTCACTGTAACACGTTATAATATTTTTTGTTAATATAAATTAAGTATTTTGATTAGTTAAGTGTATTTTAATTATATGATCATTATCGTTATTTTCATAGCTTTACTTGCCCTGACAATATTTTAAAGGACTTAATCACAAAACTTAAGATTTTATTTTACAAAATGTATTACAGAAATTATTGTATGTTATTAATTTTATTTTGTTACACTCTTGGAGAGGAAAGAAGGTCGCTCTAAAACTATAGGGCTAACACCCAACTACATGACATTTTTACTTCATACATACTTTATTTTTAGCATACATATATTTTTATGTACTAGAAATATAGATTTTTTTATTCAATTAAGTTTTCTATACAACAAAATGCTGTTTTTAATATGCTGTCATACCTGGTATAATGCAACTAAGAATTCCATGACAGCTATAAATTCATAAATGCACTTTTGCTTGAAAATAATGTAATGCATTGCAGAAAATAAAAACTGGTCAACAGTCAGACTGATGTTGGATCAGTCTGGCCCGATAGTCCAAGTTACGTCCGTCTGCTGGCCTAAAAATATCCCACAATGGCCCTGACATCCTTATTACTGAACCCTGACCGTGACATTTCTTAATTGTTGTTGACAGCCATTGAGGGGCTGAATCATTACTGCTTGTTTTTACCACAGGAATCCTAAAGATCTCGGTTGTTCCAGTCATTACAGTTTGCCGCTATTGCTCATATTTATTGTGAACTATACCATTATGTTTCTGAGTAATCAAATGTATGATCAGTGACGGAATGGGTGAAAAATGTCCCATTTACATATGCCATATACAAGGACCGGGGCTTGACAAACTTTTTTGATCACCAGCCACTGTGACGAGTGGGTTTCCAAAGATACAAGCCACTCAGCTTTTTCACTGGCCACAATTTTGACATCAGTACCATGGGGGAAAACTGCCATACAGATATTTTTTAATATCTCATTGTTTTTTAGGCTGCTGTCACTTTAACGCCAGACAAATGGATCCAATTTGCTGTTAAACATGCATGTTTATGCTCACTTAAAACATAACAGAACTGTTTATGTGAATACTGGCCAAGACAGGATTTTTTCATAATTTAATGTGTATTTTATTAAGCACAAATAAGCAGTTAAAAAGAACGAGCCATTTTTCGATATGCAGGGATCCAGACTGCGACCATTTTTGAGAATGTGCGAGTTAAATTTTATGTTGTCGCATATGTGCAAGTGGACGCTCGCGCAACAGAACGCCGGTGTATCAGCTGCTGCAGTCCATAACTTATGTTCAAAATGTGCGAGTAGGCTACATCATGAATCCATTTTCCAAACCGTGTTTTTGACTTATCCTGAATCACAACGGTACGCCTATAATAAGTGTTTATATTCGGACTGTTTTATCCCGGGGTTGACTCGGATGTGGAGTTGTCCAGTGCCTGCGTGACTCGCCATAGACATTAATGGAGAGAAGTAGCTCCGGCTAAAGTATTCTTCTGCAAGACACGTGCAGTTTATTTATCGATGAGCGTAGACGTCACGCGCATTGCACACTGATAGTGGAACGTGCCAATTACGAAATTCACAATTTAAGGCATATAAAAATGAAAATGTCTCACGAAACAGCGTGCCCCTTCCTACGTCTTTTCAGCGGTTAGATTAGAGTAATCGCTCAACTGAGGAAAAGGAAATTATTATAAAATGCAGAAGGTAAGGAGTGTGAGATTTTTGTTACAACTGTAAACTTTGATAATGACAAGTCTGTATTAGCTTATAATAATAATCTAATCTTTAAAAATGTAATGCATACATTTGAATGTTTAATGATTTTTAAAAGATAGAGAGATGATGCTGATAGAAAAATGAAGACAGACAGACAGACAGACAGACAGACAGACAGACAGACAGACAGACAGACAGACAGATAGACAGATAGAATATGATTCAAATGTAAATAGATTGTATATAATTAAAATGTTTAAAATTATAGTCCAAAATCCATGAAAATCCTGAAATTTGGAAATATATTACAGGTGTTTATGCTGCAACCCAGAAAGCCTTTGCTAGCTTTGGTCCATTAAAACCACAATTCATGAGCATGCATTGATTAATCCCATGGCATGTATAGCCAAAAAAAAAAGGTGCGACCAAATCATATGCTGGTGCGACCAACTGAGAAAGTTGGTAGCACCAGTGCAACCAGTGGAAAAGTTCAGTCTGGAGCCCTGATATGCGTTTTTATCTGTACTTGTGTTCTTGTTAAACGTCATCATTCACTTCCCAAGTACTGTTCCAATTCAAAGTTTACATCATCTCGCTACTGGAGAGATGAGAGAGCCAGAAAGCTCAGCTGATATCGTGTATCTATTCTGTGGAAAATGAGTATTGAAAGCGTTTCAGATATTTCTATATCGAAATCTATTAAAAAAAGTATATTTTCGACAACGCTACATTGCACTTAGTTTATTATTTCAGGTGCCTTTTTAAAAAACTACAATTGAAAAATGTATAGCCTATATTATTTATAAAATTCAACCCGCCAAAGGGTCATAGTAGGAGTGAGCGTGTTACACGCCACTGCTGAAATCCACCCGCATTTGGCCAGTTGGCGGGCGTTTATGTCAAGCCCTGTTTAGGACCAAATATGATAATGCCAAATGATTATTAATCACACACCTGCTTTTACTCTCCAACAGCAAACCCAAATTCCAGACTATGCCGAGCTTGTGGTTAAATTCCTCGATGCGTTGATTGACACCTATCTTCCTGGCATTGAGGAAGAAGGAGGGGAGGAGTCACTACGCACGCCCACCTCTCCGTATCCGCCCACCGTCCAAAGTCAACTCAGCATTACGGCCAACCTCAACCTGTCCAACTCCATGACGTCCCTCGCCACCTCACAGCACTCACCAGGTTAGTGCTCCCTTCCTGCAGTCGCATGCACACTCATCCGCTAATACACACACGTAGGTGCAAATTAGCCAGTAGTGGCTCACTTACCTTCACACATCGTGTGCTACTCACACCCGCTCACACGAGCCATGAGTAACGCCAGAGAATGTCTAATTGAAGAGAATTGGCACTGGCTGGTTACTTCCGGGTTCTGGACTGGCTGCAGTAACACGTCTCTGTCCATGCGGGGGCGCTCACGGTCAAGTGCAGAATGAATGGGAGTCAATGGGGTTTCACCCCCAGAAATCCACTTTTCTCAGGATGTAATTTTTTGTCAAGTAATTTGAAAGTTGCATTCAAAAGGGAGGGCTAAGATAATACACTCAGCTGAAAATTGCATTTTTAAGTTCACTTATCTGTTCTAAAAATCCGTTCAAAAATGTGATGACGTCACACAATAGCAGAATGCTAGCGTGCTCCGGCCAACAACGGCCTAACCTGTAAGAAATCAAAAGGACATAAGTACTCGTTCATTCGACTTTTGGCCTATAATCTACACTCACCGGCCACTTTATTAGGTACCCCATGCTAGTAACGGGTTGGACCCCTTTTGCCTTCAGAACTGCCTCAATTCTTCGTGGCATAGATTCAACAAGGTGCTGGAAGCATTCCTCAGGGAGTTTGGTCCATATTGACATGATGGCATCACACAGTTGCCGCAGATTTGTCGGCTGCACATCCATGATGCGAATCTCCCGTTCCACCACATCCCAAAGATGCTCTATTGGATTGAGATCTGGTGACTGTGGAGGCCATTTGAGTACAGCGAACTCATTGTCATGTTCAAGAAACCAGTCTGAGATGATTCCAGCTTTATGACATGGCGCATTATCCTGCTGAAAGTAGCCATCAGAAGTTGGGTACATTGTGGTCATAAAGGGATGGACATGGTCAGCAACAATACTCAGGTAGGCTGTGGCACTGCAACGATGCTCAATTGGTACCAAGGGGCCCAAAGAGTGCCAAGAAAATATTCCCCACACCATGACACCACCACCACCATCCTGAACCGTTGATACAAGGCAGGATGGATCCATGCTTTCATGTTGTAGACGCCAAATTCTGACCCTACCATCTGAATGTCGCAGCAGAAATCGAGACTCATCAGACCAGGCAACGTTTTTCCAATCTTCTATTGTCCAATTTCGATGAGCTTGTGCAAATTGTAGCCTCAGTTTCCTGTTCTTAGCTGAAAGGAGTGGCACCCGGTGTGGTCTTCTGCTGCTGTAGCCCATCTGCCTCAAAGTTCGACGTACTGTGCATTCAGAGATGCTCTTCTGCCCACCTTGGTTGTAACGGGTGGTTATTTGAGTCACTGTTGCCCTTCTATCAGCTCAAACCAGTCTGGCCATTCTCCTCTGACCTCTGGCATCAACAAGGCATTTCCGCCCACAGAACTGCCGCTCACTGGATGTTTTTTCTTTTCGGACCATTCTCTGTAAACCCTAGAGATGGTTGTGCATGAAAAGTAGATTAGCAGTTTCTGAAATACTCAGACCAGCCCTTCTGGCACCAACAATCATGCCACGTTCAAAGTCACTCAAATCACCTTTCTTCCCCATACTGATGCTCGGTTTGAACTGCAGGAGATTGTCTTGACCATGTCTACATGCCTAAATGCACCATGCATTTAGGCATGTTGCCGCCATGTGATTGGCTGCTTAGAAATTAAGTGTTAACGAGCAAGTTGGACAGGTGTACCTAATAAAGTGGCCGGTGAGTGTATATTGAACTTGCGGAATCAACAATAAAATCGATGTTAATTTAACGACAAGCAGGTGAAAGAGACACATTTAGTCGTTTGTCCCCATAGACTCCCATTCATTCTGCTCTCGCCCAGCGATCACCTCCAGTGGAATTCTAATGTAACTGCAACCCAGATGATACACAATGGGGCTAATAGGAAGTGCCAAGGCTCTCCGTTAGACGGGCTCTGGTACCGCTAACACATTTAATGTCACTGCAACACTCCCTAGCATTAAAACGTAACAGCTGTAGCCACGCTGCTGTTTGCAATCGCTGTTGTCAGTGCTTTTCTGTCTGCTTTCATATCTAAAAGCATCGCCAGTTGCCAGTTTCTCTGGTTTTGCTAGATGTGCGAGACTGAGAACGTGCAGGGCTTTGACAGTGGTTGTGTGTGCATTTGACACCTTTGCTTTGCGTTTGTATCTTCATTAACCTCACTGCATTCTGTCTCCTTTTTCATTGGGAATGTGCTGTCGGTTCAGAGGGCCCTATAGTTTATAGACGGTCCCCAACTCTCTCCCATCCACGAACCACAGAGGAGGTGCCACCGAAAACAGCTGGTACAAACCTGAAACTATAGAGCTGTGTTGGGCAATTAATGTCCAGTTCTATAGTTTGCGAACTGTGGTAACTTATTTAAGTGCCTATTTCTTGTCTTTACTTTTTTCAGTGGTGGCAGTGTGATACTATTCAGGTTAAAGGGATACTCCACTTTTTTGGAAATAGGCTCATTTTACCACTTCCCCAGAGTTAAACAGTCAAATTTTACCATTTTCAAATCCATTCAGCCGATTTTCTGATATTTAGAAGAATATCAGTAACCAGACAGTTTCTGGTCTCATTGGCCGCTTTCCGACCGGAGGGACATTTGCAGTTCCTAGAACCTAATGTTCCTATAACCCTTTTTTTCTCATGTTCCGACCGGACTAAATTGGGGATTTTTTAGTTCCTCAGACCGTAGTTCCTATAACTCTTTCAGTACCTAGTCTAGAGCGAGGACTTTTTAGTTCCCTTTCTCTAGGTCTACGTTGATTGGTTCAACTTCTAAGTCATGCCCACTGTCAACACGGAACTTGTAGCACGCTGTCTGCCATACGCTGTGTGTTTTTGCAAAATATTACAACGAGGATTAAGACGAACATAACGCATTCAACCAGCTAATTGCTAATGCTAGCTAAACTTACCCGTTGTTTTGTTTGCCTCCTGCGCTCTGCTCTTTTATCTTCCATCATATTACTTAATATAATATTACGCTGGAGCCGTTTCTGTGTTTCTCTGTACAGAACTAGGGATGGGCATTTTTCAAAAATATTGCATTCGAATATTCGGGCTCATAAAAATCGAATATTCGTTTATTTAAATTATGTTTAACAAAAAAGACGTTATTTTTACGTTTTTTTTTTGTTTTTGTTTTGTTTTTACGTTTGTCACCGTTTCTGGACAAGCTTACAATTAGGCAATACACAACAAGCTTACAATAATAATTAAAGTTTTCTTTTAGTTGAAAACATTAAACAGTAGGACTATGTGTAAACAAAAAATATATAAAAAAGCATTATTAAAAGCATGCTCAAGCAGCGCGAAGCGAAAGAAAAAACGAATAAAGCAGATTGCGTCAGATATCATACAGAACGTACACACGAGTCAAAAAATGATTGATTATCATGTTTATATTGTTTCACGTTTATGTTGAGAAAAACAATAATATCTAACGTTACATGCAGGGGCGCCGCCAGCACTTTATGCTTGAGTGAGAAAAGACGCCGCGCTGACAGACGTTTCAGAGACACAAAGAGAACGGTGTTTCTAACAGTACTTTGCATTTTCTGTTCTTAAACCGGTCTCCTCCAACGAAACTTAAAGGAAGTATGTCTCAAAATCATTTTGCTATTAGATAAGTTAACATCTTTGATTACGAGGGGTCCAGCTGCGCTTACCTGCAGTTGTGATGCAATGATGAACAGCTGTGTTTCCTCACTCGACTGTTTGGATTTCATGTGATTTCTCAAGGTGATGATATCATAACTCAGATTAATTAATTAATTTGATCAAAAGTAATTCCGTTTAGTAAGAGCCTTTTCAAGTAACGTTAATTCCAAACTTCGTGAGGCAGACGACATTATACGATCAAATACAGACAACTTGTTAACACATTCCACAGCGCCATCCAGTGCATTTAATTATAACTGCGAGTTAGTTCTTAGGGTTTATCATGGACTCACTGCATTTACGGCCAGCAAAGCAACGTATTCAAAATTCGAATAGTATTTTATTTTTCGAATAATAATTACATATCGAATATTCGAAAATTGGAATATTCGTGCACATCCCTATACAGAACTCAAGCATAATCTTTAACGCCGCGTTCGTTCTCCGTTATTAATGCAATAGCCTCCTCCATGCTGGTTTGTTGTTGTTGTATGTGGCCGCGCTACGTCTAGTGATGACGCTATAAAGACCATCGCTGTGCTTGCGTTACCCCTCCTACCAGTTCCTATGGCCACTTGGCCAGTGCGAACGCAAGCAGCAAAACCGAGTTTGGGGAGAGTAGTTCTTAGAACTGTTTAGAAGTGGACAGTTCCTATAACTAAGTTCCTGTAACTACTTGGTCGGAAAGCAGCTATTGACTACCATAGTATATGTTTTTCCCTACTATGGAAGTCAATGAGACCAGAAATGGTCTGGTTACTGATATTCTTCTAAATATCAGAAAATCAACTGAATTGATTCAAAAACGGTAAAACTGTTTAACTATTTCCAAAAAAGTGAGAATATCCCTTTAAATTGTCAATTTTTAAAGAGTATATTCATACTGGAGAGGTATTTCTGTATGCACATATATGTAACAGTAGTCATTGGATGATCCAGCAATGTCTAAATCACATTCCTTCTCACTAATTTCTCCTTTTGAAATCAATTTAATCTGCATTTTGAGCTAATATCAACTGCTTCTTAGCTTCACTTTTCAGCCGAACAATAAGAGTAAAATGCAGTCAGATATATCTAAGCTGCCATTTTTTTTTAATTTTGGTTTCCTGTTTCTTCCATTCATCTGTCCTTCCTGTCCTCTTTTGAGTTGTGAATGTGTCACTCATGTTTTTTTTTTCTTTTCTACTCTCTCTGTGTGAAGCCTGTCTGCCTTGCTCTAAGTCGGCTGTATTCCCACCTCACCTCGATCCTCCCAGGTACTCATCGACCTCCGCTGTGTGAAAAAAGCCATTCGTAGAGTGTTTGAATTGTAAATCTTCTGCCGGAGTCAGTAGTAGATGCTACTGTCAGATCAAAGGAAGAGGGGCTATATTAACAGGAACTGTGAAGAGAGATCACAAGGGCCTGGTATTAAACAAACACTCACATACACAGCTGAGGACAGAACATTGGCAGTTTCAAAAGCATCGTTAAAGGCTTTTCACACCTGAAATTGTTAGGCCAGTGTGCCATTTTTAACCCTTAGTTAATGCTTGGTTACTGTTTTTTTTTTAATGATAATTAATATATGGTTAAAAAAAATTTCTAAATTGTATTTTAAAATGCATTCTTAGTTTATATTCTATATATAAATACACTGCTTGGCCAAAAAAAGTTGTTGTTTGGATTTAAATAGGCAAATGCTTAAGAGTCTATGATTGGATCATTATTGCAGTTATTATGTTTCTAGCATGTCATATGTTTGGCAACAGTTCTTCTAACCCTAATTGATGGAGTTATTTTGTCATACAAGATCTTGGCCAAAAAATGTATTCACAAATAACATATTTATTTTCTATTAAGAGGTGTATATTTTTTTGGTCAAGATATTGATTATATTGACAATGCAAGAGTCCAGCTCTCTTTAAAGTCAAATACGTGTTCTTTTTATGCTTATTAGAGGTTGAACTTAAATCCAATACTGCCAAACTGCACGTATTACTTCTGAATAGGATGTCCACTTCATAAATTTGATGGAAATTATGGAAATATATGGTTCAGGTCGCTCAGACCATATATGGAAATGGAGAGCGCCCTTATATGGTCAGTAATGGAGCTTGGTTATCATCTAGTGGACAAGTTTGGTACTGCGCCTAAACAAAATCTTACTGTAAGCTCATCTTCAGACAACCTAAGTTTTAAGATTATCTTGGTTTTAGAGTAAAACATGTCTTGTAAAATATATATTTTTCTTTTCTCTCTTCATAATTTATTGCACTTCTACAATAATCTGCCAACCAATTTAGGACTATATTCCAAATCATTCTTGAATTACAACCTTTTAAGTTTGGATGACAATTAAAGGAGTAGTTAAGTTTAAGAGTATAAAGTTTAAGTTTTATAAGCACAAATGCTCGCCTTGCTCTGTTCTGTGATGCATGTTCGTGAGTCTCTTGTTCGAACTCGTTTATCAAAATGAACGAATCTTTTTTCGTGTCATTTGGTTCATTCAACGAACGAAGTGAACGAGTTGACTCGGGAAAAGGTTCGTCATTTTGATGAATGAATTCGAATAGGAGAGTCATAAACGCTCAATCACAAAACAGAGCAAGGCGAGCATTTGAGCGTATAAAACTTAAACTTTGTTATTTATTGTCTGGAATCGTTTAAAGCCCTTTGTCTTTTACACCTTGAACCGTTTGGTTCCCATTGAAGTCCATTATATGGAGAAAAATCCTGGAATGTTTTCATCAAAAACCTTAATTTCTTTTCGATTGAAGAAGGAATGACATAGATATCTGGAATGACATGGGGGTGAGTAAATTATCAGCAAAAGTTTCTTTAAAAGTGAAGTACTAATTTAATGGGTTAAGAAATGAAAAGCTACACTCTCCATCAATTAGGGTTAGAAGATATAACATGCTAGAAACATAATCACTGCAATAATGATCCAATCATAGACTCTTAAGCATTTAAATCCAAACAGCGACTCCAAATTGTATATGAAATTTAATATTTAAGGCAGTTTATGGTTTGCTATCTATTACAGAACCACTTGGTTTCTTTGTTAATTATATACTTTTGGCACCACAATTCAGACTTAGCATCGAGCAAGGCACCATTACCCAAGGTTAAAAGCTCTGTTAACAGCCTTAAAAGTGTAAAATGTTAAAGACATGCATTTACCCAGTTTTAAACAGTGTGAAAAGCTTTTTATAGATTATTTAATTTTATTAGAGTTGGGGAATTTGAACCTACGAGAATAGCACTGCTGAGATTGACCTTCTAATAATTTACACAAGAACAACAGGCACATTTTAAAAGCACACTTGTGTCATAAAAGCTCACCCACAATCCCTACATGAGACTTTCTCCTCAGTGTGATAATGTCGTGCACTGAGACACTTACTGATCAGTATGTGTATTTACAGCCAGAGTCTGAAATCTGACGCTTTAGTTGTTGTTTTAAAATATTTTTGATGCATTTATGGGTGATTCTTCCACTATGGTACTCTTTGAGCTAGACAGTATTCAGAAAATAAAAACAATTCTACAAACAGTTTTTTAGTATCAGTTGGTTTCTCAATCTGTCTAGAAACCTTCCCTTAGTTGGGTGCGATGATTTGTATTGAATAATATATATATATATTGGAAAATGCCCACGTTCTCTTATTTACCAACAATATTGTAGCAATAATAAATAATAAAATATTTCTTACTACCTTAACTTAATTAATTGTATGTTTTTTTGTTTTTACATTAACGTTTTAGTATTATATCCCAAAATAATTTGCTATTTAGCACGAACAATGTCATTTCCACCACAACTTGTCTTTACCACCACAATGAACACCGTGGCGGAAATGACATTTCCCCCTTTTCCTCTAAAATATCATGCTATGTTAGCCTGTTAATATAAGTTTTACAGTTATCATTTAATATACACAAATTACACATTATTAAATTAATTTTATCCAGTTATTTTTACGTCCATGTGAAATATGAGCCGTTTGGAAATGACGGCCAATAAACATATTCTCAGTTTTAGTCATATTTACCTTGATTTTTCTTCTTTTCATTACCCCTAAAGAGGTCACCCTTTCACCCAGCCATGTGTTCACTGTGGAGTTTCTATTGCTATGGTTACTAAGTATTCAAACCTAAAACAATGATCTCAGGATTCTATTTTGTACAGTGTGGCGGAAATGACAGTGAACCCAAGGGACAAGGGTTCTACTTATGAAAAATATAAGAAAATGTGAATAAATATTACAATATATAATATGTATGATTGAAATAGACATTATTTTATAATTTGTACTTAATCTACATTATTTAAATATTTAATTTCCTCCACAACCTGTCTTTACCACCACAATGTACACCGTGGTGGAAATGACTGTGGCGGAAATGACATTTCCCCCCTTTTCCTCTAAAATATCATGCTATGTTAGCCTATTAATATTAGTTTTACAGTTAGCATTTAATATACACAAATTACACATTATTAAATTAATTTTATCCAGTTATTTTTACGTCCATGTGAAATATGAGCCGTTTGGAAATGACGGCCAATAAACATATTCTCAGTTTTAGTCATATTTACCTTGATTTTTCTTCTTTTCATTACCCCGTAAAGAGGTCACCCTTTCACCCATGTGTTCACTGTGGAGTTTCTATTGCTATGGTTACTAAGTATTCAAACCTAAAACAATGATCTCAAGATTCTATTTTGTACAGTGTGGCGGAAATGACAGTGAACCCAAGGGACAAGGGTTCTACTCATGAAAAATATAAGAAAATGTGAATAAATATTGCAATATATAATATGTATGATTGAAATAGACATTATTTTATAATTTGTACTTTAAATCTACAATATTTAATTTAGAATTAAGCGAGGTTGAAGGTACAAAGTCCGGCTTAGGGACAAGGGGAAAACAGTAAAAATCATCCATAAAAGGCCTCATATTACACTACGGTCAAAAGTTTAGGGTCTGTAAGATTTTTTATGTTTTTAAAAGAAGTCTCTTCTGCTCAACAAGGCTGCAATTTTTGAAAAAAAAAATACACAAAAAAACACAGTAATATTGTGAAATATTATGACAATTTAAAATGACTTTTTTATGTCAATATATATTAAAATGTAATTTATTCCTCTGAAAAAAGCTGAATTTTCAGCATCATTACTCCAGTCTTCAGTGTCACATGATCCTTCACAAATCACTCTAATATGATGATTTTATGCTCCAAAAACATGTATGATTATTATCCATGTTAAACAGTTTTTTACATTTTTATTTCAGGATTCTGTGATGAATAGAAAGTTCAAAAGAACAGCTTTTATCTGAAATGGAAAGCTTTTGTTACATTAAACACTTTCCTTTAAAAAGTTTGGGGTCAGTAATAATTTCCATTTTATTTTTGGGGGAAATAAATAAGAAATCAATACTTCTATTCATCAAGGATGAGTTACATTGATCAAAAGTTACAGTAAAGACATTTATAATGTTAGAAAAGATTCTAATTAAATAAATGCTGTTCTATGAACTTTCTATTCATCAAAGAATCCTGAAATAAAAATGTAAAAAACTGTTTTCAACATGGATAATAATCATACATGTTTTTGGAGCATAAAATCATCATATTAGAGTGATTTGTGAAGGATCAGTGTGACACTGAAGACTGGAGTAATGATGCTGATAATTCAGCTTTTTTTCAGAGGAATAAATTACATTTAATATATATTAATATAAAAAAGTCATTTAAATGTCATAATATTTCACAATATTACTGTGTTTTTTGTGTATTTTTTTATAAAAAAATTGCAGCCTTGGTGAGCAGAAGAGACTTCTTTTAAAAACATAAAAAATCTTACCAACCCTAAACTTTTGACCAATAGTGAATGATTGAACCATGATACATTTTTTATAAGTTCCCCTTAGGGTGAAGTAAGTCTGACAAAAACAAAAAAGAAGAAATGTTTTTTTAGATTTTATTTTTTCATCCATGGACAAGAAAGGTACCATAGTTAAAGAATCACCCTTATATTAAAATAAAAGAACTTTTTTGAAGCTAATTGATTCAATTCGAGGTTTTAGATAGGAAATAGGCTACCGGTGTGCACTCAAGGTTGCGATTCAGTGATGTTACATAACATCTCTTCCTGCAGGCATCGACAAGGAGAACGTGGAGATTTCTCCCACCTCGAGTCTCTCCACCAGTGGGCGAATGCGACACGGGTCAGCCAGCCAGGTACAGAAGCAGCGAAGTGCAGGCAGCTTCAAACGGCCAAGCATCAAAAAGATCGTCTGAGGAGCGCTTCTACCATCGTTCTTCTCGCGAATCCTTTTTGCTTTCCCTCGTCCAGTTTAACAAGGTTCTTGCGTTGAAGAACCGCTTGAGTATTTGTTTTTTTATACCAGTTGAAGCTTGCCACATACTTGCCTAAATGAACTTGTTCGGAGGATGCACTGAACTCTCCGTCTTGCACTCAACATCAAAAATGTCTCGGGACTGACCACATTGAAATGCTAAATTGAGGCGTCCACTCTTCGTTTTGCACAAACTCGAGATCATGTCCTCATCGACGTCTGAAAGAAACACATACATGAGAAACTGATCTGATTAACCACTACAGCAAACAGTTGACCAACCGTGTGATCATCATCTCGGCTTGACAGTTGACATCCGTGACCCGCCTTGGGATGGACATGCGGCCTGACTTGTCCCAATATCCACAGGCTTGAAATCTGGATGGTGATCCAGGTGTATACACAGAAAGATTATATATGTGTACTATACTATTGACGATAATAACGATCACATGTTTTGGGTTCTTATTTTATCCATTGTGTGCCTTTGTCAGGGTTTTCAGCTGTGTATAGTTTGTAAAATAGGCAAGACCTTGCTAAGGAAGGGAAAACAGGTACTAATTATGAAAACATGACGCGGCTTTAACATTTACCGTATTGTTCACACGTCGCTACGGTGTAAACCGTACCGTGTGACCACGAAATATGAGAATATCATAAATATTTATTCTGTAAATGTAGATAATCCTTTCGGCGATCACATGAAGGTTTACGTTGCGATCGTTATATCATCAGTTCGTTGTCGAAAACGATTCTAGCAGACCAACGGATGAGTACGTATCCGTATTTTCCCAAAATGCACAAATCAAACACGACAAATTGGCATTAATATTCATCGTCTCACTGTGGTGCAATATGTTCGTTTTTGTTTTATTTGATTCGTTGAACACTATGTGTGTACAAATTGCACATGATTTAGGTGTGCGATCAGGAAATATCCGCGCACACTTTTACCTTCCCCTGTTCCCGTCTCACTAACGGCTCACATGCGGCACAGAAATCCCGATCCCACCACATGCTGACATAGTAACATTGCACCAAAGACTAGTTTGCAATATTGTGAGGGAAACTGTCGTTAACTCCATTTTGTACATTTTTACGTGTGTCTTGTCTATGTTGTATGCCTTAAAATAATGATTTCTTCCATACAGTTCTCACTAGCTTTGTAACAATGTTTTTTGGCATTTAATTTAATTGTTTTCTCACTTAACACCGAACCAGTGAATCGCAAAGTTAAACAATCGTGCCATTTAAGTTTGGATTAAGAAGCAGTTTGCGAGGCCTCACAATTTACGTAACATGGCCGTTAAAATTGAAGTGGCCGATTTTTGTGCAATATTTGTTTTTTGCATTTTTCAGCCATTATTATGTCGATCTGTAAATCTACGAGGAGGAAATGGTAGCGTACCTCAGTGACGAACTCAAAGTATTTGCTCTTTGAAATGCTTATTAAAGGGAAACTTAAAGAAGGGTACCTGCCAAACGTTTGAGGACAGAATATTTATGCATAATTTTAATTTGATGTTTTTGGAATACATGAGTACCAGATGATTCACACTTAAAACTGGGACCAAATCAATGTCTTTTTTTTGTTTCTTTTTCATTTTATTTGTAGATTTATTTTTACGTTTTTGTTTGTTTTACAGCCGTACTCCTGCAGATCCCAAAATTTGCATTCATCCTGACTTTTGATTATTTTAGGGCACTAAGTAGATTTCAGATCAGTGTTTTGTTATGATCAAAAATGAAACTTGAAATGTGTATTCCTGTCGTAATGGTGAATTTCGCATCCATGTCAAATTTACACTTTTTTTAATGCAAATTGAAAATATGAAGGAACATAAATTACCCAATTGAGTGTTCGAAGTGTACGATTTGCCCTTTTTTTTGCGTCCATTACTCTGAATAACAAGAATATAACTCCTTTCTCTTGAATCTTAGATGTTGCATTGCTACTACCAATCTAAAACTGACCTAATCAATACTTTAAGACAATAATGAAGGCACAGTCTTGACTGCCATGGCAGTGGTTCGACACTCGGCATGCCCCTAAGCCTTTTAAATTGCATATGTAATTAAACGCATCATAAACAGACTTAAAAAGTGGTTTATTTTATATAATTCATGATGTGTGTTTGATGCATTTTGCCAGATTTTTAATTGCATTGGTCATCTGTAAACAATGTATCTGTCACCTGTAAATATGTTTGTGTAAAATTGGAAGGTATATAAATACAAGTGTAAATATATGTGATATTGTATTACTTGCTTTTTTGTAAAGCGGTTAGTTGCTGTACATGTATAACATGGCAATTTAATTATACCAGTGTTCGTAATAAAAGTTTCCCTCAACCCTGTTACTGTGCTGTTCAATGTGAAGTCTTTGTTAGTTCTCTCTGGGTTTTATTAAAAGCTGAGCAAAAAAAAAAAAAATTAATGGCAAAAATATATACCTGTATCAGATTTTTATCATATTGGAAACCTGAAATCTGTGTGATCGCCAAAGGTTTTGGTAATTTGAAGTTTTGTATTGAAAATTTTATCAGAAATCTTAACTATAACCTCACTTTTAGGGCAATGAAATTCTAAATTCAATCTAAATTGGTAATGAAATTCAAAATCTGAAATGATAACAGTTCTATAATCTCTTATTTCTAATGTTAAAGGAGCTAAAAGTTTGGTTTTGTAGTATTTATTTTCATTTTAAATATCTGGAAAAACAAAAGTAAAACAACCAAACACATCTGTGTTGCACTTGATTCGAAATAACTGTTAAAACCCAATTTTGTAAATCCAAATAAATGTAAATACCTATGTGACAATTTGATGGTTCAAAAACTTCTGACTTTGGAATCTTTATCAATTATGAAATAATTTGTATGGGTAATTTACAGATGCATTAGTGGAAATGACAAATAACACAGCTATTTTTTCACATGATTTTAATATTTAAAATACGTTAAATACGTCAGGTACTGTGCAAGTTTAGCATTTCATTTAAGTTTGTCAGTTTTAATGACCTTTTTTCAAGGTTTCTTAAATAGGCTATTCAGAAATATGTGTAATATACAGTAATGTTGTTTAAATGTTTTTTTTTACGTTTTAGATTAAATTTAGCACGGTCTGAGGGGTCACAAACCTCCAATATACTGAAGTGTAGACAGTCTGTCTATGGTGTAGGCAAGGCTTCCAGACACGCAGGGGCAAAGTTCAAAGTTTAGCAGCTAACTGTAAAACATAAATATGTGCTGACTAACTGAAAACATATTTTGAGTTACGATTACTTGAATTTATTTTGAGTATGTCAGTCTCATTCACGTCTAATTCCCTATAAATGATAAAAACGAATGTCCCCAGTAGCCTCGCGCAGTCCGAGACCACTGTAATCTCACGACATTTCAATACATTTACAGTGCGAGCGGAGTTATCGCGAGATTTGATCAGCTGATGCGTCTCTGTTTTTAGAGTGTGCGTTCGGACGGTCAACACGTGGGGAGAGAGAGACAAGAGACACACATACACACGAAGAGGGGGGACACGTTGGGATTGTGCTGGGCCTTGAATACGTAACATTAATAATATACGGTGGCGGTGCGAGGGACGCATAAACAGAGTGAGTATAAATCGCGTGTTCAGGTTTTACTTCATATGTTGATAGGTGAAGCTTATGCCGCAAAGAGGGAGCCCATTTTAGCCGCCTCTCTTGATTAACGTTAGTTCTGCTGTCTGGTGTGCTATGCTAATCATACAAAGTGATTCTAACCATCTTACATTCAATCACCTCAATCATTGATAAATGATTTCCAGCTACAATGGCTCTCGACAGTGTATGTTTGACATTGCGCCAGGGCTATCAGTTATCTTAACCGCTTTAGCTACTGCGGTTAACTCGCCAAATCTGAGTTCAACCCTAATGCATGGGTTAAGTCCTGCACGTCAGTTGATTTCGTCTAATTAGGCAATTATTAAACGTCATAATTATCTAGTAGACCAGGTATCATGTCGCAAAGATCAGCTTGACCACCTTCAACTGGGATGACCAGTGACGTTATCATGTTTTGTAATACAAATGACCTGTATTTTAAAGTTAGTAAGTAGCTGGTTGACTAGGACCAATGCTAGATATTCCATAAACTATAAGTATAATGGCCATTTAGGCTAGGATGACAAGCTGGTTGCTGATTTGTTCCTGTTCCAGCTATAAAGAATGATAATCTGGATTTTTCCATAGGGAGTTAATTACTTAGTTGGATATTTGTGAGGTCCAATTCATAATGTTTCTTGGAGCTGTTGTAATTTTGGTGTGGTCATTCTGCAGAATGACAGCGGAAAACACGCTCTCCTGCTTTGTTCCTCTTGCCTTTTGCGCGTTAAAGTCAACTCGCACCTCCATTCATCTGAATTATGTACCGAGACACATGGACGAGCTGTTTCTGTGAACTCATGGATAATTCAGGGCCTCTCTGAAGGAGGACACGGTGGAGGGTTACCCCGGTGAAATCGTTTTAAAGTCAAGATACTTGAAGCGGTCAGTACTTTAGGTTGAATGGTTGCATGGGGTTGTAATTCATTCAGCGGCCTACCACGCGTAACGTTATTGTAGGTCAACATCACCTCGCTAACTGGTTATGCGGGTTCTCCTTTTTTAATCACCTCGGGTATGTGTATGTTTCATTGCTGTCATAAACCGTTAAAGCTCCTGCTTTATTTATTTGTTAAATTTCGCCCTTTAGTCCTTCTTGCAGCAGCCATGGACCGTTAGCTTGACTGCTAACACACGCAGCATGCATTACAACCTCACATACATCCGATTTAACGTGTTGTATCTGTCTCAGCCAAGACATGCGCTTTTATTCACAAATATGTCGTGTTATATGAATGACTTTCGCTGCATTGTCTTTGCGGTGAAGCGCGCACGTCACTTTTGTGGCTGTCCGGTGGCCGGTGCGCGTAACGATCACCGCACGCGCTGGAGGGTTCAGAGGTTCGCTTTTGTTATTCTGAATGCAGTAGCTCTAGTAAGCCGCTTACTTGCGATCAATGGGTTCGTATGTTACGTGTTGCGCGAATGACTGGCTACGGTGCCCTCTCCGTTATCTCTACACCTCCCCAAGGTCGAACAGCCACCGTGCAGCACGCGCTCGGGTCTTTTCTTTGGTTCGCTCGCGCACGCGCGCAAGGCCATGATATGACAGCGTGCGTTAACTCGGCGAGCGTTTATTTAACCTCATGCTGAAGGTGAACACGGCCTTCCTGAATCAGTTTGTCATTTACTGTACAGAAACTTCAGCATGGTGGTGCATTCGTTTAACTCGGCTGCTTGAAGCTCTCAAAACTGATGGCGCTAACAGACAGTAGACTAGGAATATTATTGCATGCATTGTATGACTAGACATTGCTTCCATAGCTATTACTGTTTCATTCAGCAGAGAATAGGAATGCAGAGTGGGTCATGTGTTCTTATTAATAATATCTGAAATTTTGAGGGGTGAATTGGAAGCTGTTTTAAGTTACACTTAATATAGTTAGGGTACGTTTTTGTGTTTTATTATTATGATTATTTTCCAGTTTCAGAAGATCAAGTTAAATGCTATATAAGTTTTCATTTAAGTGGTTTGCAGATTTTGCAATCTTGTCATTGAAATATGTGATGTAAATGTAGGCTAAGACTTCTTTTTTTTTAACTTTTACAGCAATAATAAATATAAGAATTGAACATGTTTGAAATGGGTTGAACAATACCAATACAGCAGAATGGGTGATGGCATTGTAAATTTATTTAGCTTGATTAATGCTGTTGCTCATTAGGGGCAATCTACTTTGGGGCCTATATATATGAAGAGTTCAGATGCAAAAGCCTCTAAGTGCCATTTGAAAATTTCTTCTAAAATGATCATTTTTATCAAGCTTGTATATTTAAGTTCAGTAATTTCACTTAAATGGCAATGAAGATTACCTATTAATTGTCATTTAAGTGAAATTACTGAACTTAAATATACAAGCTTGATAAAAATGGTCATTTTAGAAGAAAATTTTAAATGGCATTTGTGTGTATATATATATATATATATATATATATATATATATATATATATATATATATATATATATATATATATATATATATATATATATATATATATATATATATATATATATATATAATTCAAACTGATTACAATAAATTCCATTTCTTTTACACTTTACATATTCAGAACCAACTTTCATTTCTTGCGTTGTAATTTGTTCACATGCTAAATGCTGTAGTCCTTATTCATTAACAGTCAGAGAGGCAGTTGGCAGGCTGTCTTTTGAAACTCTATCTGAAAGCTGAAGAGAAATAGAAACCCCTTTATCTTTGGTTACTATGTACATGAGTGAATAGGAGGGGTTTGTATATGATGATGTGTTCCTCCTCTTCTTGAGACTGTGATATGCTGCTCCCATGATGGAAAGGCATGCATGAATATCCTTTTTTAACTCTGAAAGGATGCTCCTCCCATTCAAGCAGTGAGGTAGACATGGCACATAGCTCCTAGCACAGCAGCCTCTGAGGTTGAATGTCAGCCATGTGATATTGTCCCTGAAGTTTCTGCATGGCTGCTCAGAACTCTCCCTCTCCCGCTGTAAAGCTGCCTGATCAAAAGTGCTGCAAACAATGCAATATAAAATGCAATCGAAGTTAAGATTTTTTTTTTTAATTCCTGTTGCTTACTGACTTCCATTATGATTAGATCTGTCTTTTGTATGAGGATGCCATTAAAAAATATATATATGTATCTAGTTCTGATGCAGGATGTTTAATGTCCATGCTTCTTGCCTAACTGTGAGTTAGTTGTTTTCTAAATGTTAAATGGACAGTGGACCAGACAAAGAACTTAATGTTGACTTGGGTGCAATTTTCCAAGATAATTATGAGTCAACCATTCTTTCCCTTCTTCCCAAAGGCAACGCATCCTAAACAATAAATAACACGTTTTTATTACACATTTTTCTTGAATGCTTTCTGATTGGTCTGTCTGTGGTAAAATGTTTGCTACTGGTTTCCAGCTTTACTAGTTATTGTCTCATATAACTCTGCTCTCTCTTCTTTAAAATAAAATAAAAATTATCAAAGTTCATGAACTCGTATCAATATTTTATGTCCATTCATTTAAATATTTAAGTAGCTGTGTCGTTATTGGGATAATGTACAGTCTTTTGGTTATTTGAAAATAAATAACTTGGCCTAACTGTGGTACTTAAGAACTAACTTTAAGGCTATGTTTACACGGAAACGATTCTGAAGAGAAAACGCAAAAGTAGCTTTGCGTTATCACTTTTTATTCTGTGTTTAGACAAGTGTTTTGGGTGGGAAATCGCGTGCATATTAGTGTTGTCAAATATTCGGTACTTCGGTACCAAGTCGGTACTAAAAAAATTTAAACGTCACGGTACCAAGTGCCGGTGGTATCGAATACCCAGTCAAACCCGGATCTGGATGCGCATGCATGCACGAAGGGCGTGAAGTTGCGTCCTCTTCATGAAAGCAGCGGCGCTGCTGATGTGGTTTCTGTGTATACTAAACAGCAAAACGACTATTTAAATATGAACCCTGCATGTTGCGCTTGTCTCTGTGAATGAATGGCGCTGACGCGCGCTTTCATTTAACGATAACGTTACCTCACACACACACACGCACGCACAGAAGCACGAGTGACGCTCGCGCTGTTTTCATTCTCTGCTGCCTCACGATATGATGACATGATTCATGATCCATTCATCTCCGAGAGTTACTTCATGAGCATTTTACCGTTTAAATATGAACCCTGCATGTTCTGCTTGTCTCTATGTGAATTAACGGCGCAGACGCGCAGTTTCATTTAACGTTACCTCTCTCTCTCACACACACACACAAACACTGAAGCAAGAGTGACGCTCGCGCTGTTTTCAGTCTCTGCTGCCTCACGATATGATGACATGATTCATGATTCCATCTCCGAGAGTCACTTCATAAGCATTTTACCGTTTCATTTGAGAAAAACTATCATCATATCCATAGGGTCGTATCATATCATATATCATACACACACAGAAAGTCAAAGGTCTCTAACGGCAACCCGTCAAAATAAAAGTTTGGTTTAACTTAAAGAAATGGACAGAAATAATTATATTAGGCTACTGTACAATATATTTAACTACGTCTCCATTTATTAAAAATACTACTGTAGCCTAAATCCACTGAATGCTGTATTTTTCACTTGATTTTTATTATAAACAATATTTCTCAGTATCATCAATATTTTCGTTTAAACATGCTATAGCCTTCAAAGCTTTCATAAATGTACCATCATAAATAATAAAGTGATTGAATTGAATTTAATATATTTTTTTCAAGTAGTTAAATAAAATAAAAATAAAAAACTAATTTTGTTGTGGTACCGAAATTGGTACCGAGAACCGTGACATTTTAATGGCAATCGGTACCGACTACTAGAATTTTGGTACCGTGACATCCCTAGTGCATATGATGACGCAAAAGTGTGAAATTTAATGTAGTATGCACTCCAGGTGGCTAGGAGTTCATACTACAACAACAACACCAAGTCCGCGTGCCTGCGTACAACCTTCACTGTCAAGCAGACTTGTGCGTTTTTACCGTTTACATGGGAACGTGATGGTGGTGCGTTTTTAGATTTCCACTCTGGAGGGTGGTTTCACTTTTTTGCATTTTTAAGCCCAAAAAACGCTGTCGCCGTGTAAACGAAAGGCACATCCGATAAAATATTTTTACGTTTTAACCCGCGAGCGTTCTCGTGTAAACAGGGCCTAAATGTGCTACTATTAAAAGTATTGGTTTTGTTGTCTTTATTAGAATGTTGCATGCTAAATACCCCATATCTAAATAGCCCTGTTTGTTTCTTTGTATTTTTTTTTAATTAGTCAATAAAATAAAGAAACTATTTTACTAGAATGGATAACAAGAATACCAATAGTCCAACTTCAGTAGTAGTACTAAATTTAGATTTGTTGTTATAAACAGTACTTTTTATGTTCAAGTAATACATCATGTAAATAGAATATTTAATTGAAAATTGAATAATTTTGTCCATTATAGTGCAACATGCCAGAACTTTGTAATTTGCTGTTATGTCTTTAACTCAATTTGCCTAATTTTTGATATATATATATTTTTTCTATCTGCAGGTGTAGCTGCTAGGGTCTAGAGGAG
Source organism: Hybognathus amarus (assembly GCA_030378365.1). Taxonomy (NCBI): domain Eukaryota; kingdom Metazoa; phylum Chordata; class Actinopteri; order Cypriniformes; family Leuciscidae; genus Hybognathus; species Hybognathus amarus. Next base: position 678,978 of record JAQIUQ010000425.1, read on the forward strand.
ATGCCACTGAGGTTCCGGTCCTTTGTTCCGTATACGGCTTCCTGGAGTGCTAGCGCTCATAGGCTGGTGGTGGTACATCTCCCGCAAGAAAGAGCGAATCACCAGCCGGGACAGTGAGGAGGGGTCAGTTATGGGCTTGCGGACCTCCTCTGGCGAGGGCAGCAATGGGATGGTCGACAAGAGCTGCCCCGCAGCCAGCAGCACACACCGTAGAACCAGCCGTGACAGAGTCAAGGCCAAAGAGCACAGACCTGTTGAACAGGAAGTTGTAGCGGAGATTCACACGCCAGTGCTAAAAGCAACTGCAGGAGAGGTTCTTGGCGCCCCTCCCATTGTCTTGGCAAGTGGACAGCTAAGCGCTCCTCAGAGCGTTGCAAAATCATTTCCCCCACAAAGCCACCCAGAGACCACCAGGCAGACGACTCCTGTGTCATCTTCGAACCCCAACAAAAACAGTGGAGGAGAGCCCTGAATCACAAAGAACCAGAGGCCGCCACTGACAGCAAACCTTCAAATCGGTTTCCGCCAGATCTCAGCAAGTGCTGCTTCAATCAAGAAGCAAGCCGAAAAGAAACCACTAATTAGGCAGCGTCCCGCAGAGCTAGCCAAAGCAGAGCGGCCTGAACCTGAGGGAGAGGTGGCCACTGAAACCTCAGCACCGACGTGCGCTCAGAATCCGCCAGCTGACATTTCAAAAGATGAGTCGGCCTCCGTTGCCGTTGTCAACGGAAGGCGAGGCTGTCTTCCTGGAGACCTGCAGCCCAAAAACACCTCTAACTCTGACCTCAATCCCCAACTCCACCAGTACACCCCACTCAGAAAGATTAACTGAGGCCCAGCACCATGAAAACGGAGACCTGGGCCTGCCGGTCGAGACCAGTCCTGACATGCAGGAGCTCCAGCGCCTCGCAGCCGGCCTGATCTCTGAGGTCATTTCGGCAGCCACCCAGGAGGTCATGGCGGTCAGCAGCTGTGAGTCCCGGTACAGCAAAGGCTCTGAAGCTGCTGACAGCAGCACGCCGGCTGTAAATGGTAAGGAAGTAGAGTTGTGTGGACCTCCTGAAAGTATGGAAAGTGAAGAGTCTCGGGCGGCACAGATAGCGGGAAGAGATTGTCAATGGTTGTCTGGCACCTTCGCTCTGGAAGATGCCAGAGAATGAAAAGGAAAAAGGCTTGTTGACTGGGGAGCAGTTGGAGTCAACGCCAGTTCTGGCCAAGCTGCAGGCGGAGGAAGCTCTGGTTCGAAGACTCGGGATGTAGCACATGCCAATCCGAGGATGGCGTCAGCAGTGAGGATCTCCATAGCACGGGATTGTCCTCGACAGTTTCTGAAAGCAAGGAGGACCTCATTCAAATTTCAGGGACTTGTAGGGCGTCAGAGGGTCATGGAGATGGACTGCAGGAGAGTCTTGTTCTAATTGCTCCTCAGGAGTCCCCGCTTACTGCAGAAAATGTTGCTACGGTTTGCGAAGCAGCACGGTTGAATGGAACAGGCCTCAGGAATGGCGCCATAAGCGAGGTAGAAGCTGACCAATCAGGAGGTGAGTTAAAGTTCTTAAGAATTTAAAAAAGAATGAAAATTCTGCCATTTACTCGAGTCAATCCGAACCTTTTTCACTTTACTCTGTGGGAGCCAAATAATACAGTGGCTCACCACCTACCTGAGTCCATCGGTACAGTTCAAGTTTGCATATTGTTTAATTAACCAACATTAGGTGGTCAATCAACATTCCTCAGGCTTTTTTCTGTGGACAATATATTTGGAAAAATATATTTGTCGATTTAATTAAAATCAGTGGGGTCCATTTGTTTTGATCTCATTGACCTCAAACAGTTGAAGCATTCTTCAAAATATCATGCAATTTGTGTTTCATAGGAGAAATAAAATCAATCAGTTTGGAAATGAAATGAGGGAGAGTAAAATGACAATTTTTATTTTTGGGTGAACTGCCCTTTAGTCAAACTGAAATTAAATTCACAAGATTAAATTCCTTTAATTTCAGTCGTCTCAAAGCATCTCTCAGGATTGCACACTTCATATGAACTCCATCTTGGGAGATTGTTTGATTTGTGCTTTACTTCATATTTACTTCGGGGTCATGGGGTCTATGCGACCCAAATCGACTTTTACTTAATGTGTGAAAAGTCACAAAATCTTATTCCACTGAGATGAAGGGAACCTTTTCTTGTATTATCTATCTATACACACACAAAAAACTGGGCTTGGATTGGTATTTCTGAAGGTATGTAAAAAATGTTTACACTTCTGGTCTTCGGGTCAATATGACCCCACATTGAAATGAATGGGAAATGTGAAAAACAACTAAATATATTTTCTTCATGTGTCAAAAAAATAAAAAAAAAAATCCGGCATAAATCTGAAAATGTTTACACAGAAATGAAGGCCTAGTACTCAGAGCATAAATGTAATGTATCATAAAAAAATAATATTTCATGTGCAAGCTAATGGTGTAGTTGAGTAATTGTTTGGTATATGGATACAAAAGTACTTCTAAAAGTCTAACACAGCATTAATGAATAGATGAGAAGTAAACAGAAAAAAGAGATGATATTTGTATGATTAAAAATGTATAATTTTTTGGTACAATTACTCAATCAATTGTTGGAGTCGTATAGACCCCGAAGCCCAGAAGTGTAAACAGGAAACGAAGACCATTTGAAGGTTAATAGTTTGGGATGTGATACACTTATCATGCATTAATGCAAAGTGATCAGTGTTGCTTTTTCCCATGTCTCATGTTGTGTAGTGTTAACCGTTTTTGCTGATGCAAATCTAACTTTCCACAAAGGTTTTGAATTTTTTTGTGTTTAAATCCAAACAGCATCAATCCTCCTCTTGACATTTGTTCAGATGTAGTAGTGCAAAAAGCCTAAGTCAAGGGAATCACACAAACTGTGAATAGACCTCTGGAAAGCGCAGATGCTCAAATTCCCAAACAGTGTATGTTACATGAACACAACCGCATGTGCACAGCTGTTTTTACCACTCCTACTACAGCAACTTCCTTACATGGATATCAGTGGTGTCTTGCTTTTAGAAATGGCCAGTAGTTGTCCTGTTGTTATTATTAGTTGTTCCACGGATGTTTTTACCAGAACGTGGCTATACACCACACTGATCATTTTGTAATGTGTTTGAATGCAGTATTTTTCTGTTGATTTGATGACCGGAAGCACTTGTGTGGGGTGTTTGAGTGGTTTGCCTGAACCGTTGTGAGGTGTTGCTGCCTCACCAGCTGCTGCTGCTGGTGATTCTTCTCCTGCCATATTGTGACCTGAGATTGGTGTGGAGACTGGCAGCACCTGGTGTCTCAGCCCGTCCTCTCTTGAATGAAAGAAGAAAATGTAACAGACACTTGATGCTTCTTTCTCATTTGTTAAAGCAGAGTAAATAGGCAATTGTGGACGCTGTCAACTGCAAGTAGGAGGAAATGTGTAGTAGGCTTACTGCTTTAATGGTTTCAATCAAGAATAATAGTGGCATGGTTTTTGTCCTGAGTGAAGAGGCTGGTTATTTTGTTTGTTAATGGTCCTTGTCATCTGTTGTGTTTGTTATTGTTACCCCATGGTTACTTAGCAAACAGTGATGACCTGGCTAAGCAGGCATTTGCGTTCAGTCTGTTAAAGAATGGTCTGTTTAGACCCCTGAAAGTCATTAATTTAGGTTGGAGTAATGTTGTCAGGAGAATGTGTGGAACGGATGCCATGTTCTTCAAACTATGCCAACAATCGGGTTTACTATATCCAGATCATCTTGGAATTAGTTGCAGGTGATTTTCTTTAACATGGAAGTTTTTTTTATTTATTTTTTTACATTTTACCTTTTAATATACAGATGCAATACTATATATAATATTTCTGTGATATGCAGATCACCCCTGGATTAGTTGCAGGTAATATTGATTGCTGTATTTATTTGGTGGAACTTATTATTTAAATGTATTTTATTAATTATGTCTTACTTTTTAATGTATGTCTTTGTGTGTGTGTGTTATATTTTTTACCTTTATTTTAACCAATGTGAATTTTAAGGTTTTGCAAATGTTTTTTGAAAATAGTAAATTGACTAAACTTGTATATTTTTCAAACATTTGCTGAAATCAATGACATGATTCTGTATGTTTATACTTTGACACATCTGACTGACATTTGTCTGTTTGGGGGGTTCATAACAGGTTCAGATGTGAATAGCATGGATTCAGTGGACAGCTGTTCCACCTTGGGGGTGGGAGACGGCCAGCCGAGTGGCAGCCAGACCTGTCAATCACAGAGCTCAGATCTTATTGTGTGGGAGATTGAGGTGCCAAAGGTGTGTCGATAATTCTTATTCACATTATTCTACTTCCATCAATCAAAAGGTTTTTTTCTGAAACTATTTTAGAGAAAAAATCTCATTGCATGTATTCTTACAGGCCTTTATCTAAATGTCAAAACACAGAGCAACTTTTGTCAACACCACGGCCTGAATGCGTAGCACACGTTAAATTAAAGCTGAATAACTTAAAGGTTCACTTTGAAAATAGTTCACTTTGAAAAAAATTGATGTGTTTTAGCTTGCCTAAAGTGCATCCAAGATGTAGGTGTCTTTGTTTTCCGCAGTATTTTAAATTTTGATATTTTTAGATCAAACCGTTTGTGTTTTAGATCAAAACCGTATCAGTCATATACATGGAGGTCTATGGGGTCCACCTCAGAGAGCGTATGCACAGAGAATGTCTAAATTAAACATGATTTAATGACTCGTAAATGTAAGTACACATTGATGGCCTAAAACCCGAAACGAGCGGTTTGTGTGAGACAACAAACGGTATTTATATCGTTTTTACCTCTTTTAATCACAGCCACAAAGCACCCGCGCCCTCCGATCACTTGGACGTGGTGGTTACAAGAGGTAAAAGCGTTATCAATACAGTTCGTTTCTACACAAAAACCGCTCGTTTTAGTGTTTTAGGCCATCAAAGTGTACTTACATTTATGAGTCATTAAATCAATGTTTAATTTGGACTTCTCTGTGCATGCTCTTTGAGGTGGACCCCATAGACCTCCATTATATGACTGATAGACACGAACGTTTGACCTAAAAATATCAAAATTGAAAATACTGTGGAAACGAAGCACTTACATCTTGGATGCCCTTGAGGTAAGATAAAACATACCAAAAATTAATTTCAAAGTGAACTATCCCTTTAACTAGTCGATCATTATGTATAAATTCATTAACCTGTCGTGATTATCTGTGGTTCTCCTCTGATTTTGTAGCATCTCAGTGGAACGGCTGATCGGCAAACAAGGGAGATATGTGAGCTTTCCTGAAGCAGAGTCTCTGGTGCTAAGATCTACATTTCAACCCTGCCTTACACTCAAGAGTTTCAGATCTGCCATATAGAGGGTAAGCCAGTCTCTCCGAAGGGCCAGATTTTTCCAGTTTAGCCGTAGCCTCTTTGAATGTTTTTGTTCTGGTTTGTTTCTTAGGAAGCCAGCAGCAGGTAGATAAAGCGCTGGCCTTGATTGGGAAGAAGTTTAAAGACTTGGACCTGACCAACTTGTACGCCCCACCGCCCCCACCACTAACGCCCCTGCCCTCTTTGCCCATGACTTCCTGGGTAAGATTGGCTCCTTCCACCCCTCCTGCAGACTACATGGGCAGCTACCTTTTATGGAAGAATTTTGACTGTCATGTAACACTTTCTGTACATAGGATTTTTTGTTGTTGCATAAATTCACATTAAAGGGTGGGTTGACTGCAATTTCACTTTTTTCATTTTAAATAGTGTGTAATGTTGCTGTTGGTGCATGAACAGTATCTGCAAAGTTGCAGCACTGAAAGTTTAGTGTAAGCAGGGATATCCGTCTTTTAAAAATCAGGAAGTAAAATTGCCTACAAAAATGACTCGATTTTGGACTACAGCTCGGGTTATGGTACGATCCACTAACCCACACATTTGCATCAACCACTCCCTCCGGAATATGCAGGAAAGGGCATGACCATATTTCAGCAGCTCCTCGTCGAGTGAGTTGTGTTCACGCAGCTGTCAGGTCTTCTGTGTTTCGGGCTTCCCACGGACACTATACTTCGACAACAATGGATACAATTTATGTTTGATTATATTCCTGAAAATGACGATCGTAATCTAGCTCTCTGTGCTGCACATTTACGAGAGACAGCTTCCACAATCTCCACGAGTTCAACACTGGATTAACGTAAACAAGAAACTGTTTCTGGAATCATGAAGCAGATCCAACTTTAAAACCAGCAGTTAAAAGTCAGCAGTTGTTGGGCCACAACCTGTAAGTAGGCTAAGACTTCATCATTTTAAATGTAACTGCATGTATAATTCCCGACGTAGCGTTGGTTTTTTTTTTTTTTTTTTTCAAATGCCAGCGCTGGCTTTGTAGGCTTTATGGGCTACTAGTTAGGCTATTTTGTGTCTACGGCAAACGCGTACAAACATTATGGACCTGAATTTTGTATAAGTACTAATGTTGTAAATGTATTTTTCATATATATATATGCTTTATGACTTTATTTTCGATTTATATCAAGAACGTAACCTGCAAACGCTGTTTGTGTTTAACATTAGTTAGCCAGTCAGTTGCTATCGTTGCCAGTCAGATGCTATTGTGTAAAACAAACGTGTATAAAGTTAAAAAATGAAGCAAATTATCATTCAGAAACCTTTATTAAGAGCCGTGTGTGGTGAGGTTCAGCTTTGACTGATTCATCGCAGGCTTTCTCGGTCTGATTCTGCCTCACTGATACTGCAGTATCGAGATCATTATTCACGTGTATCCACCGTCTATGGTATTCACATTTGGCATGCCCGTATCGCCCGTAAAGGTCATGGGCGTTAATCTTCCGGACAACGTGAGCGACAGTTTAGCCAATCACAACACACCGGCCCAACGAACCAATCTGAGCCCACTATGTGATTCTGAGGGAGTGATGTCAGACTCAGGAAGTGAACCGCTCGTTCAGGGGACAGGGGAGAGCGCGGCTGACAATAAAGGTGAAATTTATGAAAAATAAGACTTTTAAAAAAAGAAAAACCACGGATACATGTTATATTGCACCCTATAAACACAATCATGCAAAGAAAAAGAGCAGTAAACCCGCCCTTTAAATTCTTAAATTCAATAGGACCGATCCTGTAAGAAAGGATTTATGAAGGTTTTGTTCGCAGTCTGGTCATGTTACTTGAATAAACTGGAACTGCAACCAAACAACACAAAAACATCAGATAATTCCTGGATTTTGACATACTAACATAGTGCTTGAATGGATCTTCCTGGTACAGCTTCTGTTGCCCAGTGGGGTGACAGTGGAGGTGATCGTGGTGAACATTGTATCAGCCGGTCACCTGTTCGTCCAGCAACACACTCACCCTACGTACCACGCACTGCGCAGTCTGGACCAGCAGATGTTTCTGTGCTATTCACAGCCCGGCACTCCCCATTGCCATTCACCTGTTGAAGGTAAAAGGCTCCCCCTTCTCTCTTCACATTCCTCATTCTGTAGAGAATTACTCATTTTCTCTCTCATCTCTTTTCCAGTTGGAGTGATTTGTGCGGCGCCCTGCTGTTGATGGAGCCTGGTGGCAGAGCGCAGGTCATCTCCTTCTACAAAGATTCAACCGAAGTGGAAATTCGATATGTTGATTATGGAGGCTACGACAGAGTCAAAATTGACACCCTTCGACAGATCAGGTTTAATACTACCCCTCCCAAACACACACATTATTTATATATATATATATATATATATATATTTACATACATACATATTAGGGCTGTCAAATGATTAATCATGATTAAGCACATCCAAAATAAAAAGTCTGTGTTTACATAATATATGTGGGTGCACTGTATATAATTATTTTGTGTATATATAAATTCACACACATGCATGTATATTTAAGAAAAAAAAATATTTATATATGTTATAAATTATATATAAATCTATATACAGTATACACGAAAATATTTCTTAAATATTTACAAGCATGTGTGGGTATTATTTATATATATAATAATAATATATATATATATATATATATATATATATATATATATATATATATATATATATATATATATATTATTAATTATACACAATGCACCCACATATATTATGTAAACAAAAACTTTTATTTTGGATGGGATTAATCATTTGACAGCCCTAATAAATAAATAAAAAATTATATATATAATTTTTTCACCTCTCCCTATCATCAATGTACCATTAATTCCTTAAATAAGGCTGTTAATTTAAATGCACCCTTATTTGTGATTTAATCGCAGGCTTATCATGAAACAAAGCACACACCATTTATACATACACCATTTTGTCATCATTTGCTTTGTCTAGCAAACTATTAGATTGAAGGGTGATTCTCACAAAACTATATTTTCTGCAGGCTTTATTCAAGGTAAATGTAGGTGTCTTTCAAAAACGTACACCAAATAACCAAATGATATGTGGAATCCATAATAATTAATAAATATAGGCACACCAAAGCCATAGCGTTTACTAAAGAAAATTTTACTTTATTTATTTTTATTCAGAATTCAACAGTGCGACAGCAAAGAGCGTAACATTTTAGACAAGTTCTAACAAGTTACAATACTGAACAGGACCCAAAAAAAAGCTCTAAACCAACCGATTTGACCTGACTGCATTTATCTAGTACAGTACATGGATCCATGAATGTCTATTTATTACTATCCATGAATGTTTTATTTTGTCGTATTTGTTTGTGCATCAATATCAGACTCGCATGTGCTTACTGTATGACTCCTGTACGTCTTTACTTTTGATTGCAATCCTCATCTATCAAAACTTCGTCTATCAAAACTTCGCTAGAAAAACATCGGTGTGCCTTTTCCAGCCGAGGAATGTAGTTTGCATATCATCTGGCCATAAAGCAGTGGGATGTTTGACGTTCAGTCTGTATTTTACACAGCACAATGCGTGAGGGAAACTCACACTGGAATGAATAATTCACTTAAAATGCAATGTGAGTCTCTATTCTCTTGTGCCATTTCTGGTGTAATCAGCCTGGCCTTCTTTACATTAGCACTCTTTTGGACTGATTATTTTGAAAGAATTTGCTTACTGGATCATTTCGACTGAAATCTTATTCTGGATATTAGCGAATTAAAGATCAGAGATTAAAGTGAAATCAGGTTAAAGTGTTAGAATATAAATTTCCGCATAGATAAATATACATGGATACCACATAGATGTTTCAGTGGCCCACCATACTTAAGCAGTCTCCCATATTGGAACTGTCAAAGCCTGTTCGTAAGCATTCGAAAGCAAGTTGACTGAGTCTGCAACTGTAGTTAGAGACATTTATGGAAATCTATATCTGCAATACACTTAATCAGATGATTATGCTAAACTTAACTCAATGTAAGGCGTCAGCTAACATGAAATTTAAAAAGTTACCATAGTTTAAAAACCTGTATGAAAACACAAACCAACACACTCACCTGTAAAAGGTTATCCCATTTCTTCATTTAAATCTGTGGTTTTTACAACCAGAAGCTGAGCAATGTCTTTAGGGTCCAATGTGGCATCTGCGTATACAGGTATACGGCATCTTACAGGTGTTTGCGCCATTGTAGATGTTCAGCGGGATAAACTCCTGAACTTTGGTTGACACCTGCGTGACATAAATTACATTAATGATGCAATTACAAATGCTTTAGTGATTTATTTGCATTAAATTATTTTCAAATTAATCGTATGCGTTACTGCATTAATGTTGACAGCCCTATTCCTAAAGTAAACAGCTGTACCATGCATTGTCCACAACACTCAATGAAATTGAGTAATTTCAACAGAAATAATTCCATATCAATTTCATATGTATAATATACAAGAACACTGCCATTTACTGGAGCTAAGTTTATTTTTCATGTTTTGAAATGTCTCAAGGTTGCATTTATTTTGATCAAAAATACAGTAAAACGGTAATATTTTGAAATGACAATTAATGACTCATTTGAATACATTTTTAATTTATTATGGTGATGGCAAAGCATAATTCTGCATCAATGTCACATGATCCTTTAGAAATCATTCTAATAAGCTTAATAATTGTTAAGGAGGATCGCCAGATATTATACGATCCTCAGATATTAAATATTATAATCTAATAAGCCTAATATAGTTCAAAATAACAATTTATTTGAAATAAAAAATGGTAGCATTTTATAAATGTCTTTACTGTCACTTTTGTTCAATTTAATCCATCCTTGCTGAATTTTTTTTCTTTTATTTCTAACGTTTGAATGGTAGTGTGTTTAGTACTTATATATACTACCTTTATATAGTATTTTTTATGTGTATAGATGGATAAATGGATGATGGATGGATGGATGGATGGATGGATGGATAGTAAAATTTGTTATGAATGTTTGGGCATAAGGTAAAAAAAATGCATAATTTCTATGCAGTCATGATGGCAATAGATGATTTGATTGGTTGAAATTAAAGTTACTCATGAGTCATGATCAACCTTAAGGTGCTATTCACATCTTTTCAGCATTTTGTTGTTTTTAATCATATCCAATCATTTCCTTTTCAGATCAGACTTTGTGACATTACAACGTTCCAAGGAACAGAAGTGTTGTTAGACAACATCGCCCCGCTTCCAGGTATGCCTTGTTGTTTAAAATCTTCGAAGTTGAAATTTTCATCAGCTGGATCTCACTGTTGTTCACGTCTTCATTCAGGAGAGTCAGGAATCTCAGCAGAGGCCAATTCTGCGCTGGAGGAGATGACAAGAGGAGTTCCATTGCTGGCACAAGTGAGTCTTTAAATCATTTATTAATGGATGACATTTATGTTGATGCTGCTTACAACTAACACATCATTTAATGGGCAATTTTCTCTTATAGGTCACCAACTACGACAATAATACAGGACTTCCTTTAGTACACATGTGGAACATGGTGGGAGAGGAGGTAAAATTACCATAACATTTTTTTATTATTATTTAATACAATTATTATTAAAGGAGTAGTTCACTTTAAAAAAACTTTTGCTGATAATTTACTCACCCCCATGTCATCCAAGATGTCCATGTCATTCTTTCTTTAGTCGAAAAGAAATTAAGGTTTTTGATGAAAACATTCAGGGTTTTCTCCATATAATGGACTTTACTGGTAACCAAACGGTTCAAGGTCCAAAAGACAGTTTCAGTGCAAACTTTTCAAAGGGCTTTAAATGATTCCAGATGATGAATAAGGGTTTTATCTAGAGTGAAACGATCACTCATTTAAAAAAATAATAACAATGTTTAAGTTTTGTAAGGTTCAGGTTCAGTTCAGGTTTATTGATATAGCCCATTTCATACACAGGTAGCCCAATGTGCTTTACATAAACATAACAGTTAAGAAATAATTTATATACTATACATCAGTCAATATTTCAGACATGAAAATCACTCACCTTTCGGTGAAATTCGCGTTTTGAAACCAAAATAGGTGAGCCTACGTGAATCGTGTAGATTCAATGAGAAAATGTTTTGAGGGAGGGGGGGGGTTATAATGTAAATGAAGCCGTACGTACTATAGTATAATGTGAGATAGGAATTAATATCTAAGTCATTAAATTCAAGTTAATGTAAACGTTTCCCTCCGCTGCGGCTGACAGTAATTCTCAATTCAGTTCAAACAAACACCGCGTCGACTCCTAGTCATTCTCCATTCAAACAGCACAGCGTGTCGTCAGTCATCAACATTCAAACAGGACAGCGCGTCAGCGTTCGGCAATGATGAAACTTTCTCCAAGATGATTAAATGTTAATATTATTATACTATAGATAAATACTATATTATACTATAGACGATCTGTAGATAAAGCTCTATGGTTTCGTATACATTGACTGTCTTGCTGTAGTACCTCAATCATGTTTATCATCCTTTACCGCGTGTCTAGATCACAACACTGGAGAGCACTATCATTGTTCTTCACGCGCACAGTAACTGAAATTTAAAACTGTTAAAAGAAAAGGCTCAATAAACTATTGCATAGATAGATACTGTATAATACACTATGCATCGATATATTTCCTTTGTGCTTTGAACTTGTCAATGCGGACTCGAAGAGCTCTATGGAAGAGCTGCGCTGTGACTCATGTTGCCTCAAGCGAATCATTCAGCGCTCGCGATGCAGCATTGGAGTCTTTTATAATTAAATCATAATACTTTTGCGCAATGAAAAATTATCAATAGTATTTTTTGGTTCTGTTCTGTCTATCTAGCATATGGTGCTGCCTCATTAAACAGCTGTGCTATACATTTGTGCTATATATATATATATTCTTATTTTGTAGTAGACTATAAAATATTTGATCTTTTTGATTTTTATCTTGTTTTTCAGTGAATGCATTTTGCAACAATACAAAGAGCAATGTGCAATGTTTTACCAGATTTAGTGCTACAGTTACTGTCTCATATTTGTTTCCCACTATTTTTTTTCACTAAATGTTCTGATTTTATATAATTATTGTTTTTCTAGACTAAATTTGACTGAGTTACCCACTAATCTAGTTTATGATCATATTTTTTGTTGTTTTTCTTGAAGTGGTCTGTATTAAGTAGACTGTGTTTAACACGCAAGAGTGATTATCAGTTCAACACACAGTTATAGAAATTCTACAGATTATTTAAAAAAAAAATGCATTTGTATTTTTTTTTTACTGCGTTGGTAACGGATCATTATCGTTCTTTTTTATTATTAAAATTATTATTAAAATAAGGCCATAATATTTTTGACTCATGGCTGAAGTTAAGTTTCTCCAGCTTCTCCCAGGTTGGCAAAAAATGCATCTCAAAATGCATCAGATTAAGGCTTTAAAATATGGAATATTTTAAATTTTTCTTACGGGGGAGCATGCCCCTGAACCCCTAGAGGGGTAATATCCTTCTCACCTTTTTCACCCCTGACCCGTTTTCATGCCTGATATTTACATACATGTATACATAAAAAAAAGTAAGTAAAGTCAGTAAAAGGCATCATAAAAGTTTTGTTTTTAATCTGGATTTAAAAAATCCAGATTAAATTTGAGCTTCAAAAAGCATTTTTAAGCTCAATGTTTGCCATGCTCTGTTGTGTGATGAGCGTTTGTGACTCTCTTGTTCGGAACTCATTCATTTTGATAAACATGTTTCAACAGGAGTCACAAACGTTCATCACAGAACAGAGCAATGCGACCATTTGAGCTTATAAAACTTTAAACTTTTTTTTTTTAAATGAGCGACCGTTTCGCTTGATAAGACCCTTATTCATTGTCTGGAATCGTTTAAATCCCTTTGAATAGTTTGCACTGAAACTCTCATTTGGACCTTGAACCATTTGGTTCCCAATCAAATCCATTATATGGAGAAAATCCTGGAATGTTTTCATCAAAAACCTTAATTTCTTTTTGACTGAAGAATGAAAGACATGGACATCTCGGATGACATGGGGTGAGTAAATTATCAGCAAAAGTTTTTTGTGAACTAAGTGAACTACTCCTTTAATGAGAAAGGAGGTAAAGTATTTATTTAGTTCTCTGGTTGTTGTTTTTTATGAAAGCCTTCCATTTTAAAAAAAAAAGTTTTACCCGGATATAAAATTGACATTTACCCATCCTCTTGTTTCAAACTGGTATGTCTTCATTTCTTTTTGCAACACAAAAGCAGAATGAGCAGAATGTCACCCTTTTAATAGTTAAACTATAGATTTGACATATTGAATTTGAAATATTGAGAAACTGTATAGTCTCAGTACTGTTTTTCTTGTGCAGTCTCACTCATTTAAATGGGGGGGGGGGTCTTTTATGCTTCCCATTTGTTTTGGATAATGAGTATCATGGATAACGTGATGATACTTGGTTCCTTTTTTTGTAGCTGGTCCTGCTCAACCGCACTTTGGCAGAGCGCAGAGTTATGGCACCTGGGTGGACAGTTTCTGATCCTCCAAAGATCCCTCGTTCTCCTCTCCTCACTCACCTTCTGGCCCACCTGCCCCTTGATTATCATCACTCATCATGAATATCAGCAGGTTCTGTCCTCTTCACCCACTGTGTCCACCACCACCTCCTACATGAAGTGTGCACCACTGGCTCTGGGAGTTTCTTTTTTGGTTTGCTGTCCCCTCTGTCCTGCCTTTTTTTCTATTTTCCTCTCTATCCCCTTGCATAAGAAATCAATGTACTGTATGAAAGAGAAAAAAATAAGAGGGAGCTAAGCGTCAATGACTGAACCACCAACAAGGACTGAAGTTTTCTTGACTGTGCTCCTGTAAATTTAAATATTGTAACTAAATAAAGGTAATCATTTTTCCGTCCGATCAGACTCCTTCCAGCACATAAAAACACAGACTGTGGATTATCATGCCTTGGATGAAAAATCTGTAGTGCTTAAAAAAAGTACAATTGTGAAGACTATGGTGCAGTTAAGACTCGGTGTTGTTGCTGCTGATGTAATCCTGAGACTTGAGACATCATATTTGCATTTACGTCACGGCTTTGTCCCAGTTTCACTTTCCAGCCAGGTGGTTCTCCGAGGAATAAACCACCACAGCTCTGTCTGTTCAACAGTGTGGCCTTAAGAGGGTAATACTCAGCCAATTTCATGACCTCCCTCTTCCCCACACTCTGGATCTGTAGGAATCCAACTGCCTTCAGGCGTCAGATAGGCCTGACACTAAGCATCGCTTCATTTACTTCACTGATTACAGAATCCGTTAATCCAGGAGAAGTCTGTGCCCTCCTGACCTTTGGGCCTTTTTTAGGAAAGACTACACTGAGTGTTCAGCCCTAGAGGGACACTAGAGTTCGAATGGTGCTGCAATAGATAGAAAAAGGGCCTGTACGGCTAATTCTTATCTGTAGAGACACTAAAAGAATGACTACACAAACCAGAACACTACTGGGTGATGAGGACAGCTGGGCACTTTCCTTCTGGGTGGATGAATTGCATTCAATGGGTCTGTGTGTGTTTTTGTATGCATGTAATTCTGCTTCAAAGCACGTCAAGTCACATGTCGCATTATCAGTGTGATGGGCTGCTTGCTTTCGTCTCACTCAAGATCAATCTCGCAATAATGTCACGTCTATAAGACCCATTGCCAATAATGTCTCCTTGCATTCTGTACATAAGTTACACGGTGTCCCAATCCCAGCAACCCACCCAATTGGCTCCTTGGAGAATGTGTCGATACACCAACCTGGCTTGGAGTAAAGCTTTAAGCCTTACCCATTGTTTTTTTTTTTTATGTTGGTTTTACATGGGATGAAATTTAGGTCTTCTATATTACTATAATTTGTTCAAGTATAATGACGCAGAGATTAATATTCCCTTTTTTGTATTTAGTCATTGATCATACTCTTTCAGTCGTTGAATGGCTTTTTGGCCAAGGCTCTTCCCTTTTTCTGCTGCTGAATTATTGCTAATCTAATGTTGACGGACTTCAGAATGTCTATGGGTGTCCTTGGATGGAATATTTCCCGGCTTTTAGCTTTGTTATGGTTTGTTTGATTAGTTTTGATTGTTGGCACTGCATTAGTTTCTTATGCCCTGAATACATTTTCCAGTGTCAGAAATAATAATGAAAAAAGCCCCTTGTCACTGCAGAAAAATTGGACAAAAAAACGAAATCAACTTTGAAACGATAATACACCCCGCTCACTTTAATTTAGCCATAGTGAGCGATAAATGTAAACTGATAGCATCGGAAAGTAACGTCGACTAAAAGAAAGCAGAGGATATTTGCGGGGTTCGACATAATGCTGCGAGGTTTTTTTCCGCAATATTTCCCTCACACGAACGTTTCTGTACTCTCTTACGTTCATCTCAGGTATGAGCTTTTCATTTATTACCATTCTGTGTTCAGAGGAGAGTTGTTAGTCCAATTATTTCAAAGTACTTTACCTGTGTGAATGCGCGCGCCCATTATATGCCTGCACTACAGGTGAATGAATGGAACCACACCGACCTCAGAGCCGTTTCATTGGTCTGTCTTTCGGTATGTTTGTTTTACGGTTTATATATTGATCTAGTCCAGTTAACCTCTGCACACGCTCATATCGTCACTGACATGGGCATGGCTTCCTACCATCAGTTCAAATGTGTACACCTGTATGTTCCTACCCGCTCTCGTGAAATGTAAAATCACGCTACTTTAGACTTGTCCAGGTGTGTGTGTGTGTAAATATAAGATGTCTCACTGTAACAATTGGAGCGAGTGTAGGAAGCAAAAGGGAACTTTTTTTTTCTGTCTCATCCCATACCTCCAAAACCTACTCATTTGTTCTCTGTTGGTAGGAATGGTTTGCAATGTTTGCTTAGCTAGATAATTAATCATTTGATTATTTAAATGAGTGTAAGAAAATCTGCATAGACATGTACAGGTCAGTTTTTGCCAGACTCACTACAAAGTTTGATTCTTTCGTTGTACAGATCTATTGGAAAAAGAGAGAATAAAGTTATTAAAAATATTTCCTATATTTTACATGTTGTATTTTAGTTATGAAATCAGTGCGACTCGGCTTGTAATATAATGTACCAAACAAACCAAATGTTTAAAGTCAGTCAGCATATTTGAATGATTTTTGAAGGATCATGTGACAATAGGCCTACAGTGGGTACTGGAAAGTATTCAGACCCCTTATATTGCAACCATTTGCTAAAATCATTTTAAGTTTATTTTTCCCCTCATTATTGGGTGATTCTCGCGAAATTAGACTTATAAGGCGTCATGAAACATTTTGATTATAAAAGTAAATGCTATCAAAATAAAAAGGATACAGTTATAAACATCTCATCATGTACTATTTTGCACATGATTTCAGATGACATCTTAAATGCCAATTTTGTTGTTTTTTCCACATTTAAGGGGAAATTTCTCATTACCGCAACGTGTCCATGACTGGATTTGGGTTCTTTGCAGATGAAAAATATTTATAATTAAAAAACATAAAAAATAAAAAACTTCAGTGCATGTTATACTTATAAATATTTACAATAAAGAAACATGTGGTATTTGGTAATCATTGGTAAATGTAGTGGCAATAATAAGGAATATGAATGTGTCCAAGACCAATTATCTCATCCTCCGCAACAATTTTCAATTATTGTTTGTCCTCAAGGAACTAACATTTTCAAGATTTTTTTTTTTTTTTGGAAGGGACGTAATTGACTGTGACACACAAGATGCCTACCAGATAAGCAGTTCATATTTATTCTCTCCAGATAAAAGTTAAATTTTTTTTGTCATACTGTAATACCTACACGACTTTTTAGTTCTCATTACCGAAACATATACCATATATTTAAGTTAATGTCATGTTGCGGTAATGATAATTTTTTATGGACTTCATCTAAAAATGTAAATAATAATATAGTAAATATTTTTTTAAATCTTCTAAAAATAATGGTTATAGTGAGTTCAGACCCTAATCTTATATGTGCAAAAAGAAATAGGCATTTTAAAGAAAAAGAAATGAAAAAATGGCATTTTTAAAATGCTGATGCTGGGCACCTTCTAAATCTGGATTTCGTGAGAATCACCCTATTGTACACACAGTACCCCATATTGGCAGAAAAACACAGAACTGTTGACATTTTTGCACATATATTAAAAAATAACAGAAATATCACATGGTCTTAAGTATTCAGACCCTTTGCTCAGTATTTAGTAGAAGCACCCTTTTGATCTAATACAGCTATGAGTCTTTTTGGGAAAGATGCAACAAGTTTTTCACATCTGGATTTGGGTATCCTCTGCCATTCCTCCTTGCAGATCCTCTCCAGTTCCATCAGGTTGGATGGTAAATGTTGGTGGACAGCCATTTTCAGGTCTCTCCAGAGATGCTCAATTGGGTTTAAGTCAGGGCTCTGGCTGGGCCATTCAAGAACAGCCACGGAGTTGTTGTGAAGTCACTCCGTTATTTTAGCGTTGTGCTTAGGCTCATTGTCTTTTTGGAATGTGAACCTTCGGCCTCAGAGCACTCTGGAAAAGGTTTTTCTCCAGGATATCCCTTGTACTTGGCCACATTCATCTTTCCCTCGATTGCAACCAGTCGTCCTGTCCCTGCAGCTGAAATACACCCCACAGCATGATGCTGCCCCCACCATGCTTCACTGTTGAGACTGTTTCGGACAGGTGATGAGCAGTGCCTGGTTTTCTCCACACATACCGCTTAGAATCAAGGCCGAAAAGTTCTATCTTGGTCTCATCAGACCAGAGGATCTTATTTATCACCATTCTTGGAGTCCTTCAGGTGTTATTTAGCAAACTTTGACGGAGGAGAGGCTTCCGTTGGGCCACTCTGCCAAAAAGCCACGAATGGTGGATTGCTGCAGTGATGACTGACTTACTTCAACTTTCTCCCGACTGCATTTCTTGAGCTCAGCCACAGTTATCTTTGGGTTCTTCTTTACCTTTCTCACCAAGGCTCTTCTCCCCGATAGCTCAGCTCTAGGAAGGGTTCTGGTTGTCCCAAACGTCTTCCATTTAAGGATTATGGAGGCCACTGTGCTCTTAGGAACTTTAAGTGCAGCAGAATTTTTTTGTTGTAACCTTGGCCAGACCTGTGCCACAATTCTGTCTCTGAGCTCTTCAGGCAGTTTCTTTGACCTCATGATTCTCATTTGCTCTGACATGCACTGTGAGCTGTAAGGTCTTAAATCAACGCATTCTTATCCTTTAGCGTCATATGTGACGCTATATGCAAAAGCGGCGCTATACTACGCACATGGCACCCGTAATACAACGTTAATACAACGCGCTGTGATGGTTAGGTTTAGGTGTGGGGTAGGGTAGTCTCATATTACACTAAAGGATTTATGACGCCTTGGGTTCGCGTGTTATATTAACGATAAAGGGTGCCATGTGCGTAGTATAGCGCCGTTTTTGCATATTGCGTCACATATGATGGGCTCCTTATATAGACAGGTGTGTGGTGTTTTCCTAATCAAGTCCAATCAGCATAATCAACCACAGCTGAACTCAAATGAAGGTGTAGAACCATCTCAAGGATGATCGGAAGAAATAGACAGCACCCAAGTTAAATATATGAGTATCACAGCAAAGGGTCTGAATACTTAAGACCATGTGATATTTCAGTTTTTCTTTTTTAATGTGCAAAAATGTCAACAATTCTGTGTTTTTCTGTCAATATGGGATGCAGTGTATACAATAATGAGGGGAAAAAACTTAAATGATTTCAGCAAATGGCTGCAAAATAACAGTGAAAAATTTAAGGGGGTCTGAATACTTTCTGTACCCACTGTATATAACTGGAGTAATGATGCCACCATGGGAACTTCATTAGAAGTAGTTCTTATTCAGAACCTGTAGAGGGAGTTAAATACCATGTTATGATCATGCTTCTCTCGAGGCTGAGTTCATGCATTTCAGCTGTAATCCCAACTATGACATTTCCAAGAACAAGGATATTCTCTCAAGACTTGCCAGTGTAAACACTTCTAAATGAGACCTCTTTTATCCATCCCTCAGCAGCATTAGTTGATTAATCATCTCCATCTCTTCCATTTGCTACACTTTTTTTTCTTGTTCTTTTTTTCAGGCAAATCCCTGATTATTTCAGAGGGTTTTCAAATGAACTTTAACAAGTCTGTTCACTATAGGTAACAAGGTTTAGCCATTAGAATGACTTTAATTGTAGGCCTGTGTTTATGACATTTTGAGAGGCTTCAGGTTACGCGCTGTTGTGTGCTACAAAATCACAAATCCTTGTTGCTGTTGTTTACTTCATTGTTTGATTAAATCATTGTCTATAAAGTGACATGAAAGTATCTATCAGCAGCATTATATAGTGAATGTTGTATATTCTGTAGGTGACACCACATCTCAGGGTTTGGCAAATCATAACTCCTTCCTACTTATTTAACTAATATGACTTACTGGTAGCTGTTTTGCCATTTAAAGGCATCATAAAGTTGGCAGATGATGCCACAATACATTATCTAATGAGAAAGGTAATGAATCTGGCAATAAGGTGCAAAATGGCAATTCTGGTATAACTAATGGGCTTTCTGTAGTTTTCTCGGTTACACTTTATTTCGATAGTCACTTTAGACATTCTACTAACTATAAGTAACTTTTCAACTACATGTCAACTTAGTGTCATTAGAGTATTAGTAGGCTGTAGACTGTCAGTAGACTGTTAGGTTATGGTTGGGTGTTAGGGTTCAGGTTAGAACAAGTTGACTTGTAGTTGCTAAGTTACTTATAGTCAGTTGAATGTCTGTTGGGGGACCAACAAAATAGCGTGTTCGCAAATATTAAGCTGACCGCCTACTAATACTCTAATGATAGTTAGCTGACTTGTAGCGGCAA
This sequence comes from Hybognathus amarus, assembly GCA_030378365.1. Classification (NCBI taxonomy): domain Eukaryota; kingdom Metazoa; phylum Chordata; class Actinopteri; order Cypriniformes; family Leuciscidae; genus Hybognathus; species Hybognathus amarus. The sequence goes on from JAQIUQ010000425.1 coordinate 699,358, forward strand.
AGTTACTTATAAATAGTTGAATGTCTAAAGTGGACTATCAAAATAAAGTGTTACCGTTTTCTCTTTCTGTATAAATTTCAGTCAGACTTCATGACTTCTGGATCTTTTCATTTTTGTTGATTTGAATTGCAGATTCAATGATTCAAAGTCAAGCCAGAAAACATCATATGATCAGTCGGATTCTGAAGTCAACATGACTTTCATTTCCAACCAGAATTAGACGTCGAAAACCCAGATAAAAGTAAAAAGCTATGATTTGGTTTCAATCCATGTCCGAGGCAGTTTGACTTAGTTTTTACTTTATTCTCAAAATATTACGACTTCTCATAATGTTTCAGACTTTAATCTCGAAATGTTTTGACTAAATTCTCGAAATGCTAGAATTATTATAAAAATTATTGTTATTTTTTTATGTTGTGGTTAAGGGCTTCTGTAGTTTTGATTTCAGTTTTATATTTAAAAGTAGACCTATCATTTTATTTTCCCATCAAATGTCCATATTTAAAAGTTATTTTTGAAACATTATTTATGCAGGTGTAATTGTACCGATTCAGATGCAACTTCTGTGTCACCTCTGCAACACAAAGATGAATTTTCATTGTTTGTGATTTGATTGGTAACCTGTCTATAGTGTCTTATTGTTCTAATTGTATTCATTGATTAAATATTATGATAATAAGACATTTCCACAAAGACACAAAGTCTTGTCTTGGTCTCAACACTCTGGTCGAAGTAGAAATGGGGGCAGTGACTTTATTGCATTGGACGTGTGTCACTTTGCTCACAGCTGATTGGTTAAATTTTGGTTTGAGATACCTGGAACAGACTGTGTCCCAATTTAATGACCGCATCCTTGGAAGGGCACGAAGGTCGAACTGAGCATTGTTAAATGGGACGGTCTAGCCTTTGGAGGGCTGTTCTTGACGCCTAGCAACTGTGACAGCTGTAGTAACGTTTGTACTTGGACTTTTTATAAGTTATATTCAACTGCCTGAAAACAAAACAGGTCTGTCTAAACTGTATACATATTCACTATGGTCCATTTCTGTATAATAAAGAATATAATAAACTATAACCGCATCTTAGTAAGACGTCAACATTTGAGCTTTACACTTTTTTCAATTATTTTTACATTTGTATCCTTACATGTTTGAGTAAGTTAAAACCCAAACTTGCATTTGAATGTGTAAATTGGTGAATTCTCTCAATTAAATCCTGTAATCTCTGGGCCGCAATGAACTTGAACGCAAAGGTTCACTTGAACGTCCATCTCTTGTATCCTTAATTTCATGGAAAACAAAGGGTGTATTTGGAGGCTGCATTTGAAAGAGCCCTAAAATTGGCACAGGCTTTATCACGATGCGGTCATTTACTATTAAATTATTAAAGTTACTTAAGAAGTGCCTATTGTAATGAACAATCTCGATGCTAAAAGCTGAGCTGCTTTCATGGTGCCTAAAACGCCAGGTTTCAGCGTAAACTAAACTGAAGCATTTGCTATAGCATACACTTTATTCATACATAACTTCTCTTCCTTTTGAAACTAAATAACTGATTTCTTGCAGCATCAATGGGAAGAGAATTTTTTTAAACAAAGCATGTGAATAGTACAGATTACTAGATTTTTAAAATTTAGACATCAAGTGAAGTTAACTGAAAATGTTAGAATCACTGTTGGATTTTACAGTGTACGTTCTACACTAATGTGTTGTTTGATGATAATACATAGGCTATCTGACTCATCCCTCTGACTACATAGATCCCTGGAATAGAGAACCACATTAATATCATTCTGCAAATCTGTTATTCCGTATTCCTTTAAAATAATATTATGAAACGTATTCTCTGAGACAGTGATTCACGTGGCAGGTGCTGATGCGATGTGGTAATATGAGCACTAGATGGAGCTGGAGTTTGATATTTGAGCTCATAATTTTTTTTTCTACTCAATGAGATCATCAACTTCTGGAGTGTCAGGACCATCTCCATTACAGGGCACTTAAATGAGCTTTTTGTCTGTCTGATCTCCGTCAACTAGTGGTAATGCGTTCGCTCGCACAAGCCGAGATGAATCTAATGAAGGCACTCAAGCACACACAACCTTTATGCAGGCGTTTTGAAAGGGTGCGCATTTTAGCTCATCACTGGACAGTGGTAATTATCCGAGGTCACCATTGTCTTGCTTTCTGTCGCCAGACAGCCGAGAACCCTTAAATCTGCGAAAACCGTGTGCGGAACACAATGGATATTCAGACGTCTTCTGTCATTCCAATGTTACACTGTATGGCAGTGCTGGAATTAAATGAATGTTATTGTCTCCTGAGGGGCCGTTTAACATCAACACATTTCTCATTCAATTGTTCTGCCCGGGCACAGCTAAATTACACTTACATTTTTGTATCTCGCCTCCCTTCTCATTTTCAGTAATGAACGAGAAGAGGCTGAAGTCCATTCTGTGGCCACCAAGTAGGCTATACACTTTTCTTTATTACCGTCCATTAAGAGGCCGAATGTTCTGTTTCTGTCTTCCACAAGCATAACCCAAATCCCAACCTTTCCAGACGCAGTAATCGAGAGTTCCACCGCAAGGGCGATTCTAAAGCGTTTCCAAGTAATCTGATACCTGACCAGCAAGGCTTAACGCTGATTTATTCTTTCATTAATACAGTCTAAGGAACAAATTGATTTTAAAACACAGTGAGCATTGATATCTGTGAATTTTAGACAGACTGCAATAAGTAGGCTATAAGACACTTAAAACATGAAGGTCATTGAAAAGTGAAAAATATTGGAAACAGAAAAATATCAAACCAAGCATCATTTATTTGAAGTAATGCACACTTTTTGAGCAAAGCATTTGACAAAAATAGGTTTGGAGGGTTTTAAAAATGGTACGAAAGCTGTCACTAGGGTTGTACCCTTAAAAAAAAGGTAATGTAGGCTATGTACATTTGAGGTTACTAATAAGCATTCTTTAGGTGTAGCCTACCTTTTGAAATGGTACCACCCAGCAGCTTTTGTACCTTTTTTATGAGAGTAAATAATACAAAAATTGACATTTTTATAAACATGGCTGCGCACATTTGCAAAAATCCTTACAATGTAAGCTCTGAAACGGTCTAGCATTGTGCTTTGTTGTTGTTTGTTTAGTTTATTGCAGTTCATTATTGCAGTTCATTCTAAGTGTAGCCTATAGCACAAGTCTATTTGATGTGATGTTTACATCTGGAAGATGTATTTTTAAGAGTGTTTGCTCATCTGCAATATGTCTATAGGACGTATCCCGGTCAGATGTCTAATAAGACGTTTTAGAAGATGTATTTAAGATGTAATGATTTTAATGCATGTTAAACTGACCTCTACTAAACGTCTATTTGACATCTGACAGGAAACGTCCTATAGAGCGTACTGCAGACCCAGATAGCACAAGTCTATTTGATGTGATGTTTACATCTGGAAGACGTATTTTTAAGAGTGTTTGCTCATCTGCGATACGTCTATAGGACGTTTCCTGTCAGATGTCTAATAGACGTTTAAAAGATGTCTTTAAGATGTAATGATTTAATACATGTTAAACTGACATCTACTAAAGGTCTATTTTACATCTGACCGGAAACGTCCTATCAGATGTATTGCAGACCCAGATAGCACAAGTCTATTTGATGTAATATTTACATCTGGAAGACGTATTTTAAAGAGTGTTTGCTCATCTGCAATACGTCTATAGGACGTCTCCTGTCAGATGTCTAATAGAAGTTTAGAAGATGTCTTTAAGATGTAATGATTTTAATGCATGTTAAACTGACATCTACTAAACGTCTATTTGACATCTGACAGGAAACATCCTATAGACGTCTGCAGACCCAGATAGAACAAGTCTATTTGATGTGATGTTTACATTTGGAAGACGTATTTTAAAGAGTGTTTGCTCATCTGCAGATACGTCTATAGGTTGTCTCCTGTCAGATGTCAAATAGACGTTTAGTAGATGTCAGTTTAACATGCATTAAATCATTACATCTTAAAGACATCTCTAAATGTCTATTTGACATCTGACAGGAGATATATAGACGTATTGCAGATGACAAACACTTCTTAAAAATTCAGATGTAATGTTACATCAAATAAGGACTATATATATGGGGATAACAAACACCTTGAAGGTACATTCTTCCAGATGTAAAAATCACATAAATTAAACTTGTGCTATTTTGGTATTTGATGTGATGTTTACATCTGGAAGATGTATTTTTAAGAGTGTTTGCTCATCTGCAATACGTCTATAGGATGTCTCCTGTCAGATGTCAAATAGACGTTTAATAGATGACAGTTTAACATGCATTCTAAATCATTACATCTTAAAGACATCTTCTAAATGTCTATTTGACATCTGACGGAAATGTCACATATTGCAGATAACAAACACTCTTAAAAATACGTCTTCCAGATGTAAAAATCACATAAAATAGACTTGTGCTATATGGGTATTTGATGTGATTTTTACATCAGAAGACGTATTTTTAAGATGTTTGCTCATCTGCAATAGTGTATATAGGACATTTCCTGTCAGATGTCAAATAGACGTTTAGTAGATGCCAGTTTTACATGCATTCTAAATCATTACATCTTAAAGACATCTTCTAAACGTAGTTTTGACATCTGACAGGAAACGTTCCATAGACGTATTGCAGATGAGCAAACACTCTTAAAAATACGTCTTGCAGATGTAAACATCACATAAAATAGACTTGTGCTATCTGGGATAATGAAAATAATGCTGAGAAAAAGCATTAGCTTGGCCTCTAAGTTCACACTTGCCGTGTAAACGTTCAGCACGGCAAGCGTGAACTTAAGACCAAGCTAAAAATTGTTATTAGGATGTTTTTTTAAGCATTATTTTCAATAGTCTTAACAATTCAGTCATATGACGTGGAGTGATTTGTGATGTTTGCTCTCGATAGATCTCCTCAACAGAAACTGCGACAGCAAAGGACAGTCACTTTGAGACATTGAGTTAAGTAAGTGAAGATTCACATGAAAGCGTGTAAAAGGCCTTCAGCAGCTCTGCTTACACTGACACCATCTGCTCGGCGCTGATGTGAACTCACACGTACAGTACAGCACTGCCTCTGTTTGTGCGACGCTTCTGAAGCGGCGGATGAATGAGGCGTCTGCTTTGTACCTTGTGCCAATAACTTTGATGGCAGATCATTAGAATGAGCGCTAACATCTTTTCTGAGTGGCCTTTTTTTTGCTTGATGTGTACAGGTGTGGATAAAGGAAGAAAGATCCCGATTTGAATTTGAATATAATCAGTCGCATGTGGGTTAAATGACGCAGTCAGGAACATTAGCTGTGGGCATCTCATTAATACCGACAGGGGCACAATAGCTCAAATGCTATATTGGGCTACATGAAAAATGACAGCTTTGTCGAAACACCATTTCTGTAAATAAAGCAACAGCCAAATGTTGTTTGTGGAACAATCTGTGCAGAGAAATAAAACAGAAATGGATGTTTGGATGTGATAAGAGACAGCATTCCATGTGACAGGATAATGCTGGACATCATATTGTGGAAGTGCTCAGTGGCCATTTAGTGATTATGTGACAGGACTATTGATGTATTGCTAATTCACATGGTCCGTAACATGACTGATTATTTATGCATTGATTCCATTGATTCTTTAATCTTTTCAGCCAGATTTGATTTGCTTGAAAACTTAAAAAGACTAAATTGTGTTTTTAATTATTCTTATAGAGACTGTAAAACATTTTATGATCAACAAGGTATATATGAAGAGTTCAGGTGCAAAAGCCTCTAAGTGCCATTTGAAATTTTCTTCTAAAATGATCATTTTTATCAAGCTTGTATATATAAGTTCAGCAATTTCACTTAAATGGCAATGAAGATTAACTATTAATTGTCATTTAAGTGAAATTACTGAACTTAAATATACAAGCTTAATAAAAATGATCATTTTAGAAGAAAATTTCAAATGGCATTTAGAGGCTTTTGCATCTGAACTCTTCATATGTTTTTACATTGCTTTAACCTATCAAAGCAATTTTCAACTTTTTTCATAAGTTATTATACAAGAAACTCATTTTTATAAGTCAGTTTAATTTAAGTTGAAATGACTTAAACATCTAAGTTGATGGTACTTAAAAATTCAAGGGAGCTTTTTTTTAAAATATGTGATTTAAAATAACTGTTATTAAATCAGCACAGGTAAACTAGTATCACTAGTTACTGATTTCAGAACAGTTTTAGCACTTAGGCCTTTATCAGGGCGAAAATAAGTGAAAAATTAATGCGATAAATGCAAAGTTCACATTTAAAATGAACCTATAAGGTATTAGCCTACTTAAAATGAATTTTTAAAAAGTTAGGGGAAAAAAATACGAATAATACAGGAATGTGTAATATCGACCAAATTAAAAACAGGAAGGATGGCTGGTGTACCATAAATGTGATTCGGTACTTTATTCGAGCTGTAAAAAAAAATGTTGGTTTAACTTAAAAAAATTAAGTAACCTGGCTGCATTAAAATTTTAAGTTCATTGAAATGGAAAAATTGAGTTAATACAATAAAGGAGATTGATTTAGTCATCAGAAACTCAAAATATTACGTTATCTAAGTATATAGATTATTATAGTTGATTTGACAAAATAAAAATGTTGTGATTACAAATCAGGACAATATTTTTTACAGTGATGACATAGCTATAGAAAAACAATAAATTATGCATAATTACAAGTAACTAACCCTAAACCAAACCCTACATCTGTAACTCTACAGTAAGTGCACATAGTTTATTTGAGTAAGTACAATGTAACTACATCACATTAAAATAAAATGTAACCCTTAAACATCTTCACTAAATGACAAAACGTGTTTTTCAGTGAAAGATAATTTGTAAAATCTCAGATTGAGTCTCCATGATCTTCCAAGGCCTAATGTGGAAAGAAAATCTATCAAACTGAAGAACTTTTACAATCATTAATAGGAACTGAGCTTTGAAAATCGACAACATGATGAAGACTCCATTCTTTATTATTTCAACCTCCATTAAAACCGTTTCTTAAACATGAAGTATTATCTCTCTAATTATCCATTTAAAGATCTGAGCAGATATTTTCTAACTCCATTGTCAAATTGGCCATTTTAGGCAATGTTTGGCACATTACATTTTTCTCTCTAATTGCTAAATGCACAGGCTCTAATTGGACAGATCTGTGTTGTGCACTTAGTCTAGTCTTTAAAAAGGGACTCCAGTTCAGACGTCTTTCTCCACTGTTTTTGAAGACTAATGGATTTCCAGAGACATTAGATTTAACTTAATAATGGCGAGGGTTGCGGCATTAATAAAGCGTGCCTTCAAAACCGCCGAATGCAAATGTGTATATTTAAATATCCTCTTGATGTGTGTTTCTTTTAAAGTTACATTTCAATTCCATTTCATCAAACCCGACAACCGTGTCTCTGTTTATGTCACAAGCAACATGAATATGCATATGGTGAATGCTAATATTCATAAGCGTATGAAATTGATGCCTCGTCTCAAGGCAGCAGTGTAGAGGATTTTATGGCTGATCTACACGCGAAATGTACATGAATAGATCTTTTGTGTGTTTGATCAGACAAAAAAAGGTGTCAAAAGATGTTTTGAGCTTAATTCTACAGTTCATAATGCATTTCTAACAAGTAAATGAGAAGCTAATCAAAGGTCTAATGAGGTACTCAGTGTTCTTTAATGAACCAGTAAATGTTTGGCCTCATAATAACAATACCCCTAAATGGTTTTTAAGGCTTATATGCTATGAAACACTTGTGTAGATATTTAAAACCTCGCCCCCGAAACAGAAATTTCCAAATCTCAATGAGCCGTGATTCTAAAAAATACAAATAAAATAAAAATCTGACATGGCTCTTTATTGTAATGGCAACATGCCCTTTCAGGTGGTCAGTTTAATTGTTATTCTGTGCTGAATAAACTGTTTTGCCCAACGTTATGCTTATCAAATCCTATTATGAAATTATGTCATTTCGAATAATCTTAAATACCCTGTAAAACGTTCTGCCAAAGCCTATCAGAAATGTAATTACGTATTGAATCACAATGAAATGGAACGGCAGTGGTGATGCATATTTGAACTTAACAGAAATGACATTTCAGGCTAAGTGCAGGAGGAGCTTAAAGGAGTAGTTCACTTAAAAAAAAACTTTTGCTGATAATTTACTCACCCCATGTCATCCAAGATGTCCATGTCATTCTTTCTTCAGTCGAAAAGAAATTAAGGTTTTTGATGAAAACATTCCAGGGTTTTCTCCATATAATGGACTTCAATGGGAACCAAACAGTTCAAGGTCAAAAAGACAGTTTCAGTGCAAACTGCAAACTGTTTAAAGGGCGTTAAACGATTCCAGGCAATGAATAAGGGTCTTATGAGCGAAATGATCGCTTATTAAAAAAAATACAAAAAGTGTACGTTTTATAAGCTCAAATGGTCACCTTGCTCTGTTCTGCGATGCGCGTTCGTGACTCACCTGTTCAAACTCGTTCATCAAAATGACGAGTCTTTTAGAGTCAGATTCGCTTCATTTAGTTCGTTGAATGAACCAAATTACACGAAAAAAGATTTGTTCATTTTGATGAACGAGTTGAAACAGAGTCACACGCATCACAGAACAGAGCAACGACCATTTGAGCTTATTAAACTTAAACTTTGTTATGTATTTATTAAATGAGCGATCGTTTCGCTTAATAAGCTCACTTGTAAGTCGTACTAGAATGATTTTAAGGCCCTATGAACAGTTTGCAGTTTGCACTGAAATTGTCTTTTGAACATTGAACCATTTGGTTCTCATTGAAGTGCATTATATGGAGAAAATGCTGAATTTTCATTAAAAACCTGAATTTCTTTCGACTGAAGGAAGAATGACCTGTATATCCAACCCGATCTCACGACCAAGTCGTACGAATTGCAAATGATTAAAAAGTGGCTAATTCGTAACAATTCAGTACGACCTCAGCTCGTACGAATTGGTACGATTTTGCTAAATCGTACATATTTTACAATTAGCCAATTCGTATGAATTCGTACGAATGACCTACCCCTTACCCCGCCTCTAAACCTAACCATCACGTGGGTTTAAACAAATCGTACAATTCGATACGAGATGAGGTCGATACGAATTCAACACTTTTAATCATTCGTCGAATTCGTATCGAATTGGACGTAAGATAGTGTTGGTATATCTTGAATAAATAAAGTGGATAAAGTGAACTACTCCTTTAATTTCAGCTGATAATGATTGTAATTAATACGTATTGTTTGTTTGTTTATTTATTTAATAAGGGACGATGCACATTAATGAACATAAGGACAATGTCCAAATGTAAATGAGCCAGATTTAGCCGTACAGACTAATTTTCATACGGAATCCTGGCAGGTTGTTGTTAACATTGCAGTATAGACAACATTAAAAGACAGATTTGATAAATACAATCAACAATAAGCAAGCATGAATGACACATAAAATGTATCAACCTGTGAATACGTTAATACACTACTGCAGATTATGACAGCATATTTGATTGTCCAGCAACCACTGTTTTATAGTTTTTGAAAATATGGCGAAAGAAGTAGTATTTCTTATTTCTGTAGGTATTGTGTTCCAGGTATGCACTGCTCTGTAAGAAAAGGCTGACTGTCCAAAGGAACGTTTCTTATATGGTATTTTACAGTCACCTCTAGAAGTAGCTCTGGTAGAGGAGTAAAAATTTTATTGAACAAATTCATTGAGTGGAGGGGATGCTAAACCATGGAACATTTTATAAACAAGCACGATATCCGCAAATTTGACCATATTTTCCCAGTTTAAAAAAACATATTTCTTTAAAATATTACAATGATGAAATGAATTTGGCTTATTATCCATTATTTTCAAAGCCCGTTTATACACTGTTTCTACTGACTGTAATGCATTCCTCCCTGTCTGCGTCCAACTGGTTATAATTCATATGTGACAATATCATAGCATCAATGTACAACTTTGAGGCCTCTGTAGTTAAATTACTTCTAATATACCTAAAATTTGCTAAATTACATTAAATTCTTTTTTAACTTGTGGTTTAAATGTCAGTTGCATGTCTAGTATTATGCCTAAATATTTAAATTCCTGTACTACTGACAGTGTTCTTCCTGCTACTGTGACCTCTGGGTCAGGATCTTTATTTGCCGATTTAGAAAAGAACATGCATACGGATTTACTAGTATCTAAGATGCAAACTAGAATTTGTTTGCCAATTTGAAAAATTTACCAATTATAATGTCAATAATGATTGAAAACAATGAGCATCTTTGACACGTTGTTTATACATATATTTTTTTCCGGTGGTCTTGTCTTGCTCAAATCTTGAGAGAGAGTAAACTGAGAGGGAGAGAGATGTTTCGTTTTCTGGGTTGTGCCCCACAGGTACCCGTGTGTCAGTTACCCAACAAGCAGCCCGCTAGGCAGTGAGGTGAGACAGTGGGTTCACTTGTCAGTCAAGAGCATCTCAGTCTCTCTCCCCTGGACACTGACTTTATGTGTGCTCTTTACTTCAAGAGTTCTGACTGTTGTTCAGAAGCTATCTTTAGCAGGAGAGGTGAGAAGAGGAAATATGAATTGGTATAGGTACAGAGAACTAAAAAAAGGGGAAAGGGAGAATGATGAGGTGTCTTTGGGGCATGGAGCCTCTCTCAAACAAGCCTGCAGGAAATAAACAGCAATCACTGTAGCATGACTGAAAATCCACTGAGCAGGCAGCCTTAATTGAGCCCCTCTCTCTCTCTCTTTCCTTTTTCCAGACTATCTTCGCCCTCTCCATGGATAATAAGCGCAAGATCCCTTAACCTTTTTGTGCGTTTTAAAGACCATTAATTGATGTGTAAAACTGCTTTTTGCAGAAGTCAAGGGGCCCACAGACCCTCAGGCGGTGTGTGATAGCTCAGCTATTTCCAGTTTAAAATCTCAACATGGCAGATGGATGGAGGTGTATTATGTATAATCACTATATATGAGTATACACAGCAGTGGAAAGCAATAATATTTGAGTGTGACTACTAATATTGTGATGTGCTTATGATTTATGATGTGCTTAGTTTAAGGCCTGTTTTCTTTGGTCAGCGAGATATTTATTTTCTGAGAGATTTGATCTACTCTATTTTGTATTGCGTGTTATTACATTTTATACAGTAGTGTGTAATGTTATATGAGTGCATGATGCACTTTAAAAAAAAATAAAGAACATGGGGTTGCCATAGAATAACTGTTTTTGGTTACTCCCATTTTGGCATTTTGCAGAACATTGCAATAATCTTTTCCAGTATAAAGAACCTTTTGTGGAATGGAAAGAAGGCTCTTCAAGGAACCATAAATGGCCATTTATTTTTGGCATGTTTACAAGTGTGAATTCTCATTCTAATAATTTGTTGCAAAGAAGGTGACCATTTTTTATATTTCAGACCGTTACTGCCCATTGTAATCCCTGTAGATTTGGGAAAAAAATTACACTCGTCACTGATTTCATCAAACAAGTATGTCAGGAAATTAATTTACGCCCTACTTGCTTTTTGGACATGTTCAGAGCAACTCAAAACAAATTAAAGGTAAGTTATGAATTCTCTATGGGGAAAGGTATTCAAATTAATCGGTGCATATTAATATTATCTGTGATGCAATGTCCTATAGGGTGCAATAAAAAAATAAAAAAAATAGGCCAAGCGTCTTTGATTCTTCCACATCCTTTCAGTTAAAAAATATAATCTATTAGACTACTATAAAGGTACAACTAATACTCCAAGGAATTACATTGTTATTTATTTATATATTTATTTAGGCTATTTGTAAGCAAAAATTCTCTAACTCGCCGCCTATATTTTGAAATTTTGTAATTGAAATTGACATATTTCTGACAGATTATTGAAATATTATTATTATTTTTCTGGTAATGTCACTGATGTGTAAGTGTTTTCCTCTGTATGCATTTATAGTATTATCTTTTTTTCTTTTTATAGTTTATTTGTGATGTAATTGTAAAAAATATTGTTGATTTAACTTAAAAAAGTAAGTAACCTGGTTGCCTTAAAATTTAAAGTTGATTGAACTGGAAAAAGTGAGTTAATACAATGAAGGAGATTGATTTAATCATCAGAAACTTAAAATAATAAGTTATCTGAACTAAATAAATTATTTAAGTTGATTTGACAAAAGAGGCAATGTTGTGATAACAAATCTTGAAAATATAATTTTTTTACAGTGAGCAGAGGTTCTATCTATTCTGACTTTTAAAAAAGTCTGTTTATTGTTATAATAATTAAAAAAATAGGCCAATCACTGAACTTTGCTAATCCTACTCTGGAACTGGAATATTAATTTATACACATATTCCGATGTGTATCACTCAGATCTCATTCGGTAGACTTTCAGCTGCCCGCTACCCTTGAGTGTGTGACAATGAAAGTGATGCGATTTGATCTGATCCCCATGCTCTGAGCCCGGGTGGGCGGGGCCATGCTAATGACGTCAATGGAATGGGTGAGGTGACGAGCCCCTTCTGCGCTCCGCCCCGTGTGGGTGACGGGAGGGGGAGGGAGCCAGGCAGAGCTGATCCCACGTGTGACCCTCGCATTCCCGGCTCAGTAATATTCTCTTAGCTCTGACAGTGTGTGTGTTAGTTACTGGCCATAGTTGGGTTAGCCATGGAGGGAGACGGGAGCCAAGCCACATCTGGAAGCCCTAACGATTCGCAACACGACCCGGGGTAAGCCAGAACCAATGCTGACAGCACTTGACTTTTTTTTCCTTGTGTGTTTTTTCCTCCGGTGAGCATGTTTTAAAAAGGCTCTTCCGGGTGCACGCAACTACTACACCTTTGTTTGATGTATATTAGTGAGCACAGCCCGCCGGGGCTCAGTAAACACACGCCGCTCTGCTTTGCCTTCGTTTAGCTCTGCTTTTTTTGTCGCTAGCTACACGTCAAAATGGCCGATCTGACATCTGGACTCACTTCTGCTCTGTTTTCCCCTTACAGTAAAATGTTTATCGGTGGCCTCAGCTGGCAAACTTCACCAGGTAAGAGACCGATGGTTCGCTGTCATTTGCAGCGCGTTTGTCGGGCTGTGTGTTGTGTTTGTTTCATTGTATCCAGCGTGGCGCGCGCTGTGCGGGATATGTGCCGTCATTTGAAGTCCTCTATTCGACCCCTGTTCAGACATCCAGGGGGGCGTTTAATTTACAAACTCGTGTGTTCTGCACGAATGCATTGCTTATATGTGCTCTTTTCTTTCTGTTTTGTTCCACAGATAGCCTTAGAGACTATTTTTAGTAAATTTGGAGAAATCAGAGAATGTATGGTGATGAGAGATCCCACGACAAAACGCTCCAGGTAAAAATACAATCAAACAATGTTGTGTTTTAAAATCCCTGTCACTTTGAGGCTTTTATTCTGAGAAATGAACTCGATTTTGCCCGTGCGCTGTTATTCGGCTGCTATGCGCGTTTGAAAAGACTGGATCGGTGTGTTTCTGGATCGGATACAGTTTGACATTGATTTGGGATTCTTCATGTTAAAGCAGGAACCGGCTTTAATACACGAGCAGGTTAATGCGGTCGCGTGTGTTTTGATTTGACATTGGTACGTTAATGGCTTTTTTCACACTTGTCGTTCTTAACCCTGGGTTATTTTGTTTCGTGTTTCACAGTGCTTATACTTTACCTTGGGTTAGTAATTAATCCCGCGCTGTGTCACATTGTGGGATTTGATATTATACGCTCAGCGTTCACATTTGCAAATCCGCAAGGATAAAAACGTTACACAGCACGCGACCTGTTTTGATATCTGTGGAAATGTCGCCACGTAGATTCAATCTAGTTGGAAACGCACTGAAATAATCAATTCTCTTCATCACTACAGTTAAAAACAATTCCTCGAACATCGGAATTAAACAGCGCGTGAAAGTTTCTGCGAAATGTACAATGCGTAGGACGAATATTCAATGATGTAAGCGCCTAAGTGCTTTATGATTGGTTTTCTATTGCTAAACAAGTTGGATATATGTAGCAGATTTTGATTTAATCACATTTAAAATTACACGTTTAAAACGATTCTTAACCTCAAATAAGGTTAGAATCTGTCTTTACCCCTGGTTTAAAAATGCACACTGTGGTGTGAAAAGTCCTTAAGTGTCCTTGACTGACACGTTTTATAAACCGTTTATCTGAAATGTTTCGTCAACCAAGTTCTTGTTAAATAATATAAGAGGATGAGCATATTAAACGGATATTTCACACGGGGATTCTGTCATTGTTTGTTCTGTGAAACAAAGGAATTGTTGGGGACTGACAGTTTCAGTCATTCACTTTCATTTGCATCTTTTTTTCATACATGGAATAGTGAATGGTGACTGAGGCTGTCATTCTACACATTCTTTTGTGTTCCTCATACAGGTTAGGAATGACATGATGGGTAAAAAGGATGACAGTTTTTTTATATTTATATGCACTGCTGTACTCTTGTTCTTGACTCTTTGGTAACACAAATGTTATAGATGCAGAAGTTCTCGAAGCGTTCAGATAATAGAACCGAACGGATGCGTTAACAAGCTTAGCTGTCAAACACGTGTAACCCATCGCTGTCGGCTCCTAATGTATGTCTGTGCTTTTGTTTGTTTTGTTTTCCAGGGGATTTGGCTTCGTTACGTTTGCTGATGCGGCCAGTGTAGATAAGGTCCTTGCTCAACCTCACCACGAATTAAGATTCAAAGACGGTATGTTCTCTTCTATTTGCATTTATTTTTTGTGAAGTGCTGCTTAAACATGCTTGTGTCTGTGACATTCAGTGGTGAAAAGACACGCAGTCTCCTATCATATCTCTTCCCGGGTCGAGGCACTCACGGCATTTGTCATTGTGCCACACACACAACAGCGGGGCACTTGACATAGATAAGTAGCCGGATAATTAGTCATGTCTTCCTCGCATGCCTCAATGGAATTTAACTCCTTGCTTGCCAGACCAGGAATGGGGAACAAGGGGTTAAACTCCATTAAGGTTTGTGGGCATGAAGGGACTAATTACCTGCTGTGTAGTCAGATTGTGACACCAGCCGTGATCCGTGTCTATTGTGACGTAAGGCTCGTAGTGAGTGACGTAGTGTTTTGCACTGTTCTTCGTGGCGGAATTTTCCAGACAGATCTCTGGAAGTTGCTCAGGGCAAGGATGTATTTTGATGCAAGGTTGCATGCATGAGTTCATTCTAAACCTTGCTGACTAGAAATGTTTGTGCATATGATGATTTTTGCATAGCAAAATAATTTAATTTCTTTGTTTTGCTTTTACTTTCAAAGTATTTTTAGAGTTTTGTGGATATTTTGTTGTTAGTGTGTGCACTGGTTTACCCTTTCCATTACTACACACTTAATTACTATAAATTCAATTTATTTCTTAATCTGTCATTTATTTATTTTAAACATTTGTACTTTTTACATTGTTTTTTTTTATTTTTTCATTTTTATATCCACTGCTGTACTCTTGTCCTTGACGCACTGTATATTTCTAAGGTAATGTGTTTTGTAAATGTTACAGATATATATTTTTTGTCGCATTCAATAATAGAACAGTATGGACGTGTTACTTATCTTTCAGTTGTTTTATTCATGCCAGACTTTGCTGTTGTTTTCGACATTAAAAGGTGCTAGAAACATAAAAACCTGAAATAAACCTAAATTTTAGAATGTAGTCATATTTTTGTTGTAAATTTTTTTAAATAAAGGTTCTAATTTTTTAAAAAAGATTTTGAAGTGTCTTTTTATATTCATTATATAGCATTGAATTCTTATAAAACAGTATTTAGAAGTTGAAGTAATATTTACATTATTTTACATTGCCCATGCAAACTGAATCATATGTTAGGTTTACCTTATCCAGCCTTACCTGTTTGATTACCTAAATCCATCAGAAACGCTTTTAGTTTTTCGTGCGACACTGAACGCCAGGATAAGCAGACGCTTTATCGGAAAAGTTAATTTGGATTCTATTCCCCCCTCCGTAATTTAGTCAGTCACCATCTTTCCTGTTTGTAGATGCAGCTGCTAGTTACCTGTAGGAGTCCAGAGTGAAAGAGCCTTTTATTTGGGAAAGCTAGGGTGTGGATAAATACTGCCTTCACTGGCTTATTTTAATAGATGCCATGTTGCTGCAAGTTCATATCAAGAGACGGACTGCATTTAAATGTTCACAGAGGTTCATAACTTCCCTCAGGAGTTTTGTGGCTAATACTTTTCTCCCAGAACACTTCATATTGGCATTCCCAGTGCCTTCCATTTAAAAAAAATTGTAATTCTGTGATAAGATGGGTATTAGAATTGTTTGTTCGTATAGTTGAGTAGGTACAGTTTTTTTAAACATAGACTCTTTCAAATATTCCTATTTTGACGATGAAATCTTTTAATCATTGGTTTTAGAATGTGTTTGCATAAAGAAGTAAAAACCAAACTGAGGTAATGAGTTTCGCTGATTAGATTAGATCAGGTGGCTAATTTCAGTCAATAGCAGATTAACCTGTTGAACTGTTTATTACCCACCTAAAGCCGCAGATATATTACTGTTGATCGTTTCCTTAAATCCAGCAGTTGTGTAAATGTTAATTTAATCATAATTTAGCACAGCAGGTGAATATTCACCAGCTCTCTTGGTTTCCGTGCCCTAAATGTGTTAGGAAATACAGGTGTGCTATTCATTATCTCGCTCTCTGCCAGTCTGGCCTTGACTGATGTAAACTGAAATTCCTTGAGGAGGCAAAACATGTCTATCTTGTTAATAAAATAATAGTACATTTTATATGTTAGTGTTGCGCTAGTCCAAAAACATGCAATTCGGACATCAAAAATGGGCCGTTTGAATTACATAATCACACACACATGGGTAATTCTAGTATTCTTTGTAAAAATGGGTCAAGGTTTAACGTTTCAAATGCTCTTGAATGGCTGAGGGAAGAAAAAAAGAAAGCTAGTGTTAGAAACGATTGAGATCATGTGGACACAGTAGCGGCTGGTGCTAAAGCAGGGATTACTGAGCTGTGGGTAGTGATGTCATCGGCAGGGTTGGGGCGGTCGTGTCATGACTCCAACTGGAGACCTGGAGCTGTGAGGAAGTGGACTGGTGTTTAAGAACAATTTCAAATGGCCTTCGCAGTTGAAAGATCATGAATAGGACTGTTTTTAAGTATCACTGCTTTATAAAATATCAAGGCATGACCTTTTAAGTAATCAGCACCCGTTTTCCTCGGCCGTGTGTTTCTTTGGATCGTCCCATTGAATTTTTTTGCATGTTTTTTGCATATGTTTTTAATAAATGAAAAAAAAAAACCACTCAAATGACAAATAAATACAACTTATTAATATATAATACCTGAATGGATATTCAAGTATTTTTTTAAGTTTTTATTAATTTTCATTTCATATGGGTGTTAGATTACACATTCACAATGTTTGAGTACTTAAAGTGTGTGTGTGTGTGTGTGTATAAATAATATTTAGGGCTGTGAAACGATTAATCGCATCCAAAATAAAAGTTTGTGTTTACATAATACATGTGTGAATTGTGTATAATTATTTAGTATATATAAATACACACACGCATGTATATATTTAAGAAATATTTTCTTTATATATATAAGAAATATAGTTTTCTTATAATTTATTCTAAAAAATATATAATTTTATCTTAATGACACATTTTTCTTAAATATATACATGTATGTGTGTGTATTTATATATACAAAATAATTATACACAGTTCACACACATTTATTATGTAAACACAAACTTTTATTTTGGATGTGATTATTGCGATTAATCGTTTCACAGCCCTATATATATATTAAATAATTTTTTTTAGAAAGTAACTATAGTGTCATCCTTCAGGCTTTTATTGCATTGTCTGTTTTTATTTATTTAGTTTTTTGCAGTTTCCTGTCCAATCTTTTTGTCACTTTTGAAGAGTGTAAATGGACCAAAGAAAACACAAACAGGGGTATTCTTGACACTTGTTTCACGTTTGATTAAAAGCTGTGTAATCTGCAAATCTGAAGGCCTGGGGTGAGAATTGCATTGTGTATTGACAACTGAGAGACTGCTGTCGTTTCTCTAAAAGCAATCTGTTTTAGATTAAACACTTTTCTGGATGAATTAAGTATAACACAACAGCATCATTTCCCACCAGAAAGGTTTTTTAATTTTAATTTTTTTTTTTTGCAGTACATATTTGCAATTCTGTTCAGGTCAAATTAATTTACCAGGAGACCCTCTCCTTCATATTTCACCAAAACATGTTTATTACTTTTCCTTTTTCTTTTTACATGCTGCCACATTTTCAACACAATTCAGCTTTTCTTTTTCTTATCAGTTATAAGAAGTGACAAAGCATTCAGATGTGCAGTATATTAGAGAAGCAATATAGCACTAATGGATCTTTTTCCCTCGAGTTATTTTTCCATTTAATGAGAGTGCAGAAGCAAGTCTTGAACTGTTTTTGTTCTCGCATGCATGATTATCTACCGTCCTATCCTTCTAGTGCTCTGGCTGCCCAAGCTTTCGGCCTATGTGTTAAAAAGAGGGACTGTTGTAGTCTATGAATGTTTCAATGACCAACAGCGGGTACGGCCTGGATCTCACTTATTTTGCTATCTTTTTCTATTTGTGAATATATAGATTTACACTGCAAAAAATATTGTTGGTTTAACTTAAAAAAGTAAATAACCTGGTTGCCTTAATTTTTAGTTGATTGAACTGGAAAAAGTAAGTTAATACAATGAAGGAGATTAATTGAATCATCAAAACTCAAAATAATATGTTATCTCAACTTAATAAATTATTTAAGTTGATTTGACAAAAGAAAAAATGTTGTAATAACAAATCTTTTTACAGTGTATATTTTCATGATTTGTAATCACAACATTTTTTCTTTGTCAAATCAACTTAAATAATTTATGTAGCTCAGATAACATAATATTTTGAGTTTCTGATGATTAAATCAATCTCCTTCATTGTATCAACTTAATTTTTCATTTCAATGAACTTAAAATTTTAAGGCAACCAAGTTACTTCATTTTTAAGTTAAACCAACAATATTTTTTTTATCATGGTGACCATTTTTTCCAGTAATAGGCCTACACACTGTAAAAAAATATTGTTGGTTTGACTTAAAAAAAATAAGTAACCTGGTTGCCTTAATTTTAAGTTCATTTGAAATGGAAAAATTGAGTTAATACAGAAACTCAAAATTGTATGTTATCTAAACTAAATAAATTATTTAAGTTGATTTGACAAAAGAAAAAAAATGTTGTGGTACCACTTTTTTTTTCTTTTGTCAAACTGCTTAGACTTCACTTATTCACATTCCAAATAAATACACCTATAGGTGTATTTATTTGGAATGTGAATAAGTGAAGTCTAAACGAGTCTGCTAGGGGAAATAAATAATACCAGTTTATCATAATCTCCTAAAATCTCTTTTTAGCATTAGAATCATCCATATTTTGCAGTATGTAAAATGATTCAGAAGATCGAATAGGAGAAAAAATGTCTTGATTGCAATTGGCATATTTATGTTGTTGATTTATCCTCCGGAGGAATCTGTTATTATTAATATCCAGGATGAATCGTTCCGCTGGTTCAGAACCCCTAGCGGTTTATGTAAATTACAAATGCTCTTGATCATGATGTGTGCGAAAGTGCATTTCGCTTGTAATATAGTAAAATGAAATAACATTGCTTATCTAACCAATAAACCTAATGATGTCCTATCACATGGCAAAACGCATCCCAGGCAGAGCCGTACAGCGGCCGAGAGAGTCACCCATAATAATGATAATCTCTCGGGGGGAAGGAGGTTGTGGACGTATTGATCTAATGCCCTGTCTTGATTCTCGGCAATCTACAGCTCTGCTGAAACAGCTCCCGTCATGTGGTCCTGACCTCCCCGAGGCCGGCAGCACTTCTTCAGCGAGTCTTTGAATTATCTCCGGCGTTCTATAAAGCCACCTGTTTATTTATGCTGTAATCGAGTAATTATGCTCTAACCTCTGTAAGGGTTTTTATTCGGTTTTGTCACACACGGGCCTCATGCAACCAGCATGTAATAACCAGGCGAGATTACACACGAGACATGGAGCATTGCATCATGATTAATGCTATCATTTCCATGAAGGTTATCGAGTAGTTGCTGGCTTTTTCTAGTATTTTCAAATTTTCCTCTTCATGTAACAGCATCATGAGCTCAGTTTTCTCATATTTCCTTCTCTGCTTTTTTGTCTCATTTAGATTGATCCTAAAGTTGCCTTTCCAAGACGCGCTCAGCCCAAGGTAAGAGCTGTTTGCTTTTGCTCTCTCATGCCGAGCCACTTTACATTTGCAAGTCTGCTGTGTGTTTGTTAACAGTGTGAGTGGGCCAATGTTTTTTGCTGAATTTGGCCTTCGGTAGAGCAAAAGCCGAGTTCAGAGTTGAAGCTGTGATGTTAGTTATTGGTCCGTTGCAGTCTGCCTGGTGTTATTTTCCAGCCTAACTATGACTTCTCTGTGTCATAGTACAAGGAGAGACTGTTTAATTGTTGCTTTGAATGTGAAGAATTCAGATTTTTTTTTAATTAGCATGGCTGGGTACAGATGAACCCGTAGAACTATCACGGAGAAAATATTGAATTTCGCTGCCTTGTTGAGCGTGAAGGTTGAAGTTTTTGGGGGGCTTAAGGTGGGATGGTGATTAACTTGCCTTTTTTAGCATCGCTGCTTGCATGTAAGATCATTAAAGAGGAATATTTTATAAAAAGGAAGAAAAAACAAAAACTAGAGGAGGATATTGCCCTCAGCTGTGGAATTGCAGAGACATTAAAGGGCATCTATTATGGAAAATTCACTGTTACATGGTGTTTGAAACATAAATGTGTGTTGGCAGTGTGTGGGCAAAACCACCTGAGAATGATAAATTCACCCAGTGTTTTTTTTTTACAATCTCAATCATATGCACCGTCTCAGAACGAGCTGTTCTAAGATTCAGCGCTATGTGACGTGAGAATTGAGCAAGGGGTTTGATTGACAGTGTGGATGTGGCATAGACCCCGCCCTCGGTGATCTGTACACCATCCTCCATTGTTTCAACGACAGCCGGTACGTAAGTGTTCTGTCGTGGGTTAATCCTGTTGTTGTGGCTTAAAAATTAATCCTCTGGTGTGGATCGTCGTTTACTGTTTGCGATCCAACGTCACCTCCTGTAAGCGTATTTTATGATTTTTGAGCAAATAGTCATTTCAGTCGATGTCAGCCATTTCAACAACAAATGCGTCTAAAGTTGTTGTAGTCGTAGAATGTCTGTGTATATAATTTAAACCTTGTTTGTATAGTGTGTAACCACACGTTTATAAATATATAATTTTAAAGATATTGTATTAAAAACTGCATGTTGTTCTTTAAGTTTGCCATCTTCTCACATTTGCCACAGAAGCATCTGTATGACAAGTAAACATGACGCAACAGTTCCCTTGCATAAATGTAATTTCGCTTGTTCGTAGCAAACTTCATCACAGAATGTGTTTGAAGTTTCGAAAAATTGCGCCAACGTTAGTGTTTGTGTGTGTGGTGCACATCCATAATTTCAAAGGGGATGCGATTACAACTCTATAAGTACATAAATGTGTCAAATAACCATAACCATTCTCATTTGTGTTTATTCTGCCAGAGTCTCTTCGTCATCTGGGTCTGATCAGAGACTATTTATATATTCCGATTCAAACATGTATGGCTGAATGACATTCAAAACAGCGGCTCTCTCTCAGCCCTTCTGCTTAGATCAACTGCCATCAGGTATCAAGTGACGCCCTCATTTGCATTTATACACCAAAACAGGTCATTTTTAAACAGGCCCCAAAAATGACATTTTCAAATGGTTATAATAAATGAACTGTGGGCTATTTTGAGCTGAAACTTCACAAATACATTCTGTGGGCAAAAAAGGGGCATAATAGGTGCCCTTTAAATCCCTCATTTGAATCTCGTCTTAACAAGATTTTTTCTTTGTACAGCTGAATATGTGTGTGTTTTTATGGTATGTAATGTCCAAGCCATGTTGGCAGAATGTAGCTTCCGACAGCCTCTTCGCTTCAGACTGCACTGTCAGCCAGATGGTCTGTGCCCCAGATTTTGCGTCTGCCGTGCAGCCGTTGCTTGGCTCTCTCAGGGCGGGGCTGGGATGGTCCCCCTGGCTCTGCTTTGGGCCACCAGCATTTTTTACCCCAAGAGGAAAAGGTGCACCGATCTGAGATCAGTTTAGGTGTGTTATTTTCGAACGAATGCAGAGCAGGATAGCAGACGGTCCTTGATCGGAGCAGGCTCGTGGGGTGACAGGTGGTCATTGCACACTTGTCTGGCTAATTGATATAAAGAACTTTTCTCACTTCATCCAGGGCTCATTGGAGGAGAAAAGGTGCACTCTTTCTCGCTCTTGCGCACATACGCATGCCAGCGAGGCCGGTCCAAATGCAGGCCGCAGGGCCCCCGGGCCTAATGCTGTTTCTTGGCTCGGGTTAGTCACGGGATGAATAGGAGTATTAATACGGCCAGGCTCCAGTAGCAGTTAGACTGCAGCCCTGTGGATGATTGCTCAGAGCCAGGCACAGTGGCGAATAATACCTTTAATGCAAATACGTTATTATTTCCAACTATGTCCTGTCAATGGGATAGTCATTATTGCGCCATTGGAAGTTGCCAGCAGTTACTGCGATTCAGATTCATCCGACTCTACACTTAGATTTAAGAACAAACCAGCAGTGTAAAGATGTAGATACAAATAAAAAACTCAGACCTCCTTTTTTTAATCTCCCGACAAAAGCACTAAAAGTGGGGATTTGTTTTTACACTGATTGTGTTAAACAGCTGCAGAAGTTGTACCACAGGCGGAGGGCGAGATTGCTTTTTCGCCCTGTTTGTGATTGGGCTTGTTGTTTCACACTACTTTTCCCCAACATGGCTCTGCATGTCCTGACAAGATTTTAATTGATATTGGGATTGAGGCCACTTTTGGAAGCGAATGGATTTTCGCAGGTCTGCATATCGCCCTCCGAGAAACTGTTATTTTCATCAACCCTAAGTCTGCATAAGCCTTCCAATCAAGTTACTGATGCTTCACCAGCTGTAGTGCGGTTTTAACAAGCCTCTAGGTGCATTAATGCGATGGACAATCATCTGTATGTGATGGGCCATTTGTTTGCTGCTGATTCTTGTCCTTTCTCATTGATCATGTTTGGAGGCCGCTCCATCTCCAGTTGCTAATTTAGTGGAGTCGATATTTATCTTCAAGACACTTGTGAATAAAGAATTGCCTTTCCAAATAATTGATTTCAAACCTGTTTATGTCCTTCAGTAGGTTCATAGTTTAGAGAAAAAATTCAGTCACATTGCTGAATATGACTAGATGACAGGGTTGGGGATAATATAGCTTGTCAAATTACTTTGTATTTAAAATACTTCAATTATACAGTCAAGATACTATTTTGAAAGTGTTTTTAAATATTAAATTTTTATTTGATATCTATAGAGGTCAACCGATAGTGGTTTTAACCAATAACCATAACTAGGTTGGACCACACTGGCCAATAACCAATTAATCAACTGTAACATTTTTCTTCTTCACCTGACTCCATCTTTGATTGCAAAATGATAGAAAGATTCTCATTTCTTGTGATAATAAAACAAAGTAATTAAATAAATCAGTAAAATCAGTACCTAAATGAATATGTAAATCAGCAATTAAATAAGCAAACTATAAAAGGAATAATTTTACCTTTCAGATGAATCACTTTTACTGGGATTCTGCTTTTCTATTATCAGTTATTCAATTATTCAACTAAATTGTAAAAAATAACATTTTCTATTGATTTTATGAATATTGATTTAGTATTTTACACATACATATTAGTAATTTATACATTATGTAGAAGTTTTAAGCCAGGTGTGCGTCTTACCCCAGGTAGCGGGCCAACGTATCCTAGTAGTGGGTACAGTTTGATCTATAACAACTAAATTAGCAAATATCTAGGGATGCAACAATACAGTTAGCTCACGGTTCAATACATACCTCATTTTTTTATTACGGTTTTCGGTTCGGTTCTGATGGCTTGACGCATAAGTGTTTTTTTGTTATTCTATGCTTAGGCAAAAGGCAAATGCTACCAGCATTTAAATGATGCTGATAAGCTGATAAGCACCTATTTTTCTGAGAATGTAATTTTCTTACGGTATAAATTTAACATAAAAAGCAAAATATTGCTTATATCTAAATAAAAAGCATGTTATATTGCTCAATTGACGTTGTATTGTAACAGTTGGGATTTGTCACGGATAATGGCATTTATGTAGTTTAACAAATTAAATTATGCAAGAAAATTAAAATACATAAATATGTACAACTTGTAATGAGTGGAAATAAGGTGTGGCCCCTTTAAGAGCTGCGCGCGTATGTGCTGTGTGCCTCGAACACCCATTTTGCCACCCCATTTATGAACGTGCTGACAGTTACTTTTACCGGGAAAAATAACAAACTGGGAGAGGGTGCAGGAGATAGGGTTAAAAAATGTGAGAAACCCGGAAAAGACGGGACCGTTGACAGGTGAGCTAAGTTATTGTTAGAATAAATACAGCTGGATTTTCGAGGTTAGCATTTTTGTTTTTTGCCGCCTTAAAGTTTGTGTCGGCTCTTCGCGTGAGCATCTCGTGTCACGTTCGTAATGTTCAATTAACCGACAGTTAATTTAACTTAATCGAGTAAATTCTTGTTGACAATTAATCGATAATCGATTAATCGTTTGCACCCCTGAACTTGCACTTCCGTAAAGTGTTTCCGTTTCGAGTAGGCTACATGTGAAAAAACAATGCTTGCACAGTCGTTTTTTTATTTACCGTTTTTTCTTTCTCTGCGTTTATACTCAACGGCAAAACCGAAATGTCCCCACCTCATGGATTTGAAAGACACCGGCGCTTCCTCAGCCTTACTTCACCAAATCGTGGAACGATGGTTAAGCCGTTCGCGACGCAGCCCCCTAACTTTAGAGCATAGTGATTGAATATTTACTCGCGGGTAGGAGTTTCCTCATCTCACCTTGAGGACTTACAGGCTAACACAAACAGTCAATTCGGAGAGAAATAAAACGCAAATAAATTTAAACGTAAAACTAAAAAAAAAAAAACGCAATTCACAAGCGCGTATTGAACCATGGATTTCATACTGAGCGGTTTAATATTA
This sequence comes from Hybognathus amarus, assembly GCA_030378365.1. Taxonomy (NCBI): domain Eukaryota; kingdom Metazoa; phylum Chordata; class Actinopteri; order Cypriniformes; family Leuciscidae; genus Hybognathus; species Hybognathus amarus. Next base: position 724,695 of record JAQIUQ010000425.1, read on the forward strand.
TATTTTAGAATTGTGGCATCCCTAGTTTATACTAATTCCTGTAAAAACATATTGGCTGATGCGTCATCATCTTACAGATTAAAAGTAAATGCACATTGTTCTTAAGAAGAGCACCTTCCCCCGAGTTACCCTACTACTTCGTTTCTATTTTGTCAAAAGTATTGCCTGATTAGACTTGCGTCTTTTGGGACAGCTAGGAGGAGAACTAGTTGGGACGTCCGTGTCTATGCAGGTCCGAATCTCGAGTGTGGACGTCACCACCCGTTTCTGCCCCTTGGGCTTTTGTACCCTGCCTCTGGCTGCCAGCCTCTGGTTTTTCTGCCATTAAAAAAGAATGTGTTATTTTTGCTGACACTAGTTCAAAACACTGTTAGACACTGTTAATTGAGCTTGCATTCAAAGATGCATTCAGAGCAGCCACCTTTGGGTCCTTAAATTTGATTTCTCATGAGTGTCACCAATCTTTGCTAAGCCAGAGGCTATAATCAGACACATTATCTACCAAAATGGAAGCTATGCTTGAAGTACAGCCATGTTAAAGGGCCCAGCACACAACATAATGCAATCCTTCAGCTCTAGCAACACAACTCACAACCAGCCTGAGTGGAAATGTCCTGGCATTTACCGCCCATAAGTGCTGTCAAAACAATGGCTGAGCAAAAGCTACATTCCCGGTTCTCTCGTTCTCGCAAACTGCCTTGCACGGGACTGACAGAAGAGCGAGAGAGCGTGTTTGGAGCTGAAATTGAGTTTACCCTTGTATTATTTTAATTTCCTTTCCATCCTACATTGCATGGTGCTGTTTTTTTTCTCTCCCTCTCCTTCCCTCCCTCTCGCTCTCTTTGTCAGTTTTTCAGTGTGTAAAAATATTTGCACCTAGTGTACTGCGAAACAGCAAAGCTGTTGTGTCCTGTGGTGTGGGCTCTCGGGGAGAGGCGCACTATGAAGTGTGAAAACTCCAGGCCAAGTTTTTGATGAAGTCCAATAGGTGGTGCCATGTGAAGTGGCGAAACCACATCTCAGCAAACGTTTTCTCACTCTTGGGGAGAGAAGAGTGGCACCGATAGGCCACTGACTCCCAACAAACCTGCCGCCAATTAAAAAGCCAGACTACCGCACGGCTCAATCAGTCTTCGCGGGTTCCGTTGATCGTCCTTTCATTTCCGCAGCCATAGTTTTATGCTGACAGCTTGGCAAAGCATCCCTCTTTCTCTTTTGAATTTTCCGCAGGTGTTTTTTTCCCCTCATGTGGGCTGAGAAAAGAGATTTGATAAAAGGGCCTTGGTCACATCTGTTGTAGGTATATTTCAGTGTAGCTTGATGTAAACATTGCATAGAAGTTCCATGATGAAAGGTTTTAAAGCAAGGAACTACAGAGGAAAAAGGTTGTGGATTGAGAGTTGGATATCCACTGATTTGGACTAGAATTCGAATTTCTTGAAGTTTTAAATGCGGTTAATTTGCATTGCATAGTTTCTGTTTTGAACACTCCATTACAATAAACCAAGTTTTTTATGCTGCAGAATATATATTTATTTTACACAGTGTCTACATTGTTGATTGCACTGAGAGCGCATTGTTTTGCAGTGTTGGTGATACACCATCTACATTGCAAAGGAGTGACATTTATAGTAAATCCAAAAAGGCATTTTTTTAAGAGTGCATTTCAGACATACTTGCGTTTATATTGACAATTGAGCGACTTGAGAAAGCATTTATGCATGCGTTAATTTTTAATTGGTATGAGATGAATTTAAAAAGAATCATTTTATGTGCACTGCCATTTCAAAGTTTGGGGTCAGTTTTTATTTTTGAAAAGTGTCTTATTTTCAACATGGGTTTATTTTAAAAAAATACGGTAAATTTATTAAAAACAATAATATTGTTAAATATTATTACAATTTAAAATAACGGCTTTTACACTCTATGAAAAAAAGGTGCAAAAGCTATCTCTGGGGCTGTACATTTTTTTTAAAAGGTACACTTTTGTACCTAAAGGGTGCATATTGGTACCTTAATGGTACATATTAGCACCTAAAAGGGGTGTGCGATATGTCACCATGATCTGCCTTTGGAAAGATATTTTCAGTATCATACAACACATTCTATCAGTTGCAGTTCTGGCACCTCCGTCCCATCCAACTGCCTTAAGTGTAATTTAAATGTTTGTATAACTAAGTTTTAGCTATTTGAGTGTAAATTATTACATAAGTTTGATTGATTAATTATATAAATGTATTATATATTTTTCAGGAGAAAATTCAGAATTTTTGGTTTTGGCCCAGAATTTAAATTTCTGCGTGTCCCTGGTATCTGGTATATTGGGTCTTTGCATAGGTCTTAAAGTGACAGCAGCCTACCACTGCTGTCTGTGTCATCATTAATGTTAATCAATCAACAGAATACAGAAAAAATTACTCACTCTTGACTGAATAATTAGCATGTGCAGAATGATGACGCATCAGCCAATATGTTTTTACAGGAATTAGTATAAATTAGGGATGCCACGCCACAATTCTAAATATAATATTGAACCACTCGGTATGAAATCCACGGTTCAATACGCGCTTGTGAATTGCGTTTTTTTTTTTTTTTTTTTCGGTTTTACAAATTTATGTGCGTTTTATTTCTCTCCGAATTGACTGTTTGTTTCTTTAAGAATCAGTGTATATTGAAAATAATACAGTGAAGTCTTAATGTTTTTTATTTTATAGCATTTTTTTTTAATTCAGTTTCTTACTTTAACATTACTGTTACAGTTAATGCACCTGTTTAAAATATTGATGCAGTTTATTTGCATTTGTTTCTTCTATTGCATTTGTCCTATTATTTATAATTTGCATCTTCGTTCTTATTTTTTAATAACAAATATCAAATGGTTTTTTTTTTGTCCTTCATTGGCCCACCCCTACTTTGGTCTAAATGGTCTGTCATTAAAGCCCGAAAGAGAATTCCTTTATTCTTTTGTTAACTTTTTTTTAATATCAGTTTGGCTTTAATGCTCAGTGACTTGCAAAATAGTCTTAAACCAACATGAAGAAAAAAAATAAACCCTAACTGCTTTATATTTTAATATAATTTGCAATTTATGATGGCAAAACTGATTTTTAAGCAGGCATTACAGTGTCACATGATCCTCACTTGTTTTAATTTTTTATTGTTTCTGAATTAAGTTTGGATTTGGGTGAGGGGAATTGACTTGACCAGCCTTACATACTCTGCCTTGGTCATATTCGCCTGTACTTTTTTTTCTCTCTCTGAGGAATATGAGGGCCCCATCTTTTCCCCTCTAGCCTGGCGACTGAGAGCAAGGCTGGTGCGTTCACATGTTATAGAGGAGAGCTCAGTACCACTGTGGCCGGCCCAGCACTAACTGCTGTCGAGTGACACTAATGAGGAGAACAGGCATGCAGGAAAGGGAAGGAAACAAGCTCTTCTGGACATGGCCATTGACAAAACCCCTTTAAGATCTCACCACTCACTGAAATCTTTCCCAAAGACCCACCCAACCCCCCCCAGACTTCCCTTCTCAAAAAGACACATCTCTCAATTAGCATGGCTCGGAGAACATGGCGCTTTGGTGCTCTTCCTTTGATTTGTTTTGATTAGCAGGATGTGAGGGATCTAATTGAATCCTGTTCTAGACGGTATGGCAACACGCCTCTTGTCGAGCCAAAACAACAGAGAATAGACTCAGACAGGGGTCAAGACACATTCAGCAGTTGCAAATTTTAATCCAAAGGTGTTTTTTTAAACTTTTTAAGTCATGCATGACTGACAAAGGTGAATTTATGTGCCAATTTTCACGAATAAGTATATGCATTACTGTCCCATATATATATATATATATATATATATATATATATATATATATATATATATATATATATATATATATATATATATATATATATATATATATTAGGGCTGTCAGTTTAACGCGTTATTATCGGCGTTAACGCAAACCCATTTTAACGGCGTTAAGTTTTTTCTTGCGCGATTAACAGTCTTTTTTAACGGTCTTGTCCTAGCAAACTTTATACTTTTTTCACATGCTTTTGCAACAGGACGGCATGCGTCCTAAATCCTGATCCATTTCGGCGTCTTCGCGCTCGTCATCCACACAAAGCCGGCTCACAAGCCCTAACGAGTGTGTGCGTCGTGCCTGTTGTTTTGTTATACGGTCTAGCTAGATCCGCTTGCGCTTTGGTCGAAGAAGCAACAAAAACGTGCCCGCGCACACTCGTTTCGGCTTGCAGCTAGGCCAAATAGTAATGTTACGTTTTGAGTGGATGACGAAGCGCGAATGACGCAATCTGTGTTTTGTCGTTGTGAACTGAGCTATCATCATCGCAGCACGTCCAGTCTAAAACACCACTTGATGATGGCCAAGCAAACACACACACACACACAGATAATGCGAATTCTCCACTCCCTCGCCAATATCAGGACCTCGTCAGTATTTCTTTCACCCTTTATTTAGAACAGATAGTCACATTGTGTGAGAAATTATTGGTATGTTAGTGTGAAATTGAACACTATTCCAATGTTATTCTCAATAATATATATAAAAAAACATTTGCACTAAACAAGCCAATCGACTTTCCCATGTTGATAAGAGCATTAAAATGAGAAAAAATAATGTAACAATAAGAAATCAAAAGACATTTAGAAAATGTGTGATTAATCGCGAGTTAACTATGACATAAATGCGATTAATCGCGATTAAATATTTTAACCGTTTGACATACTATATATATATATATATATATATATATATATATATATATATATATATATATATATATATATATATATATATATATTATTTTTTTATATAATAAAAATAAAGTCTCTCTTTTTGTGATTGACATTCTGATGTGCAAGGACCTCTTCAGTTCACATCATTCATCAGTCTTTAGTTTTTAAGAGTTGAAGACCCTATTTTGTTTCCTATTCATGGAAAATTGCAGCAAATATTTGTGCTGGCTGTTGTGTTCTTCTTTCCTCATTAGTTCAGGGCTCACTGCCTATTCAGAAGTAAACTGATACACACAGGGCTTTCACACATGCCCTAATCAATAGCAAATCACTTTGTCTTTCTTCTATGAAAGTTAACTAAAAAGTTCATTTTCTGTGTAGATGCTGTTGTAGACTTTGGCTTAATGCCAGTTCTGAAAACACAAGATTTAGGTGATATTTCTCTCCCATTTACTATGTGACATTAACTGAGTAGAAAATGTAGCAATAACACAAAAAGTCTGTCTCTGAAATACACTGTGAGCCAACTAAAAATGTATTGTTTACCCTTTTTTAAAGCCAGTGCTTAACTTTGATTTCAAACTGTTTACAATAACACTTGATTTCTGATTGGTTGGTCATGTCTTAAGCCCTTTTTTATACTGCTTTTAACACAAGTCTTCACACGAGACCACTTGTGTTTAGATATTTTGTGTGTCAGTGTACAGTATGTTAAACATACAGAAGATGTTCCATGCACAATGAATGATTTAATGAATGAAGCGTTTACATAGTGCTATACTTTGTACCACTGTACACCCAAAAGACTCTACAGTCATGTCAGGGAATCTCTCTTTTGACCATTACCAGTGTGCAGCATCCACTTGGATGAAGCGACAGCCACAGTTCAACAGCACCAGTGCGCTTCGCTCACCACACACCAGCTATAGGTAGAGAGGAAAGAAAGTGATAGAGCCAATTCAAAGGATGACGTTAATGGTTGATCCATAATGCGGCTGATATTTGGCATCTAATAATTTAAATTTGCCAATAAGCTTTTCTGTTTGGCCTGTTATGGGTTGGAAGTGAGACTTTTATTTTGCCCTGCAAAGCTGTGGCATAGTAATGGTATTAAATAACAGAATCTAAAATTAATTTATTTAATTTATTAATGAGATTATCCATTATATATTAAAGTTTATTTGAAGTTTAAAAAAAGAGATATATTAGTAAATAAAGCGAGATTTGTATTTGTAATGTTCTCTTTTAGATGATAATATCAGACTGAGAAAAAAGGGTTTATTGGTGTTCTATATATGAAGCATAGGGTTCTTTACTCAACCCAAAGAACCTTTAATGCTAAAAATGTTCTATAATTACAAGAAAGAACCCTTTTGGCACTAAAAGTTCTTTATAGGCTATTATTAATTTATATATTACATTATTCTGCAACATTTTGTAATTGTAATCAAATTATTGTTTATTAAACTGGTGTAGTAACTTAATATCACATTTTAATCATGCTGATTTTTGGAGGAGAAAAGCTGAAATGGCACTCTTCGTGTGATATCTGATTAACTACATAAAATTATATAAATATATACATTTTCTAACCCCCATATCTTGCATTTTGTGATTCACATAAATTCACTAAATACATGTTAGGTTCTTGATGTTTGTCAATAATATAAAATATTTAATCCAGAAAGGACAGAACAAATGATAATGAATGAACCCAAAAGGTTCCATAAGCCCCTTTTCCACCAAATCATTTTTACCCCTTTTCACCCAAAAGAACTGGTTCAGAACTGGTGCTGGTTCGGAGTTGGTTCAACTTGCGAACCCGTTCAGAACCCGTTTGTTTTCTACTGACTAGAGCGCCCAGGGAACGATGAGTGCGCTTGAACCAGTTCTTTGTGTTTCGACAGCCAAAGAACCGGTCTCTCGGCCAGGATAACTGGTTCAAAGCGGCACCAACTCTTTGTCTGGACTAGAACCGTTCTTTTCCCACGTCATGCTTACGTCGGGGGCTGGGGCGGGTTTAGATGTGTTCTAACCATCTTTTCTGACCATAATATAGGATCGCAAAGCCAAGAGAAACATTTGCAGAACCACGACGAGTCCGCCTTTGTAATTGTTATGCTTGAAGTTAACGCAAGCGTTTCTATTTTTTTTTATTGAAGACATTATAGACACAAGATAGGGGTTCATAACTTATCAGAAAAGATTACATATCAAACAAAAATATTAAAAGACTTACACATTTCGATTGTTTTAAAGCCTTCTTGATACATGAGTTAGAGATAGTCCCAAAGTAATGTTGTACTTGCAAGCGTTTCTAGCTAAGACGTATGGCGACGTAAACAGTGACGTAACGACGTCGTTCCTGGGCGCTCTCAGTCAGTGGAAAAACAAACAGGTTCTGAAGCGTTTCGCAGTTGAACCAACTTCGAAACAACTTTGAACCAGCACCAGTTCCGAAACCAGTTCTTTTTTGGTGGAAAAGGGGTAATATAGAACCTTTTTCCTGGTTACAAAGAACCCTAAAGGGTTCTTATTATTAAACCCTTAAAAAGGGTTCTGTATAGAACCTTTAGGGTTTCCAAATACGTAGCGCTGATAGAACCTTTTCTTCTAAGAGAGTCTATATATATATGTATAGTTCTTACTACTCATGATCAGTCAACCAAGAATATCAGGTGTTAAGACGGTATTCTGATTTGTTTTGTCATTCCTCGCCTGTTCTTGTGTATAAAAATCATTCGATTTTGAAGCACAGATGACTCACTTTGCGGTCTTCGGTACATTTGCCACCTCATCCCTTGGTTTAATTCAAGTTTAATAGAAGTGATAAAAAACAAGACAATACAGTATTACTTCAGGCCAGTTTTGACTTTGCCTTGGGCTGTCAGGCCTGGAAGCATGTCAACAGCGCAGACAGGTTATTACACTGTGACAAACTCAGTACGGAGCATCCCAGAGCTTTCATTTAGGGTTTCTCCCAGAGTGGAAGGCTGCCAAGTCTGCCAGAGCCCTTGTAGGAGCAGACAAGCTCCAAATCCGCCCAGTCGACGCTGCAGCGTGCTTCTCTTTGATGCTGCGGTTACCTGCCGTGTCCTATGCACAGAACTGATGTAGTGCTGAGGCTATCGGCCCACACACTCCACCCTCTGACAGCCTGCTTTCGCTGTCTTCCCTGTCTGAGACCTCATACCAACCTGCCTGCTGCATGGAGCATAGGAGATTTGCAGCGTTGCAACTGGGATGTAATCGCTATCAGTTTTAACAGCTTGTGGCTAATATGCAAATTTTGACCAATATAGACAAGCCCGTATTTGAATTATGATCTAAAAAAACCTTAATCAATAGTTTTTGTCAATGTCAAATCAATGTTGCAGTCTCTAAGTACATTTAGGCATCATCACAGTATTATTATACACTTTGAAATAGGGATAACTCTTTATTTTCTGATGAACACAAGAAATTTGAGAATTTTGAAACACTTAGTTCTTTCACAAATATATGTGCTCATTAATGTATATTTACTTCGTTCGAGTAATAAAGTATTCTCGTGAGTGTATAATATGCCATTGAAAATACATACAGGTAAGGGGTTCTAATGTCGGTCCCATGTTGCCCCTCCATCTTGAAAGTACATTAGCCAAAGAGGGACATACTTCAAGTTAATTCAAGTTTCGCCTTTTGCGTTTACGTTTGAGTTAACACTCATGGACGAGGTTGAACTGGAAGCCATGTTAATCTTGGACTACATTGGCCACCGTAGGAGTTAAAACGAAATCGGAATCGGGAGGAACAGAAACTAATATTCACTGGATTGTCATATACCTTTTTTACCTCTAGATGGGGGTAAAAATCACACAGTGTAGCTTTAAGCCTTGTTTATACTCGACGCGTCCGCAAGAGCGCGAGTCTCCGCTGACTGCGCACGCACCTCTCCAAACGGACGAGGTGTTTATACTTGACGCGCTCGCCGTTGTGCTATTCTGTGAAACGACAGGGGGCGAACTTGGAGTAATTCTCCTCTAAACCACCAGGAATCAGCAGTGAAGAAGTAGTTTGCCGTTTATTAGTAGTTTATTAATTGCTAATTCATAAGAGTAAATGCAGTAGGTTTATTGTAGGCTACTTTCACTGCATGTAAACTAGTTAAACAACTGAAGCCTTATTGGAGTGTTTAAACCTTAATTTTACCAGCAGGGCTTACTTCTGCTATTGTAGGCTTATTTTGTAAATGTAACCAATTACTTTAGACAAGTGCAAACTAGGTGCTTAATGCAAATGTGTTCCTGTTCACAAAATGAGATGTTATGGTCGCCCATCAATGCAAATGTGATCGTACCAGTTCGGCCAGATTCGGCTCGTAGTCGTCCATCTTCGGATGCGCGGCGCGCGCAAAGTTACAAAAAGTGCCGTGCACACCGCCCAGGCGATATGGCTTATTGCGCACCCAACGTGCGCGACCGCCACACCCGCAATGACGTCATGTTTACCGCGCGCTCTTGCGGACGCGTCGAAGTATAAACAAGGTAAAAAAGTCCACCATTTACTTTTACTTTTGTTGAAATCTAAAGTTAACTTTAATAATATCTCTAAAACTAGCATCCACAATTACATTTTTATTATTGTTTGTCCATATGGATATCAGAACAGCAGTGCTTGAAATTCTCTCTTTGCTAAAGCTACAGCAATATTAACAGTTAAATTTTTCTATCAGTTTACATTTATATATTTTGTTATTTTTATTTATTTATTTATTTATTCAGTCACTCAAAGTTGACCGCACTCATATAAAATAAACATTTTACCTGAGAGACCTAATTATTTGATACTGATTACAAGTGTGGTCCTGTATTCTAGACTGTATTAATTTAGATAAAGCATACACATAGCTTTTGACCTTGATGCACAGACTGCAGCCAGACGCATTTATTTCTCCAAATTGTCACTGCTTTGACTTGTCCGATATCGACATTTTGGACTCGTGGAAGCTGTGCTCGCCTCTTTCACTGTCCGCTACTCTCTGGGTGTTTGAAATGAGCGGTCTGTGCAATCAGCGCAGTGCTTTTGGACCTCGTGAAGCTCCTCCGACCCGCCGTGTGTATGTCCTTGTTCAGTGATTGTCCTTCAGTTCACTGCAGTGCTCAGCTCCTCTCCTCCACACAGCTCGGCCACTTATCTGACCAGGTGGCTATGTTTTCTCCTTCTTGATTTCTCCCTCTTTTTCACTCATTGTTTTTAGTATCCCACTGCAAGGGCACCTTTTTTTTCTTTAACTCTTTCTCTTTCGATATCTTTTCGTCTCACTCCATCCCTTTTTTGTCCCACACAGATACAGTGCACAAACCACTGTAATTTATAGGAACGTTGACTAAATTCAAACTATTGAGCAGTGGTTCTCAATGGGGTGTGTTTCAGGACATCAAATTAGGACCCAACAGTAGTTTACACAAAAGTAATGTCTTTGAAATAAATCATTGAAAAATATTGATGTTACCACAAACTGCAAAGGCCCTACAAAATTGCAAAATTATTAACATTACATTGGCTAAATGTAATGAAAAATGCACTATTTTGGTTTCTAAATGTCTGTTGATTGTCAGTGGTTTCATGCACATCGACAGTAATTCACCATAAAACAGATTGTGGTCTGATCAAATTGGTTTATCTTCTTTCAAGTGAATCTGTTAAATGTAGTCTGGGTCATATTTCATTTTACCTTGTGTCATTTTGTTCATGCTTTTTGAGGATGACGGCATGTCTGGCAGAGTCCACATTGATTTGTGTTATGTATACGAGTCAAAATCTGGGAAGGGGTAATAAATGTAGAACGTATGTTAAAATGTGTAATATTTTATGGAAAATTAAACAATCTAAATATTCAGACTTGTATAATTGATCAAATGTGGATTTGAAAACTGATTAATCCTAAGATAGTAATGATTTCTTAGCCAGCAAGTAATCAGTGAAGTGAGTGTATGTCGCTCAATGTTTTAGTACTAATAGTCGGAAACGACTGCCAGGCTACGTTTTTGACGGACGTGACAACATGTTTGATTTTTGGGTACGTTCAAAATGCTTTTTGCGTAGATTACACTTATTTTATGGCATGAAGTTTATTTTTTGTGGCTTGAATTACTAATAGACTGACAAAGTTACGTTTGGCTGAAGATTTGTTTAACCCCTCAAGTGTCATCCCCCCTTTTTTGAATATAGATGAAAACGCACATTTCGAACTTTAATGGTTGTAATTCAAGAAATTCATTTTAAATAAGACATTTGGCAGATTTTTGTAGAAGTGAAAATAAATTAAGAATATGAAACAGAAAAAGTTATAGAAGTTTGAGTTGATGAAAACGCACAATATAAAAAAAAATTAATCATTCATATTTTATATAAAATGTATATTTTCAAAACCTGGGCGACTCTAAAACTGCCAAAAATCTGGATAAGTTGTGTTTTAAATTTTAGGTTGATATCTCCAAAAATAAGCTTTCAGTAAAATTTTGTGTAGGCGGCTAGGCGCAGTACCAAACTTTTTCTCTAGAGCACAACCAGACTCCATTACTGCCCATATAAGGGCGCCTCCATTTCCACATGTGTTTTGAGTGATATGAACAATTATTTCCACAATGTTTATACAATTTATGAAGTAGACATCCTATTCAGAAGTAATATGAGAAGTTTGGCAGATTTTCATATGAATTCAACCTCTAAAAAACATAAAAACCAAGTATGTGCGTTATAGCTTCCTGTCACATCTCAAATGGTGAATCTATAATATTTTTTCTTTATATTTCAAAAAAATTCAGAACTTTTTTTCTAAAATAACTGAATGGAGGCTGTCTTTTGAACTCTTGGCATGAAAACAAATAGGTTTCTACCCTTCTTTCATGATTTTTCATGTTCATCACAATTTCAAAGGTCTAAAAACACACCTTAGAGTATGAAAATATTCTTGTTGCAAATTGATCAATTACATCTCCTCTGTAATATATTTTGAAAATCAATCACCAAATATGAAAACTAGAGATTGTAATCTTTCAAATGATGATTAGTTTAGGTTTAGTATAGGATAGTACTGTTTTAAAAATGTAATGGATTTGGGCCCACCGATGGGCCCATGAATCAAGTAAATTTATTACCAACAAAGTTGTGGTTTTAAATGAGCTTTTATAACAAAAATCTTTTATGGAAATACAGATCCTGTTAATCAATAGTAAAAACTCACTTTTTAAAACTGATGTTATACTATGATTATTACCCCTTAGCAGATTTTGACTCGTATGTATATATAGTATGAACACCAATCCGTTTCCTCCGTCCTTTTAAAACTCGATTTATTTTCGAATTATGTTACAATCTAAACTATGGATAAATAAATGATTATTCGAGTTGTCGATTATTTTCATTTAGCAATTGTTGGCTACCCATTTTTGTGTTGCACCCCACTAGTTGAGAACCACTGCCATACAGGACCTTACTGAGATCCTTCAGTTTTGTCCTCTAAAGGTACATAAAGATATAAATATGCTCATCCGGATGTCTGTGGTTTGTCCCGTGTGGCAGGTCGGCCAGTGTCTATTAGCTGCAGCGTGTGCATGGCTGTCAGTTCCAGGCATTTTTCATTGGCTCTGATTGTGACGAGTGATGGACACCCCCCTTCAGTGGCGACGCCTCCTTCAGTTGCATTCTCCCCGCCCTCTCTGGTTAGCTGGAGCCTTTGCTACCGCATGATAAATCTGATGCTAAATTTAGAGGCTGTTTTCTCGCACAGAGAGAGAGATTACTGGCAGCGAGAGAGACAGAGACCGAGAGAAAGTAAGAGAGTATGTGTTATGTGTCTCAAGCTTGCTATCCACAACAAAGTCCATTTGCAAAAAGACAACATCCCCCCTCACAAGGGCTATTGTTGCCACTGATTTTCCATTGTGTGATTTATTTATTTGTGGTTATTTTAACTCTGTATTGTTGCTTTATTTAGTTCACTTCTGTTTAGGAACACACTGCCTCTATGCATGTTTCCTTTATCAAAATCTCATCATTCGAGTCCAATTACATCAGTCTTTAAAAAAACAAAAAAAACAAATACAAAGTCAAAGAGACTTTTTGTAAGTAACTGGTGGTCTCATTTGTCCCTTTAGTCAACATTTGCTATACAGTTGAACTAACCTTTAATCTTGCATGCCCAGGTTTAACGTTTTTACTTGTTTATTTGGCCATAGTTACGGTGCAGTTATGCAACAGTGAACTTGCAAAAGGCCGGGCTGCATATGCATACGCAATCCCCGACTTCAGGATTTAGCTTATCCCATGTACGCAAGTCCCTGAGAAACCACTTACCTTGATTTTCGACGCTACTGCTGTGGGATTTCATTTGATCTTTAAAAGCAGATGGCACACCAGATACATCTAAGAACAAAACAAGTGCCATCTTCTATTCATATTGACCAAAGACACAAATACACTTAGCGTTGCACGTAACTGCACGAATCGAAGCATCAAACGAAATTAGCCTTGAGCGCGACTGGTTAGCAACAGCTGTTAGCTTCGGCAGATGCACGCTAGGCTTTTGATGTAGGCCGAGAGAGGGTAAAGGGCGATGCTGGGTCTCTCTGAAGTCTCTCGGGGAGATGGGAACTTGCTGGGGACGTCTTTCCAATGCTGATACAGCTGGGACAGTGCGCTTGAGACGACTGACCTGCTTTACTCCCCTGTCGCTACATCTACGCCAAAACAAACTCCTTCATTTTCAAGACTCAGTCAGTGTGCTGTGCTCTAATTCACAGGTGTCTCAGCTGACCTATTTCATATCACACATGGCTGCAGTTGTTTCAAGGGATTGTTCATCCAAAATGAAAATCTGTCATAATTTTCTCACCATCGTGTTTTTCTAAACCTGTATTACTTCCTGAAAAAGGAGTCATCTAGCAGAATGTCAAAGCTGCCTATATAGTGACATATTATTACAGTTAAATTTAAATAGATATTTCATTTAAAACTTGAAAGTTGAATTCATCTTCGTCTTTAGTGTCACACAATCCCACAGAAATCATGCTAATATGCTGAGTTTGTGTTCAAGAGTTCTTATTATTATCTATGTTAACAAAAAAAGTAATACTTTTTTGCTGCTTATTGTTTGTGGAAACTTGGATACATTTTTTACATTTGAATAGAAAGCTAAAAAAACAGCATTTTTTTAACAAAAGAGTAAGAAAATTCGTACTTTCGGTAAACTTTTAAAATGGTAGTAAACATTTATATTTACAATTAAAGGAGTAGTTCACTTTTAAAAAAACTTTTGCTGATAATTTACTCACCCCCATGTCATCAAAGATTTTCACTTCTTTCTTTCTTCAGTTGAAAAGAAATTAAGGTTTTTGATGAAAACATTCCAGGATTTTCTCCATATAATGGACTTCAACTGGGAACTAAACGGTTCAAGGTCCAAATGAGAGTTTCATTGCAGCTTCAAAGGGCTTTAAACGACACCAGACGATGAATAAGGGTCTTATATCTAGGACCCTTCGAGTCATGACTCGAAAAAGATTTGTTCATTTTGATGAACGAGTTCGAAGAGGAGAGTCACGAACGATCATCACAGAACAGAGCAAGGCGAGCATTTGTACTTATAAAACATAAACTTTTTAATTAATTTTTTTAGATGACCGATCGCTTCGCTAGATAAGACCTTTATTCATCGTCTGGTGTCATTTAAAGCCCTTTGAACAGTTTGCAGTTTGCACTGAAACTCCCATTTTGACCTTGAACCATTTGGTTCCCAGTGAAATCCATTATATGGAGAAAATCTTGGAATGTTTTCATCAAAAGCCTTAATTTCTTTTCTAACTGAAGAAAGAATGATATGAACATCTTGGATGACGTGGGGTGAGTAAATTATCAGCAAAAGTTTTTTTAAAGTGAACTACGCCTTTAATACTAGGCTCTCCCCTCACCCTCATATAATTACTTATTTAAAATATTAGGCACTTTTAATATATAAAATGTTTTTTAATCAATAGAGTTTAAGGTTGTGTAAATGATTTTTTAAATATATATATATATATATATATATATATATATATATATATATATATATATATATATATATATATATATATTCATTTCTGGTTTTTTTACATATAAACTACAGAAAGACAAAAACACAATAACAGACATCAGAGGACATCATTGCCATGCTAAACAAATCAATTATACATTCTCACCAAAGTAATTCTATAAAGGTTTGCCACTTTGAATAAAATGTTTCAGTCTTACCCCTCAACAAATATTTAATTTTCTCCAATTTTCAATGATACATTATGTCTTTCATTAAGGCTAGAGTGAGCAGGGGGCATTTTCTGTTTCCAACACAAGAGAATCAGTCTTCGCGCCATTAAAGTCACAAAACACATCATGCTGTTTTGGGTGTTCGGAAGTTGTACATTGACAGGCTTCACACCAAAAAGAGCCCAGATTGGTTCTGGCTTAAGCTGTTTTTTTTAAGATCTTGGAAAGGGTTTGAAATATATCGTTCCAATAATTTGTAATGCGAGGACAATTCCAAAACATATGTGCAAGAGAGGCCGGTCCTTGTAGACATCTATCACAAGAAGGACTAATGGTAGGAAACATCTTTGACAATTTCAATTGGGATAAATGCAATCTGTTTAGCACTTTGAACTGCAAAAGACCATGTCTAATACATACAGAGGTAGAATAAACATTTCTTTGGGCTTTTGACCATTGATTATCTGTAATATTCAACCCTAGATCATCCTGCCAAGCATTTTAGCACATTGTGGATTTTAGCAATTATCCCTCTTTAAATTGATAAGACAAAAACACTGTTTCCAATGTGGAATTTGGGGGCTGATTCAGGGAAAGACGGAAATAAGCCCTTAACAAAACTACTAAGGTTTTTTTTGCCCCACATGGTTTTCGAATATGACAAGCTATTTTATTTGACACGAGCGGAACTGAAACAATTCCTTATTCAGCAGCAGATTTTTTATTTGGAATTCTGAGCCCAACTGTCATCACATTTTCCTCTCGGTTTTTAAAATAAATCTCCTGTAGGCCCTCTCCTCTGGTGAACTTACGAAGGCCCATTAGGAGAGTTGGAGTTGCAAATGGTGCAGGCTTTTATTTTTGGCCCTGTCCTGGCTGATGTGTTCTGTACTGTTCTAGCTCTAAGATATTGATAGGTCTCTCTTTCTCACTCACAGTCCCAAACACAACACATACAACACAAATTGTGTATTTTTCTTCACTGATCAGTGATTTTGTATGTAATGGATTAAACATGATGCACTTTGTAATAAGAGCATATTGGTGTCTAACCGTTTTTTTCTGAATGAACACTTGTGAAGGGCATATTTGTTTTTAATAGTATGGACATCACTGCTAAAATTTAGCTCGCGGTGCACAGGGCCAAGTGTTGTGCTTTCCAGCAACACTAATTACTCAAAGACCCTGATGCATTGATACAATAAATCACAATCATTTATCTGTGGCTAGTGTCTGTGATGAATAATTAAGCTAGTTATTAGTAAAATGAACAGCACATTAATTACCCACAGGCCTCCATCGTTAAAGGTTGCTCTCGCAGAATATGAAGGCTGCTCTTGGTGGCTGTTCCTCTGGTAATGACGTATTATGTCTGGAGCTCATGTTCTAGGCTTCGGGTCTTTAACCTCATTGGTTAGGAGTTCAGAGCGAAACTTGCGGCCTGTTGGTAATCGACTAGAATAATTGGCAATCAATTATGAATGAAACAGGGCCTCTGCACATACATCGCAACATCAAATTTTAATGATCAGTCACAGTGCTGACAGGCTGGCGTGAGAGTCCAATGAGTGTCTGTTTTGCTGGGTTGTTACAGTAACTATACAGTACAGGACTCATTGGGTCTCAGAGATCCTAGACCCTGTTTTATCTTGTGATGACCTGCTGTCAGATCATATTGTCTGTCTATCTGGGATGTAAATCGGACTGTTCATTACAATACAATATGATATTGATTCTCTCAGCGATACAATATTTGCAGACACCTCAAAAAATTTTGCAACGATTTTATTCGATTCAGGGCTATATCAATTGATTTATCGATATTTAAGATATTATGCGTCGAAGTGATATACAACCACCAGTATACGTTTATTAACTCACAAATGCATCCAAAAATACAAAAAAAACCTCTGAAAATTGCACACCCTCACCCACATTTTTTATTTATTAATATTTGTTTTTTTTACTTGGGACAAGTCATTTGTTACAAGTTACAAATAAATTATATGAAAATGAACAAGAAAGGAGTTATCTGTTTTTGCAAATGATAAACTCTTCTCTTATAGAGTTCATTTATATCTGCAAAAAAAAAAAGATAACCCCATTCGTGTTCATTTTCATATATATATATATATATATATATATATATATATATATATATATATATATATATATCAGTGTTGTAACGGTATGAGATTTTCACGGTATGATCACGTCTCAGAAAATATCGCGGTTTCGTCAGTTTTCACGGTATACGAATATTAAACTATCATTATTATAATCATCATCAGCTACAATGGCCCTTAAATTAATAAAAAAGATATGTTTTTTGGTTGAACATGGTTTATTGTAACAAGTTTTTTTTAATAGAGTTATGAAATGTATATTTATTTCCTCAGAAATTCTGGGTTGTCTAAAATAACTGGTCTCTGGATTCTGTGATTGAGTACGAAATGTATTTTTGAAAATGCAATTAGATAAAATGTAACAACTTTAGTTTGTCTACACAAAGAAGGTTGACTAAATTAAAACATGGACAAAAAAATTATACACAATAGTAATATATTTTAGTCATTATCTTAGTCCTAGTAGACTAAAGCCAGACTTCTTTACAGGCTTGTACTCTTGAACACCGTATGAGTTTCATTCAGTGTATTTGAATGTATTATCCTTTGAAAAAAACGATTATAAAAGTGCACATTAAGTGTTTTCTCCTGTCTGTATATGTTCATGTGTTCACTGCCTTCACATAGTGGGTGAGACAGCTTTAACACTCGGACCACTAGCCATAACGGCTCATTCTGACCGTTTTGAGTTTCAGTATCTAGGAGAAGCTTTGTTGAAAAAAATAATGAAATCCTGCTGGTCTTACTGACTTTATCTAAAATTGTCTGTATTTTCATTTAAAATGCTTTTCATATAAATTAAGTGACGTAAAACGCTAAGGCAAAACAAAAAAATGAACATATTTACCTATTTCGTGCCATAGTACGTTCAACATTGTGTAACCGACACTGGAGTTCGCTGTATTTTTTTGCTGCCAATATTCCAGCGATGTTGATCTGTGGTCTCTCTCAAGCTGCTGTAGACAGAGGTTCCGTCCGGTCACAGCGGTGTTTGCTATATGATAATTTCTACGTTAGCTGTTGATCAGAAATAAATCCGGACTACAGGATGCCCTGGATATGCTTCAGAACTTGACGAGTGACGTGATTCGGATGCAGGGGAACAGTTTGGAGGTGGAAAGTGAAAGCTTGACGTTTCCTGGGTGCAAAGTTGGCAACATTTCCTCCTCCATCAGACACGGCCGATGCAGATGTTCCGTTCATGCTCGGATGATCCTGCGAGTTCCGGCTTTGCCCTGTCCTGCGCTGTTTGGTTCTGCTGCATGGACTGTCTCACTAGATTCGGCAAGTCCCATTATTATTATTAGCCCTATTGATTATCATTATAATATTATTATTATCGTTCTCGTTTTCGTCTGTTGAAAAAATGTGGTTGACGAAAAATAATTTAATCATTTAACAACGAAGATAAACATTTGTTTTGAATCTAACGGTCAAAGTGACCGCTCGTGGCCGTTCTAGTAGTTTTTGGAGTTCTGGCACTTCTAGTGTTAAAAACCATGTGCTGCTGCATGCGTTACTTGAGAGTGATGCTAGATCTATGAAGTCGGCGCTGCTCATTCAGACACAGAGACGCGCTGACACATAGACAGAGGGGCTAGCAGATCGAGCCATCTATCTTTTCGAATTGACGCTCATTTACGTGGCAATATCTGTATTGTAACACAGAGGGCGGGCGTGTGCTCTTTTTTGACAGAGCCGGGATTCCCTCAGCATGAACAGAAATAATATGGCCTTAAGTTATAAAAGTTAGTTGAATAACCCTCTATCTTCAGCGGAGGGAATGGTGTTCCTGACACATGGGAGAACATCGTCGACGTGTCAACTTGCTTTTGCAGCCACTCTCGTCCTCCATATCTTGCAAATTGTGGATATCCATCTTCAAGGACAACACCACGAATCGTTTTTCGGATATCCAAAATATTCCCCATACTGCAGATTTCATCCTTTTTATTTTCGGCGGGAGATGAGGATCCGCAGCCTCTGTTCTTGACATTTTCAGCGCGGTAACAGGTATGGAGTGTAAGCAGTCAAGCTGAAAGAAGTTGCATGCGGCAGTGCAGGTGAATTCTGTTCTTTTCTTTTTACCGCCGGATAAGTAAAATGTGCACCGATATGATAATCGTACATGTCAATATTCGCGATAAACCGCCCATACCGTTGGTACTCGTCACAATCCCACACACACACACACACACACACACACACACACACACACACACACACACACACACACACACACACACACACACACACACACACACACAGATATTTTTTTTTTTTTTTTTTTAACTTGTAACTTCTAAATGTCCCAATTGGGAGATGGTGTGCAATTTTCAATGAAAAGCAGATAACTCCACATTTCATGTTTCATAGTTAAACAAAGCCAAGTAATTGCTATGATGCATAAAAAACACTTGGTTAATCTTTGTAATGTTAAAGGGATAGTTCACCCAAAATGAAAAATTCTGTCAGTATTTACTCACCCTCATGTTGTTCCAACCCTGTAAGACTTTCGCTCAACTTTGGAACACAAATTAAGATATTTTTGATTAAATCTGACAGCTGGCTCAATCCTCCATAGGCTTATTAAGGGATTGAAACTGGCCGGCCCAAAAGTTATGAATGTCCGAGTGACTGCAGTGGCTCAATCTTAAGTTTATCAACTGACGAGAATACTTTTTGTGCGCAAAAAACAAACAAAAATTATGACTTTATTCAACTATTCATTTCCTTCTCTTTGGGCCGTGAGATTTCATGTAGTGATATTGCGCAATGCGTCACACGTAGGAAGATGCAGATGTAGTAAAGGTGTCTGTTTCCGCAGTAGTCTGTAGTGATCTGAAGGCGCGGGCGCTCCGGTTGCAAGCATGGGAAAGTGCCGGAAGTGATCTCTCGGCGTGTACGTCACTCATTGTTTACACAGAGATTTCGGAAGTGTTACCTTTCACTGTGAAGATCTAAACAAATTTAGATTTACATTAAATTGCAATGGAAGACGATTACTGATATATCAACTTACAACAATGAATTTATTTTGCAATCGCGTGAGAGATTACTTCCGCCATTTAAAAGCACCCAAGCCCTTAAATCACTTGGATGTGGTTGTCTGACTGACAGCCAAGAACGGGTTGACCTAAAAATATCAAAATTGAAACTTCTGCGGAAACAAAGACACCTACATCTTTGGATGCACTCTGATGTAAGCTAAAACAGACCAAAAATGTATTTCAAAGTGAACTATCTCTTTAACGTACACGCAAAACGGAGAGCTATCCCTCGACACTAACAAGTGGTTTAGCATGATTCCGTGAAAAAGTTTCAGCTTTTTATTTTACTTTCACGCCACAAAGAAGATATCGCGGGTTCATTAAGTTCGTTAAAATCCATAATCGATCACTTTTTAACTGCTTTGACAAAACTCCTCTCAGCTAGCGTGTCTTTTCAAAGTGACTAGCAGTCATGTCACCTGACCTGAATACTGTGCACCGATTCGCTGAAATAGACTTTTCGGGTTGTGTTCACAAAGAACAAGGGTACTTGTCGTTTCTGCTGTAAAACATGAACTGCGATGTCTTGACTGTGGAAAATACCGGCTTTTGTACACAAAGGGTTCAGTCAATCTTGTCAGGCGTCTATTTCAGCTGATAAGTTACGTGAGGATGTGGAGTGTCAAAGTAAAGGTAACCGTATAATTTTTTATGTATGGTATCGTTAAGGCTGGAACACCCCAAGCCGACGGTCGGCCTTTGGGTAGTTTCT
This sequence comes from Hybognathus amarus, assembly GCA_030378365.1. Taxonomy (NCBI): domain Eukaryota; kingdom Metazoa; phylum Chordata; class Actinopteri; order Cypriniformes; family Leuciscidae; genus Hybognathus; species Hybognathus amarus. The sequence goes on from JAQIUQ010000425.1 coordinate 745,631, forward strand.
GTGCGTCGGCAGACTGAAGTTTCCTCAGTGTGTTCCGCACGTTGTCTTAAAATTGGTCCTCATCGGCTTAGTTTTGGCCAATAGGACCTGTTGAATTAGCGTCATGCCGTCGTTGAAAGAGGGAACTCTTGATTGGCTGTTCAGCTAAGTGAAAGAGCCAGTGCATGAGAATAATAGCAAAACAGTAGTTCTTTCGGTGTGTTCGAGCAAAGAGTATAGAAGAACAAGAGGCAAAAGTTTTTTTTGTTAACGTTTACAGCCACTTGGCGGCGCTTCGGTAGCGCGGTTGAAGATGGCCATCTTAATATCTCTACACAAAGGCCATATAGCATTGAAATTCGATTTGTATGTATATTTTATATTACTTCTTAAAGTTACACTTTATATGCTTATATTTTAGAACTCGATTTTCAAAATAACCAAAATCAAAATAACAAAAGATGTATAAGCGATCAATCAGTCGAAAACCTCTGGTCTCTATTCACGATATCTCTCTTACTCTTTGTTGTCGTGTATTGATATCTTTTGTCCAATAAATAGCAAGTATCAATTCATGTTTTTGTCAGGCTGCATTTTAAACTGAAGGACTATTCCTTTGATATATCCCATCTTAGTTTTTTGTTTCAATTGTAATGTCTACACAGAAATTGTATTGTTCTTTAGATGTCTTTTTAAACATCTGTGTTTGACGGTTCGTAATTATTTGGACAGAATGATGTCTAGTTTTAGTTTTAACTTTTTAAAACCAATGGTTGCTTACTTAGATGGCTGTTTTAGCCTGAGTTCACAAATGCCAGAACAGTGTTTTTTTGCCCTTAGGTAGAAACACATCTCCACCCATAAGCCTGAAATGCTGAAATGAAAAGCAGTTAATAATGTAATACAGGAGGAGGACTGGAAGTGATAGAGGGTCCTGCTCACTTCTTTGCCAGTTCTCTGGGCCTGGAGGTGTACAATATCAACTCCCTGCAGTGCACATGGGTCATGTGACCCTGGTTGCTATGTTACTGCATTCGACTTGCAGGTGTACTCCCCTGAATGGGAAGACCCTTGGAGCAGAAAAGTGCCACATCAAGTCAGTTAACAATCAGAGCTGGATCTGAAAGAATATCAGCCAAGATCTGAATATCACAAAGTCTGAATTCGCGTAATAGTTTTAAATGTGTGAAGGAACGGCGATTGTATGCTTGGCCCAAGTCAGAGAGGTTTCTTAAATAATAACATCATTAAAGGAATGACACATCATCATTCTAAAGCGATGGTAAGAGCCGTTTTAGCTCCTGAGAATGCTGAGATATGACACCCACACCGGGAAGTCCTCGGTGGATGGCCCAATGCATTGTGTGTAATGGGAAAGTTATGAGGATAAATGTCTGTTGAAGAGTGGGCTAGTGCAAGAGAATATAGATATAATGTTCCCACTGACCATACAGCTCGGATGTAAATGTCAGCCTGAGAGCAGTTATTCATCCATCCATTCTTCTTGCACACGCTTAACTGCGGCTTCGCTGTTGAGTCGAGGGCAGCTGATACCAGTACAGCCTGGGGCAATCTGATCAGGGCCTTAGGTGAATAATTATTACTAATGGGCGGTTACCTTCAGGCTTTGACATGTTTGATAACAGTAGATGGAGATTAGATGGTTATATGGAAGCGAAGAGTTGGGATTTTGCTTCCTTAAATGGTCAGTGTTTGACAGTCCCTTGTCTTAGATGCAGCAAAAGCCGAGTTTTGCAAAATGCTTTGCATGCAATGGAAATTGAGTGCACGCCAAGTGCCAAGTAAACACGCTTTTTTGGCTTGGACCTTAAATCTGCTGGTCGCAAATCAGGAACCACTAACGTCAGGTAATAGTAGAAGCATAATAATATAATTTATACCTTGGTATAATAGCTGTATGCACAGTACACATGCAATGTAATGTGTATTCAGTTGATTTAATAGATTTTTTTTCCAACTTTTTCCAGATCGTATAAATTATTGTATTTTAAAAAAAGATTTTAATACTTTAAATTCAGGGCTGGAAAAGATGTAATCGCGATTAATCGCATCCAAAATAAAAGTTTGTGTTTACATAATATATGTGTGTGTAGTGTGTATAATTATTTTGTATATATAAATACACATATATGCATGTATATATTTAAGAAAAATGTGTTATTAATATATGCAAATATTTATATTTATGTATAATATTAATTTTGTATAAATGTAAAGTATACATGCAAATATTTCTTAAATGTTTACATGCATGTCTGTGTATTTTATATATATATATAAAATAATTATACACACGTACGCACACATATATTATGTAAACACAAACTTTTATTTGAATGTGAATTAATTGTCAATCTATTTCCTGCCTCTACTTTAAATCAAAGCAAATGTGTAATGATCTAAAGGTGCTGTAATTAAATTACTTTTATTTTTTTTGCAGCAAATCTGCTCTAGCAACTTTCCCCCAAAATTTTCCATATTGTTTTTATTTTATTTTATTTAGAAGTATAATTACTTATTTTGTATGACTGTGTCATGGGCTTTTACATCAAAGTCATATTGTGATTGTTTGAACATGAAGAATTAAATTAATTTTGTATATTAAAATGTTTCATCAAATACAGTATCTAGCAGTACCAGACCATGATGCAGCATGTTTATTTTTTTGGGGCAGATAATGTATTAGTCAAATACGTCATCATTTTTCATAGACACTTCTGACTGAGCATCAGCACCATTTTGGTAGAACAGGAGTCAGGACGTAAGACTAACCATCTAGGACTTCAATATTCATGCTTATACTTTTATTTTGTGCAGCATTATCATCCCAGTGCATCGATTTGTGTCTTCATCCGTGTTTCTCTCTCCGTTCTTCCGAGTACCCTGCTGTGCTGAATGCTTCCCCACAGCTGTGGCCCCTCTGCCCCGCAGTAGATTCAGGTCTTGCTGGCCCTCTCTTAATGGCTGTGAGCAGTGGGGGAGATGGGCCGCTCGGGGAGCACTTGTTTGTTGATTGGCGACAGCAGCACAGTCATTGTTTCCACAGCTGCCTCGGTCAAGGTTTCGATGTTCTTGATTCGACCTTGGGGAGTCAGGGCCATTTGATGCGTCCTGCAGACGTGGCCAAATTCGGCCTGCTTTTTTTATTACTCGCTTAGGGGTGGACTGCGTGACCAAAATCTTAAATCACGGTATCATAATGCAGTTATTTTTGCTAGAAATATCATTCTTTAAAAACACAAGGAAATCCAGCACACTATAATACTTGGAAAAACGTTTCATGACCTTCATCAGCCATATACGTATCATTAAAGGTTTAGTTCACCCAAAAATGAAAATTATGTCATTAATGACTCACCCTCATGTCGTTTCAAGACCTCCGTTCGTCTTCGGAACACAGTTCTAAGATATTTTAGATTTAGTCCGAGAGCTTTCTGCCCCTCCATTGAAAATGTATGTACGGTATACTGTCCTTGTCCAGAAAGGTAATAAAGGCATCATCAAAGTAGTCCATGTGACATCAGTGAGTTCGTTAGAATATTTTGAAAGCATTGGAAATACATTTTGGTCCAAAAATAACTAAAACTATGACTTTATTCTGTATTGTGTGTCTTCCGGTTCTGTTTTCAATCCACGTTCAGTGACTCTGATGATCGTAAGACGCTGCTGACGTGAATCTGGTGGGTTTGTGTATTTGAGTTCAAATAAATATGGCTGGGCAAAAAATGCAAGTTTTCCTCTTTGTCAAAATCCTTAGACATGTTTGTGAAGATTGTAGGGCTGTGCAAAAGTTAATTGCGATTAATTGCATCCAAAATAAAAGTCTGTGTTCACATAATATTTGTGTGTGCTGTATATAAGTATTTTGTATATATAAATACACACACATGCATGTATATATTTATGAAAATGTGTTATTCATATATAAAATATTTATATAATATAGATTATGTGTGTATATATATATATATATATATATGTAAGCACAGACTTTTATTTGGATGTCGATTAATCGCAATTAACTTTTGCACAACGCTAGAAGATTGATTTTTTTACAGCATGCGACTCCCTCAGACTGTGAAAGAAGCTCTGGTGCACTGATAACACGTGAGCCAGCGCCTTACGCCATCAAGCGTCACTGTAACGCGGATTGACAATAGAACCGGAAGAGAATACAATGCTGAATAAAGTCGTAGTTTTTGTTATTTTAGGACCAAAATTTTGTATTTTCGATGCTTCAAATCATTCCAACTAACCCGCTGATGTCACATGGACTACTTTGATGTCTTTATTTTGTTTTTGGACAAGGACAATATACCGTACATACATTTTCAATGGATGGACAGAAAGCTCTGACTCGGACTAAATCTAAAATATCTTAAACTGTGTTCTGAATATGAACAGAGGTCTTACGGGCTTGGAACGACATGAGGGTGAGTCATTAATGACATAATTTTCATTTTTGGGTGAACTAACCCTTTGAAGATCAGTGCATTATCAGTGCAAAAACAGCTTCACATTTGATTAATGCATTAGACATGACTCAATGCCACGTTTGAAGCCACAGTGCTGCAAATTAAGATGAACTGAAAGTAACTATTTGTGTGTTTCTTAACGTAGAGTGCAAAAAAATAAATTGCTCCCCTTATAATCAATGTAATCTATCATTTCTTGGTGTCAGATTAAGCTGCATCACAGATATATCGCAGTTAAAAATGTGAGCAGAATCTCTTACCTTTTGACTATATTCAGTAATATACTACCCAGCGCTATCGCTTTTTATTCCTGAAATTTGAAATATTAGGATTCATGTACAGTAAGTAAAAGATGCATGTAATCCAGTGGTGGAGTTTGAGCAGAAATGTGCTTTTTGTTGGATGTAGTTTGAAATCTCTTTACAGCCCAAATTCCAGACTCTTCCGTTTTGAACTGATGAAAACAAACAACAGCTCGCTATCCTGATTCAGGCCTAAATTGGAAAACAACAAGTACAGTTGTGCTTGTTCTATTGAAGTCGACACCCTACTGAGAACTCCTGACTGAACCTGAAAGTTTAGGAACTCTCATCTCCTCTAGCAACCATTGTTTTGTGTTTGATCAAATCTTGAAAAGCCACAATGAATGTAGAGATTCAGAGTAAATTCATATTCTGCAGTTTGGCCTGAAAGCATTTGAGGGTTTTTTTTCTCTCAACAATAAAGCTACCTCGAAGCCTCATCTTTAAACGAACGCTTGTGCATTTTTTTAACAATTTTATCAAACAGGAAATTCCCATCTCACCCCTGCGTCTGTCTTTTTTTTGTGTGTGTGTGTTTTTACAGCTCCAGTTCTCATGCTGTTCCGCAGCACATGCTGCACGTCTTCCCAAATCCCAGCTCTTAGCTGCCTGCCGTGAAAACCACTCTCAAAGTCCCGTCCCTTCCCTCACACAAGCTTTTATTTGAACATGCTTTTACCATTCATCATAGTGTGAAACCAGAGATCACAGCCTCTCTCTGAGGACAGTACATAAAGGGGAAGTTTACTTGGGGAACATCAGCAGGTAAAAAAAAAAGAAAGGGAAAAAGTAGACGCGACACTTGAACTTATGATTGGCACCTTTGACAAGGTTTGAGTGAGTTGACGGTGTGCATCCATAACCATAAAAGATATTGAACTGTTGATGTTGTGTTTATGAGCGCATAGCTCAGAGAGGCAGCTGTCCTCAGAGTTGCACCGTTGAGTAAGACAGCAAAGATTAATAGCCCACGATAGACAGTAAATGATACTTGATTTATGGCTCATTATATACGCTGCTGTGTGGCTCATAGTCTTACACACTGGGCTTTTAATACTGCCGTGTCTATCGAAAGAGCAGGGCTTATGAATATGGGAGCTGCGAAATTATAATAAAGTAATTAACATGGAAAGAGCCACTGCTTTATAAGCGATCTCAACGTTAATTTGGCCCACTTGCTGGTTTTGTCGCAGCCAGGGTTACTGGCATTTGAGGGACTGTTGCAAGAGATTATAAGGGTGTGATAAACATAATGGGCTCTATCTTGCACCCGGTGCAAATGACTTTATACACTGACGCATTTATCATTCCTATTTTGCACTCGCGCAAAGCAGGCTTTTTTCCTCCACAGACGCACGTCGTAAACTAACAAATGAACTTGCGCTTCCTGGGCGGGTTGGCGCAAAAAGGAGGCGTGTGTAGGCGCAAACAATCCCTGGTGCTATTTTGCAGTTCCAGAAAACAATTGCGCCAATGACCAGAAAAAACCTGGTCTAAAGTCAGTGGCGCGTTGCGCGTATATTCAGATGCTATTTTAAGCGTGCATGCTTGGCCATAATACAGAGTGTGAACAACGCGGATACACTGTAGATGATTCTCTCATCAACACAGATGCATTTTACTTTTTTGCAAATGATACATTATTATACGGAAAAATATATAAACATGAGGGAAATCATTGTTGTGTCCATGATGATGGGAAAAACAGGCATAAAGCTTACACATTTACCCAAATTATTATATGCATGTTTAACCCGAAGCTAATTTGGGTGGGTTTGTCCCATCCCCAGTGTCCCTTCTCTTTCTTTTACGGCCCTGACGAGAACATCGTTCTACTCGGCTGTGAACCGATGCTGAAGCGCGCCTGGTAAATGCGCGTTAAAATAGAATTGCGCCACGGAACAAGCGCATCTCGTTCATCATGCTCTTAAAGGGAATGTGATGTGACGCTCTTATTGGTTTATTTCCGTTACGCCCAAACCACACCTATGAATAATGAAGCTACTCCAGACCAACCCCTTTTTAGATTTGCGCCAGGCGCAAGAGGCATTTATCCCGCCGGGAAAATAGCAACAGCGCCGGGATCCGCCCAC
>JAQIUQ010000425.1:757500-760000 GCA_030378365.1 Hybognathus amarus
CAGCAGTGCACAGGCATTTTTCACGTTAAGTAAAATGCTAATGTAGAGTAGTAAAAATGAGAGATTGTAGGGCTGTCGTATTCCGCCAGTCCATTATCATTATGTTGGAATGCTTTTCGATTTTCTCTGTCAGTTCATTTAGTTCTGCATAATAACAAATAGACAGCCTTTCCCAGTGATTCCACAACAGCAGGTGCTACTTTCAAAAACAGCTGGGGGAAGATTTACAACCTATGTTTCCCACTTGCATTATGTTTCCCCTTTCGCCTATTACTTTGTCTGAGTGTCGATGGCAAAAGAAGCTAACAAAAGGGATCTCAAACTAATTTTACCCAAGTTGTCTGTCAGTGTCTGGCGATGCGGCGACTCCCCAATAGGGTTTCGGTGCATTCTGACAAACCGCTGCCAAAGATTGCGGAGCTTGCCCACAAAGCTACCTTCATTTTCCTGTCTGCCAAATACACCTTCAGGTTCGATTGACATTCCCTTAAATGGCTCTTTTCAGCCAGTTAAATCTGTCCCCGCTGATGCTGCCTGAGTGATTGGCCTGTTTCTCAGATTTCCTCCACCAGAAAACAAACTCCATTGCATTTACTATTTACTGCTCTCAATAGATTAACTGCTTCTTTGTCTTTCAAGAGAGATAAAGTGTGCACATTGGTGTCTTGCAGAATATGCAAAGGGAGATTGTGAAAGTCGAGTATGATATTAAAATTCACCATATTTTCTTTCTTTTTTTAAATATTAGCATTTATGCTGAATATACACTATCATTCAAAAGTTTAGGGCCAGTAAGATGTTTACTTTAAAGGAATTAACTCGAACTATTCAGCAAGGTTCAGAGTTAATTCAGCATTAAATTAATCAAATTTAAATTGAATGCTATTCAGCATTAAATTAATCAAAAGTGACAGTAAAGACTTTTACGTTGTTGCAAATAAATTCTATTTCAAATAAATGCTTCAGTTATTTATCAGTTTCAATGTCATTTCTGAAGTATTTGACACTAAGTCTATTGAGCTCTACTGAGCTTTGCCATCACAGGAATCAAATAAGGGAGCGCGGGCACTACCTAGCGCAGGGTTAAATGTAACACGGACCATTTACATAGTTCGTCAGGATCAAGCAGGTTGTCTTTCTGCTATTTTTCTCTTGCTGCCAGAAGAGCGGTCTTCCCAGAATTTACGGAAAGTTTTGATTATATTTCGTGAAGATACTGGACAAAGAGTGTTTGCTGAAAGTAATTTTTTTCATCATAGGTTTTTTTTCCATTTCTAAGTTGGGTGTATACGTTTCCAAATCTAACTTTATATTGCCTTAATCACTGTCTTGTTGGCTCAAACATAGCACCGATTTTGAAACATGTCAGCAATTCCTAGCGACTGTTAGCTAGGGTTAAAATATGTTAATACACAGCGGGGTTAGTTGTAACACAGTGTTTCAAACAAGCCGCCAAGTGTACAATGATAATCAAATGAAAACGGAGCCACACAACTTTTCAGGTTTGAGTATACATTTAACTTTGTTAGACTTTCACAAACAATGTTGGAATTTAAAATGTTTACAATTTAGTGTACTATGAATGATAACTTGTTTATTTATTAAAAATATGGCCTGTTATTAATGCAATAAACCACTTTAAATTTTTATTTTAAGCTCATTTGTATTATTATTACTGTAATTATTATTAATAATAATATTTGTACATGCAGCTGCCACACACAAATCTAATTTGCTGCCCTTTTCTGTCTCTATCCATGATATTGATCCATAATAGAAGGATGATTGGATGAGGGATGGATGTATGGATATCTGTCTATACAGATGCACAAACAATATCAAACTATACAAATAAAATAGTACTGAATTATGTGTGTCACACACAAGTGTTACAACTAACCCCTCTGTCTGTTACAATTAACCCTGTATATGGAGTAAGTTGTAACATTTGCACTTCTGTCACTTTCAGTGCAACTGTATGAAAATGGTAGGTCCTAGAAAAACTTTAAGTGGTCATTTGTAGCAGAGATTTGTATGTTGCTTGTGTAAAAAAGTATTAATCTAACCAATTTTTTTTTAATTAATTGAGCCAAAACCAAAAAGGATTAGGTTGTGCCCCGCTCTCCCCTACATTATGAATTTGATTATTATAAAATCTTAAAATTCACAATATTACTGTATATTTGATGAAATAAATACAGCCATGTTGAGGATAAGAGACTTAAAAAATACAATTTTACCAATCCCAAACTTTTTGGACAATTCTTTGCGTTTGATGGGATTAAAACACAACCTTGCTTTCCATTTATTACTTAAATACCACAGCAAAAACTACTAGTCAAGCTAATACAGTTCAAACATTTTTAAAGAGCGAGTGAGCAGTCAGTAATAAATTAGAACAAATACACAGATTACGATAATAAATAAATACAATAGAAAAAAATGACAAATAAAGTAAGGTCTAACAGGTCTAAAATGTCTGCACAGTGTTCACTGTATA
>JAQIUQ010000425.1:765000-857500 GCA_030378365.1 Hybognathus amarus
TGCGGTCCATCAATTGATGTGGTGCACTGTAAAAATTAAACTGTAAATTTTACGGTAAAAAATGGCAGCTATGGTTGCCATAACTTTACCGTTAAAAATATGGTAGGAACGTTAATGGTTTTACAGCCTTAACTTAAAATTTACAGTAATAAACCATTTTTTTTATTTTCTGATAAAATGTTGATTTACCAACTTATTACAGCAGTGATGAGAGTTACATGAGCAATCTCAGCTCACCACAAGTGATCACTTATTTAATTATTACTTATTTAAAGAAGCTGCACAGTGCCATTCACACAAACATTAAACACCATCATGGTAACACACATGAAATTTAAAAAATGCAATAAACATTAATTTAACAACATTAAATGTAACATAAAACCCTAATGTACATAACTGATTAGAAAAAAACCTATAAAACTATGAGGAACCATAGTTATTTCAACAAAATAAACATAAAATGTAAAATTTCACTCAGGGAATTGTGGGAATGTCAATTTACGTTTTTTTCACTGTAAATTATACTTTTTCACTTTTCAAAAACTGTAATTTAACGGTAAAATTATATCACAGTTATTTACCGTGTATAGTACGGAAACTTTCTGTTAACCAATTAACAGTTTTGCACTGTAGAATTTTTACAGTATTTTACCGTTAAAATCACGGTTATTTTTTATTTTCCATCCTTATATAGCCACATTTATTTTTGCATGTGTAGATACAGTGCTTAATGCATACATTATTTCCAACCAGAAGGATTTTGTACAGTGTGTCTTTATTGCACCTCTGTCTTTGACATCTGTGTTGAGCAGATAGGACATATTGGTGTTTGTTGTGCTGTTGCCTCTCCTTTAGTGAGTGTAAAGGCTGTCAGTGCATAATGGTGTACATTCCCGGCTCTGCAGTGGCTCCAATAATGATGACTGCGGGAAGGGGAAACTAGGTTATTTTAGGCGTTAGTGTCTCTATCAGAGAACAGTGTCGAGAATTCCTTGTGCCAGAGAGGTGTTATTTACCCTCCTGTTTACGATATGATTGCCAAGGGTAACAACATATCAGATGTTTCTTAGATAGATCATTTCCAGGGGCAGCGAAGTCAACTTGAGAATTCTTATGGGTTTATCCATTACCTACAGCAGGAAATGTTGATTCGGATAAATGAAAGGCATCATTGTGTTTGCTCAGAAATGCTACACGCATAATGTCTAATGTGAGCCCATGGGCTTAATACGAAGCGGGTGTCGTATCAACCCAAATCTAATCAAAGTCCTCAAAGCCGTTGAACACGCCTATTGATGAAGGCTGTGCTTTTCAAAGCCAGCTGCCAAGTTCTTCGTGGGCTTGTCGTAGGCAGCGGGAGCTGAGAAAATAGACCTGCTGGACTCTGACGTAATCATTTCCACTGCTTTGCCACCTTGAAAAATGGATGCCATGCTATTCTGGGACTGAATGGGGGAAAAGTGCAAAGAGACCAGGAATAATTGAGCGTGGGGGCTGGGAGTTTTTTTCTCTCTCTCTTCCCTTCGCTAAATTGCCCAGTTAATTATTATTTTAGGAAAATCGCCTGCTCTGTTGCTGCTGCTTGGATGCGGAGGTCTTAACGGTCCCCCCTTGGGGAGGAAGCAGCGCAGCGGTTGAGGCTTATGGGAAGGAGCGGAATGTCATTAGGATGGGATGTGCTCCGACAGAAGAGGCGCAGTCTCGAATCTCCAGAGTGCTCCTCTGATACTTGCCTCGTAAGGTCTCCATCAGGGCCCCTTTTAGATTATGACTCTGATCTCTCTTAAGATGTGCAAAAATCATCTCTAGTAATGACCATATGAATTATGCACGCTTCTCAATCCCTGACTAATCTTTTCTTCTCTCCATGTCTCTCTCTTTTACCCTCCATCTGCCCCACCCCACTGTCTAGTTCTCTTATTGGCTCATTTGGTCTAAGGTCCTGGTAGATAAATCCTAGTTGGACTCAAGAGCCGAGTGAAATGAGGTATTTCAGATCCCCCTCCTTTGGCCGACCCTTTTGCCCTTTTCATCATTTTTCTTTCAAGGCTAATAAACGCTGTCAGAAGCGCCTCAGGTAGGGGGACGGCAAAGGACAGTGCTGAAAAATGGACTTTTCCTTCTTTTATCAGTAAGTTTGCTACCTGCTGATGACCTCACCGCCCTCTGCTCTCCGTTTACCTGTTCGGGTTCGCCCCCTTTGTTATTAGTGATCTTATTTGAGACTGGGGGGGTCCCGGATGGCATCCAGGTCTCGCTGGTAGCTGCTCTCTGGTTCACATCCTCACTTTGAGACTTTGCCACCGCATGGTGACTACGTTGCTGTGCTTGTTTGTACGGGAAAAGCTCTAGCGCATTAATGATTGTGCCATCCTGCGAGATGACGAGGTGGTAAGAAGTCCTCTTGTTGAAACTTGTGGCTGGTGATCAGGCTTTTGTGTCCAGGCTTGCATCTGTGTTCCATCTGACGGGTTTAATCCAGCCAACATGCTGCTTGTTTTTGCTGCCGTTTCCGCTGCGTTCCGGTTCATTTGACGTGCACTGGGTTACCCCTCCCTTCTCTCTCTCTCTCTGTTGTTTTCATCATGTCTTCTGTCTCACCCCCTCCTCTCTTTAGCTATAGGTAACACTATCTGTCCTGTGCTGTCAGAATCTGGCTTGTCTTTACCGCTCTGTGAAAGATGCCAGGTAGCTGGGTGGCACCTTGGAGGGGAGGCCGTGCCCTCACAAAGGGGTGCAGTGCTTTCTGTTGTGATGGAACCTGTCAATGGAACATATGGCTTTCCCACTAATCAGCACTTCTGCCCGCCTTCCCCCATATCTGCTGATTCAGCACACATGCACCTTGGCTCCACCCTGGAATATTGTGCTTTAACAAGCAGTCTTTATTGTGGAAAGTCAACAATTATGCACTTCATATTCTCACAGTTGCTTTTATTGTGGAGCTCTACTGTGGATTCTTACTTTGGATAGAAGCAGTATCTTGTACTTGTCACGTTGTATCTGTCCTCTTAGAGAATGTTAGTCAAGGTTTGGGATGCTCAATATATTAAATATTATTTAAATTAATCTTAAAAGATTAAAGTTAAACTTTAAAAATGATAATCATTTAAGAGCACTGTTAAATGTTATCTTTAATAAGTCATAATGAGTACCTATTTTTCATATTCTACCTTTATAATTGTGGGATGCCTAAATTTATTGTAGCATTTAAAACATTTTTAAAAATGTATTGTTTTTATTGTATTTAGACGAGTTTATCTTAGACATTTTTTATGCAGTATTTTATCATAGGTAGTTTTTTTTCATCATAGAACATTTTATTGATTGCTTAACCCTCTAGGAACCAAGCCCTTATTGGTCTGTTTTCTCTATTTTTTTACACTTGGACTTATAATATAAACTATATGTAATGGAGATGGACACTATGTGTTTGGTATCTATGGATTCAGAAGACCCTAAGCTAACATAAGCATGCATGTATTGTGTTTATAAAGGAAGTATGAGTGAAAAATGTACAATAAACTAGAGAATTTCAAAAATGGAAATTCGATTCTGTCAGTTATTTTTGAAAATCACACAATAGTGAACAGTTTTTGAACAAAAAATATATTTGTCAAAGCCTTTGCTCGACAGATGTGTAATTGTTAAATAAAATGTGTAAATAACAATGAAAAATCTTTATTTACAAATAGTCCCAGGCATTTTTCTTAGGAATGCTTTTTCCTCGTCACTCACCAGTAATTGTTCCAGAGACTGTTCTACCGCAAATTGTTTACTGCTTCCATCATAAAAAAGCTAAAATATTAAATAATGCTACAAATGTATGTATGCATGTATGCATGCATGTATGTATGTATGTGTGTGTATATATATATATATGTATATATATATATATATATATATATATATATATATATATAATTCTTCTGTCTCTCTTTCATATAAATCTCAGCGTGCTCTCGCTCCACAAATCTGAGGAAGACGGCAAAAAAGACTGCACCTCTCTATCATGAATAGTTTTTAAGATAAGTACACATTTGTAAAAGTATGTCATTTTGGGCAGTACTGCCCAATCCGTCCTCAGAGGATTAATTTATATTTGCGAAACATTGGCACCCCATTGCTAAGGTGTTGTGGGTGATTGTCAGGGCATTGCTATGTGGATGTCAAGGTGTTTTGAGTGGTCAATGGAAATTAGTCCCCCCACCCACCAATTTTATTGCCCGGTGTGTAAGTGATCAATTAGCCACACAATTTAAGTTCTGTAGCACAAACAATGTGGGATGAGTTACATGATGACTTTTAATACAGACCGATTCACAAAATTTGAGTTCTATGAGTGGTGATTCTTGGCTTTGTCATAGTCATGATCTTCAAAAAGATCTTTAGAGGTAACTAGCCATCAGTTGTGACAATGGAAACTCTGCTTTGACTTTGGACAGCAGCTAGCTGTGGCTCTGCAGTCTTCTGAAAATAACCCTGTCACGGCCCACAGGGCAGCACTGGGTCTGAATGAGAGTGGCAGATTTGTCTATATAAGGAGTGAGGGAGGTCTTCCCATAGGGCCATTCTGAGCTGAAGTGCAGGTGGAGCTCTGCCCGGCTACTTCATCCTCCTCCTCCTCCTCCTCCACCATCCTTTGTCTCTCGCTCTGTTTTAGTCTTTCTCTTTGTTTTGGCCATCTTTCAAGCATAAGCATTACTTAAACTGCCATTTAGCTTCAAGCCTTTGTCTTATCCTAGGCCTCCCCTCCTCCATTTTTATTTCCATTTTCACCCTCTCTTTGACAGGTGATCGGCCGGACTGCTGAGGAGAGGTTAGAGAACGTATTAATAGGAGTGTGGGAGACTTGGCCAAGCTCTTTCCTTTTGCACCTGCAGCAATTGCTGAACAGGGCGATTCGCCTGCCTCCCTCAGGTCTAGACAGGACAGGTCACTTCAGTTCAGCCCAGGTGCAGGTGACCAGACAGGTCAGGCGCCATCTCGGATGTCAGGCCACAGCTGAGAAAATCCAGCCAATGAATCCGTATGTGGAGGGGGGAGGAGTCACACTGATGTGTTTTTATGTTGCCTCCTTAAACACGATAGATAATGACAATGTTACAGCGAACAGCTTGACAAATACAGCGGTGCTTTAAGCGAGCTTCCCGCTCCTGCGTGATTGTGTGGATGTTGTTTTTGATGAGCTTTTAAAGGCTTTCCACAACGTTTCAGGGCCGGGAGATGAGCCAACCGTCGCACCCCTCCCTTCGCTCTGCTGGAGCACGGACCGAAAACGAGCGAGAGATTCTGTTTCGCCTTTAATCGCCGACTAGCGCAAAGACAAACAGTACTCCTCCACCTGAGAGGCACTCTTAGGGGAGCACTAATGATGCATTTACAGGCTGTGTTTCAGCAGAACCTGGCCGTGCCCTTCAGGTCCACCCCGAGCTCTCGAACATATTACTTTACAACTGCATTGTCTTCCGTTCTGCTGAGCCGGGCAGAACGGCAGTGCAGCCCAACAGGAAAAACGAGCTAGCATCAAACCGCTGCCTCCCAGGCTGATGTTTCTTCCCCTATTACCAAAGCTTGACATTTGAGAGAATGGCCTTTTCACTCTGGGGTTCTCTGACAATGCATGGAATCGTGTGTCCTCTGCTGTCTTCCTCTGCTGTGTTTTTCTAAACTTAGCCCCTCGTTCGAGCGCCGGCTGACATCAGATGCCGTAGTTGAGAAGCGGCGGTGTCAGCTTGGCCCTTCGCGCACTGCGAGTGCGGCGTGTCGGAGCGTTTCTGTGCTGCTGTGTGGTAAGCTGTGGTAAACACGCGGTAGAATGTGGCTGAGCTTTAGTAAGCCTTGCGTTCAGATCCCCAGCAGAGCCAGAAACAGGCTGACATCCTGCCAAGGAAGACAACTGCTGAGAGAGAGAGAGAGAGATTGAGATTTTCCCTAGAGATAACTCGATGAGAAAATACGTGGTTGTCCATTTGGACTCTTTTGGAAAATTTGTAGCTGTTCTAATAATAGGTTTATAGCATTATGCATGTTTATGGTATGTATAAATCAACTTGTAATTTCTAGTTATGGCACACAGTGGCAGACCTCCCAGGGGCAGGGGCAGAGGGACCAAAAAGGGCACAAATTTTTTTTTGTTGTTGTTGTTTTTATTCTTTCTTTCCTTGGCATTCTAAGAAAATATGTTGTTACAATTAGAATGCATTACACATCAAATGAAAATAGGGGAAATGATGATAATATTACTGAATATGATTACTTTACCAAACAAAACAGTGATAATCAAGAAGGTAATTATGGAAAATTCAGTTTTAGATTTGTTGATGTTGTAATATAGGCCTATTGTATTGTATGTATGAACGTGTTAGCTATCATGAATCAGTAACACTTTACTATAAGGTTTCATTAGTTTAATAAGTTAACAATAACTCAGGGCTGCAACGATTAGTCGACATTGTCGAACAACGTCGAACAATAAAAAATAGTCTTTGTCGAGTAGTTCGAGTAGAAAAATAGTCTTTGTCAAGTTGTTCGAGTAGTCGTTTGATATCACATGACCCTAATGTAAGGGCGTGCATATCGCGGATTTGACCGCTACGGCGCTTTGGCGCTAGAGTGTAATGCAGCCTTTTATAAATCCACGTGCGGTAAAAGAAAAAAAAACAGCGTGAATTATGACGAGTGCAAACGACTCCGAACTAGCAAGGTTTGGCAAAGTTTTACAAAACTTAAAACCAACAATGCGGTCATGTGCAATACATGCAAGGCAGAACTTGCTTTCACGGGAGCACAACATGCATGTTGGAGCACTTAAAGAGGAAACATCCGGGCATAAGAGGAGCCAGTTAGAAGTCGAGTGTTCTCCAGCTGGAGCTAACTAAAACAGTGGTAAATATCTTTATTAGATAATGCAATACTACTAAAAGTAATAATATCATCAATAATAATATAATTACAGTAATATGATGATTTATTTTGCATAGAATAAAGCTTGATTGAGCTTAGGAGTCAGAGCTGTTTTTATTATTGTAACACTATTAGGTAGTCTTATCACTTGCCTGTATTTTGTTCCATAATCATGAAGACTTACAAAAGGAGATGTTAGGAATAATATCATGGCAGTTACTTTTTCTTTTTCATTCTGTAAATTAAAAGGTGAATGAGAACATCTCTGTCAGCTCAATTCTCATGTAAAAAAAACTATTGTAATTTTATATCTTTAATGGTTTGCAGATTAATATTTTACCCTTTTTGTGTCCTGAAGTAATGACCCTTTTTCTCTTTCAGTTCTATGAAAAGCAGTGGGCTTATTAAACAATGCTTAGAGAGCATTTGTGTGTGATTTGAGTTAAACTTAAAGAGAATGACCTGTTTAGTTGGCTCTAAGTTCATTAAAACCACTATTTCAAAAGCTGAACTGATTTTCATTTTTATATTATAGTAAGAGTATGTATAACTCAATGTTTTTACTAATTGAAAAAGCTGAAATCATTCCAAACTTAATGATTAGCTGGCAAAATAATCGATGATTAGTCGATTAATCGTTCTAATAATCGTTAGATGAATCGATTATCAAAATAATCGTTTGTTGCAGCCCTAACAATAACTAATAACGAACTGCTCTTCTACAGCATTTATTAAAGCAACACTAAGTACGAATTTTCATTTTTAATAAATTTTTTTTCAAAATCGTTTCAGTGGTTCATCAAATTGTGGTGAAATGCACTTATGCCACCACTTTCGGTCCTTTATTCGATAGATCCACGCTATGTAAGTTTGCCAATTGGTCGCGCGTTTCTGCAAAGGAAACTCCGCCTACCACCTCTCCGCCAAACAAAATAAAAGTTTTAGATAATATTTGTTTATATTCGTTATATTTTATTATATTATATTTATTGTACTATATATTATATTTATTGTTTTTTTTTGTATTTTGTCCCATTCTACTACATTCAGTCTGTTTCGTAACTTACAAATACATTTTATTTTAGGTAAACTTGAAAGATTCTTAATTATACAGCGCTAAAGACATATTCATTGACTAGATGTTCAGTCAATTCACCTTCTACTCTGGCGGAAACTGCATCCTTAATTTATGCTTGTCTTTTATTGCTTCTGACACTAGTAAAGATTTTTTAACGGTAAGATTGAAGGGCCCTTAGAATAATGCAGGTCTATTGAAGGGGTTTTCTATGCCTCCAGGAACTGTGTCTTTCAGGTGAGAGATACTGTAGGATACAATTTACCACAACAGATTCACCATTGGTAACAAGCGCTTTAAGTGGGATGAACAAGTATAGAGACAGGAAAATCAATTGGCATGGTAGAACGCAGTGGAGCATGAAGAGAGGAAGAGAAGTCTTTTCTAACCTGACGACCTGAGACGCTCAGCATACAGGAAAACTTTCTCTCCTCAATAAGTAACGAAAGCAGCCTAGACGGCCACTGCATGCGGCAGAGAGTCATGCAAATTCGACGGTCCAAACTTTTTCAAACATTAAATGAAATCAGTGGATGGACAATTTCAAGATGATTTTACCCTTTTCACTTCATTTCACCCTATTGAAGAGTCATCTAAAGAAGGATCAGTCCTGGTAAACATGAACTATATAAAAGTGCATTTATTTTATATTTAGTTTTTACAGTCCAGATTGTGTATATAGTTACCGAAAAGAGTTGCGTAAATTAGCAAAACTCTCAGATGTCATTTGAGAAGTGTTGTCAGTGGTCCGTAGTTACCTGTTTACTTGTTTTTGATAATTAAATAACTGGACTTCCGATGTGTAATGTCTAACTTCTCCACCAATGCAAGCATTCTAGGGCAGGAAATGCTGTAGTGCCAAGTAGGGATGGGCAACGATTAATCGCGATTAATCACATCCAAAATAAAAGTTTGTGTTTACATAATATATGTGTGTGTAGTGTGTATAATTAATTTGTATATATAAATACACACACATGCATGTATATATTTAAGAAATATTTGCATGTATATACTTTATATACGTTTATACATAATATGATATATAAATATAAATATTTAATATTTATAACACATTTTTCTCAAATATATACATGCCTGTGTGGTTATTTATATATAAAAATTAATTATACACACTACACACACATATATTATGTAAACACAAACTTTTATTTTGAATGCGATTAATTACGATTAATGATTGCCCATCCCTAGTGCCAAGTAGCATGTGGTGCCGGTACTTTGTTGCATTTTTTTATTGACGAATTGTTTTCAAAATTTTACAACATCAGAACCGTGGTACAGGTGTCTCATGGCAGCAAATACAATCATCCATCAACTGGCAATACAGGGTCGAGTGAAGGGTAGTAGCAAAAAAAAAAACAAATAAAACACAACACAAAAACAAGTGAAAAAAATCAAAGCATTCAACAGAAATTCTCAAGAAAATTCCAAAGAGGGGACCAAATCCGCAGGAAATCATTAGACCTCTTGCGTAAGTCACAAGTTAGCTTTTGTGCCGATACATTTTAGCTAGAGAAAACAAAACAGTTTTTCTTTTTTTCTTTTCTTTTCTCAGTCTAAGGACACATTTGTACGGTTTGGTTCTTTCCCTCTGTATTAACGTTGGTATACACGTACCATTAAGTCAAAGTGGTTTAAAATGTCAGAAAATATAGGAAAAGACTATGCTAAATGCTAAACGGATCAGAGTTTTTGTAGGTTAACCTTTAACTAAGTAGACTTGACACCTGACCTAATGTCCAGTGTTACAGAAGACTATGTATGCTTCAATAATCCCATTCTGCCTCTTTTTCCCCAGCTCTTTTTCTCTATCTCCGTCTTCTCGTTGTGGTAATAAGCTGCTCCCTGTCTGCTCCTCTCCATGTGAAGTGTACTGCTGATGGATGACTTTTTGAGGTTGGAGCAAATAGGGGGCGTAAACAGTAACTCTTTGGCTGAATATTAATGGCTCTTTTTCTTTCACAATAAATCATTCATATGGGAAATTCCTCAAGCTGCCGTAGAACATTCTGTTAAGAATGTCAAGGTGTGTGTTTGTATGCGTTTACACACAATGGCATGTAAATTCGCCTTGTATGATGCCTGAAAGCACCTGCACGGCGCAGCGTTGTAAGCAGAAAGAACACATGGTCTATCCGCTGCATGCCAGCTGCGATCGGTTCGAAAAATGCTTTGGCACCACCAACACTGCACAGAAAGCTTTCAATAATGTCTTGAAAGCGAGGAGTAGCGTCACCTTTAATTGGCGTGAAAGCTCTTGGAAACTCTTTGGCGACATGCATGTACAGTACAGCAGCAGCAATCCATTATATCAATTCTGCTGTAGCTTTCACTTTCTGTCTTGCTATAACATTCCTCCCTTTTATCCAAAATGCCTTGCTGAATGCCAGCAGTTATATCAGACTATTTCGTGAAAATATGCCTGTGCGTTTTATCCACCAGATGCCACTTAAGTGAGGTGTCAATACCATTTTAAGATAACAAAAGACTGCCGTATGTTGGAAAAGAGGAGTGTTTTTCCATTGACTCCTACACGGGAGTGCTTTATTCCGCGAACGCTTCACGGTGCCATTCGCCAAGCTGTTTTCTTTCCTTTCCTTCCTTCCGCTCACCGCCCACAAACTCTGTAACATCTCCGTGTCTAACCTTCACTTTGTTGCTGTGATTAGTATTCACGGGGCCGAGCGGTGGCCTGTAGAGGTGAACCGCATGCCCTTCGCCCCTCATTAGCGAGGTCGTTCTCCGGAGTGGATGGCTGTGACACGGCTGTTTTCTGGTGGCCGTGAGGGAGGGCCGAGATCTCCGTGAAGTGTAATGTATGTCAGAGGAGCCTTCAAAAACGTGGAGACCGCATCCCCGCTCGGATCAGGCGCTCCTTCATTGTTATTCACGGAGCCATGGAGGCTTCCAGGTCCAGGGCAGAAGAGAGAAAGTTCCAAAGGCTTGTATTGACAGAGCTGTTTATGATAGGCCTGGGTTGGATTTGAGTCTGCGCCCACTGTGGATCTGTTTGATATGAGCCGGTGTATCCATATAGATGAGGATGTGGCAGAGGAGAAGATCCAGTTTGGTCTTTGGACTGTCAAGTAGTATTCGCTGGAGGAGCTTTATTCAGCTGGAACCCCCAGATTTGACACGTTTAAGCAGATCAAATGCATTGTAGGAGATGTTAGAGCGCTAAAACAGCGTGCTTCTGCTTCAGCGTGCACTTCTGTCAATTACCCTGTTTTTGCAGCTATGTCAGTTTGAATTCATTTAGTCATCACTCAACATTAGTCTTTAAAGTATACTCATCTACTCTACTCTTTAACTGACTTACTCCACCTAGCTATTACTCTTCAGATCAGTTTTCAGTTTTCAATATGTGGCAGTCGATATGGGTTTTTCAAATGCGATATCAATAGAGCAGCTTGGCTGATGGCCTATATGATACCGTAATGTGATAGTACAATTTAATCATTTAATCAGTAAATTTAATCAACTGAAACACATACTATTATTACAGAAATTGGGAACAGTTGTTTCACACTAATACAGCTGTTATTCGGCCAAGTGGGCAAAATTATACAGGATCTCCAAATTAACAGTCTATTTCAATTTATTATTGTGTAAAATAAGAATATTGTGTCAAATAGCAGTCATTAAATTTGCAGTCATTCATTTGTGTTATTACACGGCTCTGTGGAACACTTGATTCTGGTTTTAAGAAACTTGCTGACGCCTCGCTATGTTAAATATTAGGGGTGGGAATCTTTCAATTCGATTACGATTCAGAGGGTTGCGATTCGATGCTAAAGCGATTTATCAATTATCTGAATATTTTGTCTGTGTGTGACTATAAATATTTTGCTTTCAAAAAGTTGTAGTTGAAGTCGAAGTAATGACCCATATAGAATTAACGCTCAATATATTTTATTAACATTGCAATGAACCAATAGGAAAATAAATGTGTGCCTGAACTAGGAGCATGCTTGTAATAAATAATATAACAACAAATTTTTCCTCCTGGCTGGAAACGTGTCATATGGCTTCTCATATTTGTCGTGTTTCCGAAATATTTAGTTTTATTCTACAAAGCTTACATATAAGCAAAATATTTCTTTTAACGAGGAGGGTGTTTGGATTTCGTGCTCAGCCATCGCGTCTCTGTTATGTGCATGCCACAGACGGTCCGGGCACTGCACTTCCGCGCTTTAGAGTTCCGTCTTTCGCGTTCCGTCAATAGTATGTTATTATAAATGTATATCTATGACATCTGACATTTGTGAATCGATTCAGAATCGTCCATGTCTGTATCGCGATGCATCTATGAAATCGAGCCCCCTCCCCCCATTAAATATCTGTAGCTGTCAGTTGACTCGACATCCTGTGTTGTGAATTGTCGTGACGAGCTACAGCCAATGAGAGAGCAAGGCATTGGGTTGAGGCCCCCTGAAGAAAAAAAAAAGGCAGACAGCCACTTTTTCACTCTAAACATGTTTTACTCACCCCCAACTCTTTCTGTAGCACAGACAATCCCTTTCCAAATATAACTCCTGTTTTGCTCATTGTTTCGCTTCATTTCCAGTTCCACTTCTGACGTGTGTTTACATGACAATGTAGTTTGGGGACCGGATAGAGTCATTGGGTGAGTTGTTGTCAGCTCGTGTGTTTATGGCCTCCGTTGCAGATCATTTAGTGTGAACGCCACAACGACTTTCAGATTACAAGACAGCAAATCATGTAGTCTGAACAGCACAGCGATTTGCTTATGTTTAAAAGCCTTGCGTTTAAAGACCCATTTCAACGAATTAATTATTTACTTATGTGGTAAGCAGCCGTGTAATAATCGGCATAATTTACGGTTATCGCAGAATAATCCCCTTTAGGTAAGGGGTTTGTTGAAAAGTCATATAGTTGATCGCTGTCTGCAGTCCCACGCCCAACATTCAACCCAAAAATAGTCATATAACCATTGCAATAACTCCGAAGCTATTCAGTTAAGGTAAAAAACTGCATAGTGCTGCTTTAAAAGGTCAGTCATCATAATTGTCATACTGTACTCCATGTCGCACTTTGTGCCCTTGTCACCACCGAAGTTCATCCACATGAAAATGGTTCGCTTACCATTTACTCTGCTGGGTTTGCCTAATGGAAGAACAGGCACTAGCGGATGGCAATAGAAATTACTGGTTATTTCCAGTTGTGTGAAAAGGTGATGAAATTACAGTAATATAAATTGGCAAATTCTATTTGGTTAGCGAAAATTTAGCGCACTCAAATTTGGGGATGGCAGAGTGTAAGCTATTGGCAACGATTGAAGTATACCCGGTCTGGAGGCTAAGTGATTGTTATTATTCACAAGCTTTGAAGAGAGCTAGAGAGAGTAAGAGTGACAGTAAAAAAAATCTATTACATTTTTTGCCTCTAAATGGAGCTTGATTAAAGTGTTAAGTAGAGAAGTGTCCCAAAAGGTACCCTTCCTGTCACTGTGGAAACGGCACGGTGCCGTGCTCCATGGGCAATCTGCCGTGCCCTCATTTCATCTGATTTGCATGCTAGAGAGAATTAGGTAATTGGCATTTATGCAGAACAAAAGAGGAGCTGCTCGTCCCAGATAAAGGAGTGAGGGCTTTTCAAGTAGAACCCGATGTATGCGGCGGCAGAGCTGCTTTTTTATGCAACACTTTTGTATCTGTGTGTGTGTTTCAAGTATGATGCCGTTGCGCCTTTGGCAGTCTGGTGCAGGGAGGAGGAGGAAGAGGAGGAGGAGGGTGGGTGGAATCCACCGCACTTCCTCCAGCGAGAGAACGCCACGTTTATCAGAGCCAGTTCCTGCAGAACATCTTCACGTGTTCCGTGGCAGACGGTCGACGTTGCTCCATGAGAATGCCTGAAGTCGAATTGAAATATGGCGCAGGGGCAGCGAGGGCTCGAGAAAGCAGCAGGAACCTTCGGCAAATCGTTCATCCAAATATTGCACCCGTGCCATTTAAATCCCAGTTATGGAGAGCCATTTCATGGCTTCAATTATACAGAACAGTTATCCGAGTGCGTGAGAGAAGGGTTTTGCCCCGCGTTAATGGCTCCTATTAGAGCGAAGGAGAGGCAATGAGAGAAAGTGCGGCCGATGACGGCTCCACTCAGAACTGCACTTGAAATCGGTTTGAACAAGCCTTATCTGGCTAAGGCAGAACCACTGGCCTGTTTACTGTGTAAACTGATCACGGCTTCCGTCGTGTTGTGTGTTGTGCGAGCCTTTATTAATTAGAGCAGCCAGCCTGTTTGAGTTCAAATAACTCTCAAAGTCATTTTTTTCATCTCTCCCTCTCTCTCTCTCTCTCTCTCTATCCCCCAGCTGATATCACTGTGTGACAGATGTTAAATTAGAGGCACGTCGCATTTTCACTTCTCTGGGGAAGTGAGGGAGTTTGAGCAGAGTGTATTTTAACTCTCAGAACCTCCAAATCAAAATGCTGCGAAAGGGATACGCGTTTCATGATTGTAATGCCTTTAAAGGGGCGTTGATCACCTCCGAAGAGCTCCAAATAGGCACATAAAGCATTTTATTTGATTGAGGAGGTAGATATAAGAAGGATTATGGAGTTTGCTCAGTTTTCCAGCTTCTGGACCAAAATGTACTTCGAACGCTGCTAGCTAAGCAAAGCTCAGTGGTGAGCGTTATCATAAACCGTTCTTCTACGGTGAGTTTTGTCTTTCAGGTCATTGGCATGGCAGAATAGACTGTCTGAAGAGAAACCAGCTGATCAAGTTACGTAACATTCAAATGTTGACTCATTCATAGCTAGGGTTGCAAAGTTTCCAGAAACTTTCCAGGATTTTCGGAAACTTTCCACGATTTTCGGAAACTTTCCAGGATTTTTTTGGAATCTCTCCAGGATTTTTGGGAAGTTTCTGGAAATTTACCGGAAATATTCAGCCCCTTTGCAACCCTATTTCATAGCTAGCTTGTAGGGATGCACATTACGGGCTCTATCTTGCACCCGGCGCAAATGACTTTCTACACAAACGCATGTATCATTCCTATTTTGCACCCGAGCAAAGTGGACTTTTTTCCTCCGAAGACGCACGTCGGTAAACTAGGAAATGAACTTGCGCTCTCCTGGGCGGATCGACGCAAAAATTAGTTGTGTTTCGGTGCAAACATTCCCTGATGTCTATTTTGCCGGTCCAGAAAACAATTGCACCACTGACCAGAAAAAAGAGCTTATAGCACGAAATTATTAACGGTTCATTCCCTGGTTGTGCGCATCAGGGAAGCCTGCTATATTCATTAATGCAGTTTTTTTGAGCCTGCAAGGTGGCATAATAAGAGGTTCTGAAAGTGCTGTAACTGTTTGTGTGATCACTGTTTACAGAAGGTTGTGACAGACCCATACCACTGCTGCTTTATTGCATTTTCCCATTTGCCAAATATCTTAATGTAGTCATTAGGCTACTTTCCCTGGTCTAAAGTCAGTGGCGCATTGCACGTTGTTCATAATGCTATTTTAAGTGCGCATGCTTGGCCATAATGTAGCGGGAAAACAATGCGCATACACTTTGATTCTCTCATCAACACAGATGCAGTAGTTTTTATTTTTGCAAATCATACATTATAACAAGTTTACATGAAGATGAAAAAACCCAATTACCCAATTTTTAAGGCTAATTGTAGTACTGAATGATCAGACCTGTTTGCCCAATAGTGACAAGAAACATGAATATGTTTAACCGACGCTGATTTGGGTGGGTTTCTTCCATCCCATACAATGTGACTTCTCTGTCTTTCACTGCCCTGTCAAGAACGTCGTTCTTATCTGGATGTGAACAGCTTCTGATGCACCCCTGGTAAACTCGCCTTGGATGATGCTGTGATTGTTTTTTTTTTTTCACGGTTACGCCCAAAAACCACACACATGAATAATGAAGCTACTTCAGACCAACCCCTTTTAAACTTAGACAGGAGTCATTTATCCCGCGGTAAAATGGCAACAGCGCAAAAAGACCCACCCACAAAGTTACTTGCGCTTCGCACTTGACACTTGCGCTTCAGATCGTTAAAATAGGGCCCTATGTAGTTTATAATTTTAATACTGGTAAGTTATAACAAATCTTTGTTTGTCATATTTTCCAACATTTTTAAAAGCAAATGCATTGTTTATTAACAGGTTTGTTAAATATATAATAAAAAAGTTATAATAATATTCGTATTTGCCCTAATTTTGATATTGGACCTGAATAGGTGAGTTATTATTCAATTTCTGCCCTATTAGCAGCATCAAAATTAAACGAGTTGCACAAATGACGTTTCAAACAGGTTGTGCAAACACTTTTTTTCGCCCTTCAATTACTTGAGGTTTGTTACAGCTGATGCAGAGTGCACTGAATCTTGTCGAAGTGTTCACGTTTGCATGGTTGTGTAGAGTTTATGGCTTTAGTTGTAACCGACTATTTAACAAAACCCACACTGCCTTGATGGAGCATTGAAGGGTGTATTTTAGGATGAGGCAAAACACTCTAATTTAGTTAGTCAGCACGGCACGTGTTTGGTCAGCAAAAGTCTGTATGTGTGAACGTGAAGCACAGACTGTGTTTGTGTACGAGAGCTCATTTACTCATGGCGTCACTTCAGCAGGTGAGGGAGAAAAAGAGGGGGGTGGGGTTCCCTCTGATGTCACAGCCCAACAGAGTGGCTCTATCTGGGCCAGGGGTCACAGAGGCAGAGGCCTGACGAAGATCGAGGGGCTCTGGAGTGTCGCTGTGTGCGAGCGGGGCTGGCTGAGAGTAATGGAGTGTTTCAAGAGGTGAGGTACTTGCCTGTGAAAGCAGCACCGCACTCAGAAGAGGCGTTTCTTTACCGAGAAAACACTCCCACCACAGCCAGTCCCTGCAGCAGTGCAGAGGCAGGTCACACATGGATGAACAGGGCTCTCTCTCTCTGTGTGTGTGTGTGTATGAACATGTGCTTTAGGCTCTCTGCAGCAGTCCTGCTAGCGTATTTCAGCCCACCCTAGAATTTCTCCTAACTCATTCAATGCATTATTAGTGTTGATAGGCTAAAACACGGACATGTTAAGTACAAAGATTCGTTAAAAGCACCTCTTTACTTACTATGTAGTTGTAAATAGCCATTCTGTATCAGTATATGCATTAGCTTAACTTGTACTAGTCAGCACTTGTTTTGTATCTGTACAGGAAGCACTTCTTTTCCTAACACTTAGTCTAAATTGAATTCTTGCCATCTGTTGATCGCAACAGTCTTGTATGTGAAAACTCAAGCACATTTTGTGAGTCACCCTGGATAAGAGCGTCTGCTAAATACCTTTGATGTAAACGTAATTATGTGTACAACTCAAGGTTATTGCTGTTATTGAGCCCATGGCTTTGTTTTAAGTCGTGCAGATTGTGTGAGAAGCTTTCTGAAAATAACCACCCGGGTCGAACATATGTGGAAGCTTTTTTGGTTAGCTTGAGTGAAAATGCTTCTCTGATGGCTTTAGTCCTTGAGCACCACAGGTGGGATTAAACTTAGATCACTCAGAGAGGGCGACCATTGATCAGGGCTACTTAAGCCCTTTGGAAAAACATGGCTGTCCAGACACAGTGTCACCGAGATCTTTTTCCACCCAAAGTGACGGAAGCCACTGCTGTGGATGGAAATGTTATGTATAGTCACATCACATGCACATGGCAGTGTTGTTTAGGTGGTGATGGATAGGGTTGTCACGATAACAACGTTTCCAGTAGTCGGTACCAATACCAGAAATAAAAAAAATGATTTATTAATGCTTTCAAAAATGTCGTCTAGTTTTGTCCCATTCGATTGGTTTTCACTGTCAATCATCATGCATTTAAATACGGTTGTCAGTCGCATAAACTCTGCAGTGTACTTAACAGCATGAAAAACTAAACTTGTGTTCAGATTTTGAATGGGTAATAAACAGAACGCAAGAACTAAACCCTCTCTTTATAGTCAATAAGGCTGTCAATCAAGGTTTACGTGATTTTACAAAGTACCAAATGTTCCAGGATCAATATCTTTGTTGATCCTGGATCAACTTTCCAATCAACCAATCAGATCTGAGGGACAAGTTTATAGTTTATGTCAAGTTTAGGCTTAGAACCAACCTGGTCGCGAAAAACAAAACAGAAACATATTCGGGCAAAAACCCGAATATGTTCATATACCTGTTTTTAAAAACCGGGATATTATACCTGGTATAATTTCTGGAATTTTTGGCCATGTAAACGCGGTTCGGCATATCCCCATAGTGATTTGTGTTCTTCGCATGTTCTATTCGCAAGGAATCTTGGTCTTTTAAGTAGAGAAACTTATACAAAATTCCGCGTGCAGTATACCGGAAGTAAACATGGGCGGGCAGACACAGCACAGTTTACTTTTTGAGCGAGGTCAAAACGTTACCAGCATCTAAGCGCAAACAAAGGCGATCACTATCTGCCCCGAACTATTAATTATCCGTTTGCTGCTGCTGTTGTTGTCTTTGGATACAGGAAGAAGAATCGGAACTGACTCATATTGGCATCTTAAGGTTGTCCGTACGTCTAGGCGCCAACCGCGCGTCGTTGTTTTACATCGGGATATTGCAATTCCATGTATACAGCAGAAAATCTCTCCTCACGCATGTAAACGGGTTATTCCTAATGTTTCAGAAACCCGTATAGTGACCTTAACCCAACCATAACCCGAAAATTGGCTGCATGTAAACGCAGTCAGTGACTGTTTACATGCAGCCAATAACCCGTTCAAATTGGGATATTAGCAATAACCCGGTCGCGAGACGGCCATGTAAACACCGGCCATGTAACCACCTTTCTAACCCGAATTTTTGGTCATGTAAACGGCGTCTCGGCATATCCCCATAGTGATTTGTTCTGCGCATGTTCTATTCGCAAAGAATCTTGGTGTTTTGAGTAGAGAAACTTCTTGGCGGATACAAAAATCTGCGTGCAGTAGTACCGGAAGTAAACATGGCGGAGACCCAGGGCTACCCAGATATAATATCCCGTTTTTTAAAATCCAGGATATGAGCATATTCAGGTTTTTGCCGGTGTTTACATGGCCATTAGCGACTGGGTTATTGCTTCATCGGCTGCATGTAAACATTCACTGTTATTCACCTATGATTACACTATGGTTTTAGTTAAAAGTCATGGATAGGGTTAGGTATCTATTTCCACCAATGATAAGTGGATTCTTACTAACTTAATGACTAGCATCTCTGATAGGCCAACATATATGATTGTGATTGGCTACAAATTGCACAAATTAAAACAATTTTTTTATTCATAAATATTTTTTTATAAATTAAACTATCTCTCTCTCTCTCTATATATATATATATATACTTTATATATATCTATATCTACACATCTCTCTCTCTCGCTCTCTCTCTCTCTCTCTCTCTCTCTCTCTCTCTCTCTCTCTATATATATATATATATATATATATATATATATATATATATATATATATATATATATATATATATACACACATACATACATTTGTTGTGACAACAATAGATTAACAATTTATTGTCCCTTTTCTTGTTTTCCTGTGAATACATCAAGTGGTCAAAATGACCAAAACCTACATCCCTAACTGTCTACAAGCCTAAACGCAAATATTGAACAATTATACTCCATTTTAAGTCAATACACAAACAGCAATTACCAAGCTTCAAAAATATCAGTGTCCACCACAAACAAACAAAAAACCCATTCCATAAAACAAAACTTGTGTTTTCTATTGGCCTCAGCTGTGTAGCAGGTCAGAGGTATACAGACTATCATCCTAGCATTCAGAATCACTGTGCCTTAAGGCAGTGGCACAGCAGCGGATGCAGCATGAGATTGATTGCTCCTGGATGAAAGTAAAAGGGATAAGGTGCAGTCAGAGCGGGCGAGATGGCTCCAGGAGAGGGCACTTTCACTTTAATAGGACGATTGATTGATTGATAGTGTCAGGGCTTTCCTCTGCCACCTTCTTCAGTGACATTTTTTCACGGCGTGTCGATAAACTGTTCCACGCCTGCCACACTGCACTCAGTTGAGATTTTAGCGTTATATAATCCCTATTGATGTACCAGCATTAACCATCCACATACAATGCGTATAAGGCTCGGGCTAGATTAAGGAAGTTACTGGGCATGGCAAGGATTATTGACCCAGTGCAAGGCGAAAGCGTCGCCATATCCCGCTGGTGGCGGAAATCACTCTTTTCTTATCACTCACTTCTACAGAGTTTTGTCACCGCCGATGAGCATTTCGATTTGAGTGGAAAATCCAGCGAGAGAAAGTATTAACATCACTTCCAAAACGCTGGCCAGTCGGAGTGGAAACTATAGTGATAATCACATGTTAAAATCAAAGTGACGTTATTTCTTGACCGGATAAAGATTGCTGGGGGCTTGCAGAAGAGTTGAACCAAAACAGCAGTTCCTCTCTGTGTTACTAGGCAGCAAGAGGATAACTGAACCTCAAGTAGAGGGATTAACTTGCAATTAGAACGATGGCTCTTATGAGTGACTCTGCCTTGGGAAGGAGGCCATATTGCTGTCAAGCAACATGCTACACAGCTGCTGCTGCAGTTCTAAGGGCAGCATCAACATCGAGTGCAAATTTACATTTTCAAAATCTGGAATAAGTAGTCTTAACCCCTAAATGCATAAATGTTTCGCCAGTTATTAACACGGGTGGATTGCTACCTGTCACTGTTAATATAAAACTCTCCTGATAAAAAAATATTAAAATCAAATTTTGGAGCTTGGAGATGTTTTATACAGTCATACTGTCCTCACCAGAGCTCATTTCCCAGTACCTTCAGCATCTGGCTCATATTTGCTTTCTCAATATATCTTCAAAACTATAATTTTCAGCATCTTCAAAATCATTATTTCGATTGCTGAGCTTCTTCACCCAGATCCACCATCAATTGACAGTGACACTAATATTTGAATGCGTTCAGTACTTGACCTGGTGTAAATCGCTTGAGCCAATTCATGTTTTGCTGAGATGATTTCTATTCTTTTGTTTTCTGCCTGCTGTAACTATGAGTGAAACATCACTTCATCATTGTGTATCATACTTACTGTTACACACCTTAGGTATATATACCAAACTGTTGGAGCCCGTTCATTGCCCCAAGGCACATGCAACGCTTTTGCCAAAGCGTAGACATCCAACGCACATAGCACCCTTTACGCGTCAAATTGAGACGCAGATATATATGGGGCAGAAGGCGCCTCCTAGTGGTCTAACCCTAGCCCTACCCCATACCTAAACCTACCCATAATTCCAGATCGTCTCATTTGACGCTAAAGTGTGCCATGTGCATTGGATGTCTACGCTTTGGCAAAAGAGTCGTATATGACGCCTTGGGATGAGAATGCGTTGACTATTGCTGTTGCTCAGAAGATTTAGCTTTGCCATAACAGAAATACTTTACCATTACAGAAAACTTTTATTTTTAATTGTAATATTACAATAAATTAGGGCTGCATCTAACGATTATTTTTGTTGTCGATTAATCTATCGAATTATTTCTTCGAATTCAGTCGACTAATCTAACGATTATTGTTTCGATTAATCTAATGCATATTTTTTGGATTAGCTGATTTGGATTGGGAAAATTTCCAATAAATAATAAGTACAACTTCTACCATTAGTATATCAAACTTTTATTAATTCATTTTCTGAAAAATACATAGAAATGTACCAGTATAAAAATAAAGTGTCATTATTAAAATGCAAGCAACACTTTAGTGCATCATGTAACATTAATTTCACATAAATTCTGCCAGAACACAGCAAAAATACATTAATATGAAGGCATTAAGTTGTTTAAAGGAGCAAAGTACAACATAAAACAGTGCAAAATAGAAAGAGGTCTCAAAGAGGTCCTTTTTACTATAGTGGGAATATGATTTACTCAATTAACTTTTTCCACGGCGTGGACTCAATTAACCACTTGTGTTTTTTTATAAAAAGGTTCACATACACTAGATTACAGCCTAAGCTACTGTTAATATGTAGCCTAAATATGACGTTATCGTTTTGTTTTTAAAGATTCGAATTTCTCCTTAATAATTCCTAAAAAGCTGATATCTGTTATCAATGAAACTGACTGCACAATGAATCTTTCATAATATCGATTTGCCAATGCAGAATTCAGCACTGAACAAAAAGTCTATTTTGAGCCGTGAGGAGATTCTATCTTAAATGCTTCCGATTGGCCAATGCATTCAAGAAATCAACACATATGTCTGTGATTGGCTACATTGTTAAACGCTGCAAACATGATATAAATAGATAGACTCCGGCCTGTAAATTGTTTTTATTTTGTTTTAGTGGTTCTTGTTGCTTTTGTGCAACAGATATGTGACAATTTACTAGTTTTGAGATGTTCAATTTATAGAATTCTATTTTGTGGGAGTCCCGCGAATAGTTTTATTCTCCCGCAAACAGCACACACACAAGTGCGTTAACGTTACTGTCTGCGCCCGCACTTGTCGGCCATCAGATACAGCGCCTCATTCTGTTGAGTTGGGTCCCGCGGGAGTGCAGGTATTTAGTCTACATGTGCATACATAACTTTTAAAAACTAGCTATTTAAATTCACTGATTGAAAGCTTCGTTGACAGATTTAAGTTGAAGTTATAAATGAAAGTCCATTATTGTCGCCGAATGGGCAATAAATTACATCTGCATTGTTAGCAATTATAATTATTACCTAGCATACAAGCTGTAATAGCGGAAAAAGAAGGTATAACCGCAACAACTCCAAAATCTCACTGGAATAAAGCCTACCACTTGCCCAGCTGGCTCGTCGTTTTGAGTTCGCAGTCTCAAGGATGTTTCTCGATGACAGGATGATGCTCGATTCATCAGCAGTGGTACGTTACTTGCTTTGCATCAGGGAACAAAGCACCTTTCTGTTCGGCTGTCAGCTTAAAGTATTCTCATATTCTGTATGATCGTGGTCATGGCTTTGTGATAATATGTGTGACTTTGTGTACAGTTTCACCATGAGCCTAAAGCAGAAGCTGCCATGACTCGACATTCTTAATTGTAAATAATGAATGTGACGCGTTCGACGCTTTCCATGCATGTCGACGTCATTTTCATAGTCGACGTACATCAGATGACGTCGACGCGTCGCTGCAGCCGTACAATAAATCTCTAACAATATTACTGTGGATAGTTACCATTGGTAAGACAGAGTACCAGAGATATTCAGTACTTGTTGACAGACGCTGCTTTCCAATGCTCTCATTCGATTCACAGGCATCAAAGGTTTCTATTTACAGGTATTTTACAACACATTCTTATCCCAAGATCAATAGTCATTAACTGAGCGCTTTTGACCACAGATCAAACATCCGTCGTTTCAGGGCACCCTTTATCGGTTATACTACGCTACTCAGGGCGTCATCTAACTGACGCTTACCTTTAGCATCAGTTCAGATGACGCGGGTAGGTTTAGGTGAAACGTCAAAGTTAGATGACGCCCTAGGTGCCATCTAACTGACGTTGAAAGGTGCCTGGAAGCGTTAGATGTTGACGTATGGTCAAAAGCGTCAGTTAGATGAACGTCTTAGGGATAGAACGGTGCTTTCCAATAGTTGTCCAATAATAGTGAAATGTCATGATTTTCTATTTCTTTAATTTTGATATTCATTCTGTTGAGCATAATCCTGTATTTAAAGAGGGAATTATAGTATATTTGTATAAATATTATTAAAAAAAGTTTTTTGGCAAGTCATTTCATAATGTAAATTAATCATGTAAACGAACAAACTTTTCTTCTTCTTTTCTTGTCAATATTGTATGATTAAAATGAACAATAGCTGTTTGAGCTTCCCAGTGTTTTTGCTAGTATGCATGCTGGCACTTTATGGAGGTAGTGAATATGACATGCCCTCCCATTAAAGGCTTGCAGAGACATCTTGACTTGAGTCTGCCATTAGATTTTCCTGACAGCTTCGAGGGTGTCAGAACTGCAGTTGTTGGAGCTAAGGAGTTTACATTAGCTCTGGAATTTGAGTGTTTTTGGAAGATTGCCATGATGTTTGTAGAGCGGAAACACAGCTTATAGGCGTCCACGCAAAGCAGCCTTTTGGTTGTCTCGTCATGATGAATACCCTCATGTCAGATCCTCATTTGGATGATCTACTCCTAAGAAGATGACATCTTGGAATTAGGATTAAAACTAGGGGATGCACGATATATCGGCCACATTATCGGTATCGGGCCGATAATTGATGATTTTTAATGTTATCGTTATCGGCCCAACAAGAACATTTAGCCGATATCCAAAAGCCGATAAATAATGTATTATTTCCTTCAGCTGAGGCACTTTAGATGTGCACTGTTCAACATGATGCTTTTAAATTGCTTGAAATATGATTGAAATCACTTTAAAAAAGGAAAATCCAGTTAAAGTGCAAAATGTGCAGCGCAAGTCTGTCATATCGACTACACAACATTAAAATAAGATCATCATAATTGTGTTTGTATCTTGACTTTTAATGAGGAGACTTTTTTTATAATCAGGCTCTCAAAAATTGTCTAAAAATTTGGATTTAGATTTATCGGCCAATATATCGGTTATCGGCTTTCAAATATAAAGAATTGTCGGTTATCGGTATCGGCCAAAATGTATCATATCGGTGCATCCCTGAATTAAAACACCTATTTAGTCTATCTGGTGCTAGTCAGAGCTGGCTTATGTTTCATGCCTCAGATGGAGCTCCGGAGGTTGTTATTTAGGCCACAATTCGACTCTGAGGCTGTGTTCAGTATGTCATTCAAGAGACTATAGTGGGAGTGAGAGGAAGAACAGAGCTTGGTGTCTGTTGTCTGGCCTTTCCACCACCTTTTTTTTTTTTTTGCATCAGTCCACGACTTCCGCTGACCCAGCTGGGCTTTAATTACCCAGAGACAGCCAAACAGACACTTTATGTGCAATGCCCTCGTTTATTGGAGATTAAAGAAACAAGATTGTTTTCTTTTAAGACAATTTTATCTATGTTTGTATGTGCTCATGATAATAGCTGCAGCCTCTGTGTTTGAGCACATTAAAAAGATAACAGAGTATTGATATTTTCATACACATTATTATCTCACACAGAACGTGTAGATGTACACGCACACACATATTTTATATATATATATATATATATATATATATATATATATATATATACATATATATACATATATACATATACATACATACATATATATATATATATATATATATATATATATATATATATATATATATATATATATATATATATATATATATACATATACATATACACACACACACTACCGGTCAAAAGTTTAGGGTCGGTAAGATTTTTTGTTTTTAAAAGAAGTCTCTTCTGCTCACCAAGGCTGCAATTTTTTTATAAAAAAATACACAAAAAACAGTAATATTGTGAAATATTATGACAATTTAAAATGACTTTTTTTATGTCAATATACTAAAATGTAATTTATTCCTTTGAAAAAAAGCTGAATTTTCAGCATCATTACTCCAGTCTTCAGTGTCACATGATCCTTCACAAATCACTCTATTATGATGATTTTATGCTCCAAAAACATGTATGATTATTATCCATGTTAAACAGTTTTTGTTACATGTTTCTAACCTTTTCTTTTCTATAAATGTCTTTACTGTAACTTTTGATCAATGTAACTCATCCTTGATGAATAGAAGTATTGATTTCTTATTTATTTCCCCAAAAATAAAATAGAAATTATTACTGACTTTTTTTACTGACATTACTACACTTTTTAAAGGGTAGTGTTTAATGTAACAAAAGCTTTCCATTTCAGATAAAAGCTGTTCTTTTGAACTTTCTATTCATCAAAGAATCCTGAAATAAAAATTTAAAAACTGTTTTCAACATGGATAATAATCATACATGTTTTTGGAGCATAAAATCATAATATTAGAGTGATTTGTGAAGGATCATGTTACACTGAAGTCTAGAGTAATTATGCTGAAAATTCAGCTTTTTTTCAGAGGAATAAATTACATTTTAATATACATTAACATAAAAAAAAATAAATTTTAAATTGTCATAATATTTCACAATATTACTGTTTTTTGTGTATTTTTTATAAAAAAATTGCAGCCTTGGTGAGCAGAAGAGACTAAAAAATATAAAAAAAACATAAAAAATCTTTCCGACCCTAAACTTTTGACCGATATATACATGCATACATATCCTGACTTTGTACATCTTTGCACAATGTATTTAAGAACTGTGGTATGACTTGCATTTATATCTCTCCATTGTGCTCAATGTAAGCAAAAAAATCATATGTACTGTCACTGTGAGTTGTTTTAACCAAAAATCACTGGTGATCTGGATAGGAAAGGTCATAAATAGGATTTCCCACATCAAAGTGCTGGAAAACAATCGATCTTGCCTTCAGATAGTCCCGTGACTGTTTGGTCTGCATTTGCGCCAACAACTTTGACACACAGGCACAAAGCAAATACAAATACAATCGCATTCAGCAATGCCAGAAAGCACATAGAAGTGGCTTCTGTGAATCGAAAGTTGACTTTAGGCCCGCAGGATGGATGCTGATGGTGTTTGTTAACTCTTTTCCTTTCTCCTGAACAGATTAAACTGATGT
Source organism: Hybognathus amarus (assembly GCA_030378365.1). Classification (NCBI taxonomy): domain Eukaryota; kingdom Metazoa; phylum Chordata; class Actinopteri; order Cypriniformes; family Leuciscidae; genus Hybognathus; species Hybognathus amarus. The sequence goes on from JAQIUQ010000425.1 coordinate 791,672, forward strand.
GAAGCTCTGCCTTGCCTTGTGGAGATTATTTCACTATGAGTTCAGACATTTCAGAAGTAGAAAGGATTGCTAAAGGCCTGCCTCCAAACGATGTGGCGTGCTGATAAATTCCTCAGCTTGCGCTATACTTAATATTTCAGAGAAGGACATAAAAGTCTGATATCGTTTTATACTCCTAAATGGCAGCTTGGGAGAAAATGTCTGGGAAAAAAAGCTCCAGATCTATTGTGAAAACTGAAAGGAAAACGTACAGTCGCTTTAAAAATGTATACAGCTTCCAGCGTAATGGTGTAAGTAATTTGTTAAGTGCTTATAACTCCCCTGCTAAAGTTTCGAAGATTTTGCCCCAAGCAAGCACATAATTAGCATATTAATTTTTCAGAATCGCTTTTGAGGGGCAAGCACTCAATTTTTTCCTCTCGTTTCTTCTTTCACCCCTCCATCCTTAATGTGAAAATATTTTTCCATTTCTGCAGACTGTTTATCAGAGGCTGAAAGCTCATTGATATTCAGCGTGAGTTCGTTTAACGGAGACCAGGAGGTGTATCAGCCTAGCCATCTCCTGGGTCCTATAAGGAGCTATGAGCGGACGCGATCTATCTTCATAACTGTACAATAATCTATTGACTCTGAATTTGAGTGTAAAGCACATCAGATCATTAAGATAAAGCCATGGAGGGGGCATTGCTACAGTTTGTCATTGAGGAATATTGGTGGTAGTTTAGTTTGAAATTACAAAGGCACACTGTGGAGGATATCACCAAAAACAGTCTATTTGCCACCGTTGTGTGAAAGATGCTACTCAAGCTCATGATTTATATACTGGCCTTTTAGAAATATCATTTCAGTATACACTTCTGTTCAAATATTTGATGTCAGATTAAAAAAAACAAAAAACGTTTAAATTAATACTTTTATTCAGCGAGGATGCGTTCAATTTTAAGCTAATTGTTTCTATTTTAAGTAATTGTGTTTTTAATTTTCTGTTCATCAAAAATTACTAAAGATATTAATATTTTCACAAAATATATAAGTGGCACAGCGGTTTTCATATCAGGATATGCACGCTATATCGGCCAGCATATCGGTATCGGCCGATATATGTTCATTTTAAATGTTATCGTTCTTGGCCTGGTTAAAAAATTTGGCCGATATGTAAAGCCGATAAAAATGTATTATTCCCTTCAGCTGAGACACTTGTTGAGCACTGTTTATGTTTTTGAATTTCTTGAAATATGATTGAAATCTCTTAAAAAATTGAAAATACGGATTCAGTACAACATGTGCAGCGCAATCTGTCATATTAGCTATACAACACTATAATGAGAACATCCTTATAATTATGCGCTTGGGACATGGATTTAATTGTGAGACTTGTGTTTTTGTAATCAGGCTCTCAAAATTAGATACAAATTTCAGTTAGAAAGGTTACAAAGGCACACTGTGGAGGATATCACCAAAAACAGTTTATTTTGCCACCGTTGTTTGAAAGATGTGACTTAAGCCCAAGATTTATATACTGTCCTTTTAGAAATATTTTCAGTATACACTACTTCAAATACTTGATGTCAGATTAAAAAAATAAACTTTTAAATTAATAATTTTATTCAGCGAGGATGCATTCAATTTTAAGCTATTTTTTTTTCTATTTTAAGTAATTGTTTTTTTTAAATTTCTGTTCATAAAAGATTAGTAAAAATATTAATATTTTCACAAAAATATATTAAGTGGCACAGCGGTTTTCTATAGGGATGCACATATATCTGGCCAGCATATCGGTATTCGGCCAATATGTGTTCATTTTTAATGTTATCGTTATCGGTCTGGTTAAAAAATTTGCCCGATATTTAAAGCCGATAAAAAATGTATTATTCCCTTCAGCTGAGACACTTGTTGAGCACTGTTTATGTTTTTAAATTTCTTGAAATATAATTGAAATTCTTCCTAAAAATTAAAATACGGTTCGGTACAACATGTGCAGTGCAAATCTGTCATCTTAGCTATACAACACTATAATGAGAACATCCTTATAATTGTGCGCTTGGGACATGGATTTAATTGTGAGACTTGTGTTTTTGTAATCAGGCTCTCAAAATTAGATACAAATTTGGATTTAAGCTTATCGGCCGATATATCGGTTATCGACTTTCAAATATAAAGAATTCGGTTATCGGTCACGGACAAAATTTTCATATCGGTGCATCCCTAGTTTTCAACATTGATATTAAGAAATACTTCTTAAACAGCAAATCAGCATGATTGAATGATTCCTGAAGGATGATGCGACACTAAAGACTAAGTGAAGTATATTACACTAGAAAAAGTCATTTTTATAGTTATATATAGTGTGTATTTCTTAGTTATTGTCAAATAAGTGCATCTTTGAAACATTATAAGAGATAAATATCTTTTTTTGCACAGAAAAGCACCTTTGAATAGATTTTTCAATATGGGCATGTTGGTGAGTGACCCTGAATGACCTTAGATTTTTTTCCTGGGATTAATTGTTGGGTTTTCCCAGTAGTGTAGCATGCTTTCATAGGTCTTGATCTCCATTAGAAGGGTAGTAGTGTAGATAATATTGATTAATATTAATTGTGTGTCATGAGACCGTTATGTGCTTCTGACCTGATCACCAGCGTTCCCACATTTCACATGAGCCAGCTTTGGCAAGGCTGCAGTCAGATGACCTGGGTATTTTGTAGCATTGTGACATCAGTGGCTGAGGATTTAGAGTGCTCCTACTGGTCACTCTTAAAGCTACAGTACCTCATTTGACACACTCAAGTGCTCCAAAATTGCTGTGATGATTCATGAAAGACCCTGTGAATGACCAAATTTGATGCAAAAATTTACTGAACGCTTATAGCAATCATAAGGGGCTGTAGTTTCCCCCTTTCCCTCACAGTTTTATGGAATTCAAAAATAAAGAGCTCTTTAGTGTGTCAGTTCAGCAGTTTAGAATAGGAGGATTTCACCAAGGTATTTTCATGCCACCTTCGTAGATAGTCAAAGACTTTCAGAGTCAGCACATCCTTTACAACCTTGAGGTTTGGATTGGCTTAAAAAATGATAACCCCCTTAGTCATCAGGGTTTGAGAGTGTGGTTTTATAACGACAGTGGTATATTAATCTTAAGCTAATTGATTAGGCTGGTTAACATAAATATTAGTGATCACAATTTTGACCTGCATATCCTAAATTGCCCCAAACAGAATAATGAGTCACTAACCTGCTGCTCTTAATCCCATTCATTCCTTGTCTGATGCTTGTGCTTGAACTGCCTTGGGCTCCACTAAGTGGCTTGGGAGGGATCTTCCATTCAGAAAGCCAGAGACTCATTTATGTGCCCTAGGGGGTCAGCAAAAGGCCTCTTGGTTGGGTCTTTGGCAGCCAACCTGCTGTCAGTGTGGAGGCTGCTTGCTGTAAGCTTGAAGAACCCTGCTTTGGGCTGTCACCTGCCATTTGCAGTAAGCATCTTTACCCCACTCATCTACTCAGTGTAATGGCATTGTGGTTATCAATTAGGGCTCTATAAATATACACAGATTGGATTGTACCAGTTTTACCCTGGAGACAAACTTCACTTCATCCCTGTCCAGAGACCTGCACTTTCTTTTTTACACTTATAATGATGTGATTTCATTATTCAAAAATATCTTATGTTCTTTTGTCTCGTGTGCCTGACTGAGTCTATAATAGAGTACACCATGTCTTTGTCAAAGTTTTTAAATGGTATTTTTTTAAAATTAAATTAGAATACAATGGAAATAATGAAGGTTATGTACAGTTTGTACTATGATCACTGCAGTTGTGATGTAATTTTCTGAATGCATTTACTTTTTTACCCATTTTATCAACCACCAGGCACAAATTTTAAGCCTGATGATGTCTAATAGCATTTTTCAACAAGCAACACGATTTGTTGGGATGCAAATTGAACAATTTTAAACTTTTATTTACTGGCTGATAGCTGATATTTAAAAGTGCATACATAAAAAAAAAAAAAAAAAAAAAAAAGTAGCTGGAGTTCAAGAAATAGATTTTCTAGTAATTATGAGGAATTGGCTGTACCCAAGGCTGGTCCACTGCACTTATATGTTATTAACTAATGTGCTAAACATTGGTTACATTCTTCAAAGTTTCTTCTTTTGTGCTCCATTTTATTCATTTAGCTGATGCTTTTTGTTCCATGTGTTCCATGTTCCATGTTAGAAAGAAAGTCATAAAGGTTTGGAATGAAAACGAGAGTGTAAATGATGACCGAATTACATTTGGGTGAACTAAAAAAATAAAAAATAAAAATAATATGCATACTCATTTTCCCATTTTTTTACCTTTATCATCATCTAACACTCAGTGTTGTTTTTTAAATACTAATAATTTAATTACATTGTTATTTGTAGTCTTCAACTAATTTAAAGATTAATTTCACAATATAATGTACAGTATAAAAAATGTGTTATTGTCAAAATTCACTTGCAGCATCTAAAAGGACTGATTTTTTTATTTTTATTGTTTTATTTAGTAAATTTTTTATGTAGACAAAAGTGTAACATTGCAATATCTGCGTTTTATCAGTTACTGCCTATAACTTAAAAATAATTACCAGCTTCTTGTTATTGGCCAAAATTGTAATAATGCATACCTAATAATTTGAAAAATAATGTGTGGAACTGATCGCAAAATAATATTAAAAAGCAAAATTTATTGTTTGGTTTTTCCCCGTCAAAATATCTTCTTTTTGTGTTTGTAAGTCACAGTTTTGGAACGACAAGAGAATGTATAAGACTTTCTTTTAGTGGTTTGTTCAAATATCAAATCCCACATATGCATAGTAGTATTAGTGATTTTTTTTATTAACAATACCACTAATTTGAAAATACTTTTGTGTCCTGTATGTGTTTCTGAGTGATTATTAGGGATGCACCGATATGACAATTTTGGCCGATATCGATAACCGATAATTCTTTATATTTGAAAGCCGATAACCGATATATTGGCCGATAAATCTAAATCCAGAGCCTGATTATTAAAAAGGGTCTCCTCATTAAAAGTCAAGATACAATTGTGATGTTCTTATTTTAATGTTGTGTAGCCGATATGACAGACTTGCACTTTAACTGGATTTTCCTTTTTTAAAGTGATTTCAATCGTATTTCGAGCAATTTTAAAGCATCATGTTAAACAGTGCACATCTAAAGTGCCTCAGCTGAAGGAAATAATTCATTATTTATCGGCTTTTAGATATCGGCTAAATGTTCATGTTGGGCCGATAACGATAACATTAAAAATGATCATATATCGGCCAGATACCGATAATGTGGCCGATATATCGTGCATCCCTTGTGATTATATAGAAATATACAGTAGATAAATATGTTCTATATGCCCTTGATGCACATAAGAGTGTGTGAAAGCTGGATCAAATAAATCTTGTCTGATGGGGTTGGGGGCAGGGGAGGGGGTTGGGGGCTTTGCATTCACAGTTTTTGCGATGTTACTTAATCAGTTATTCTCAGCTCTTGGTCAAGCCGCTGCCTCGCCTGTCAATCAGGGTTACGGGCGCGGAGGCAGGGGCCGTTTGGCCCAGTACATTTGAATGTTGACATTAAAATTCCACACTGCAAAATTGTGTACAGAATTGGAGCTTGGCGGCCTAAATTTAGATGCAGCAGAATAGAATGTGGCAAGTGCACTGGATTCTGTCTGTCAAGGAAGTGTCAACGCCTCACATTTAACGCGACCCGCCTGAGCATCCTGCGAGCTGGTTTGCCTAGAGTGTGTGATTCGGAGGAAGGACAAAGAGATGGCAATCAGTGATGAATATGTGATTTGAGATGATGAAGATGCCTGGGAAGGAGGAGGATGAGGAGGGGGTCTCATCATCTCACTCTAATCAGGGGACATCCAGCTAGGCAAAGAGGACTGATTAAAAAGACTCCTCGTCATAACACAAGAGCATCGTTTGGCTGAGGCTTATAGGCTTGTTGTGAGTGAGGGCCAATGTTAGTCAACCGCAATCAACAGCAAGAGGCCACTACACAGTTCATCAGAGAACTAGAGTAAACAAATATAAACGCAGACCGCTCGGTTCGAGAGGAGATAATGCTGGGAAGGGGAACTTTGAGAGGAGCTTGATCAACTATCCCCCATTCCTCTGTCTCTGCACTTTGTTGAACTCCACGTCCCATCAAGTCATCTGTCAAACAGCGCGCTCTCCCATTCGTCCCCCTCCTCTGTCAGAAAATAACTTGATTTGGTATGCCTGTATCCCTGCGATTGTCCTGCACCCTGATAAGGATCCATGTTTTCAGGGAGGGTTTGGTTGTGCGGCATCTAATGAAAGATCTTAATTAGATCCATTTGTGCCCAAAGGAGAGTAGATGCAATATTAAATTGTCACTCCTATCACATTCCTCCAATTTAGGCTGCAGGATGCGTCTTTAATCCATTTTATTTCGCCGCAGATAAATGGTGAACTTTGCTGTCACTACTACCTCATGCATTCCCTCTCTCATCTTCAGCAGAGAGCGAAGACTTGTCCTTCTGGAAGAAAAACATCTTCCTTATAGATTATAAAGCATTAGAAAAATTCCACTCTTTGTGCAGCTCATAAAATTGTATCTTTCTGATTTCGAATACAAATTGAAGCCTTCCTGATAGTCTTGGTCATTTGAGTATCATCGAATTCTGCCTCGTCCTTAATTTAGTTTTTTTTCCTATGGTAATTTTAACCTGACACATAATTTGTTGGCAAGTATGCACCCATGGCAAGTTCTTTTATTTATTACATATTCAGAAAGCATTATTTCAAATTAAATATGTAAAATAATCAAGAAAATGTAATTGTACAAACTCTGTTATGATAGGCGTACCGCAACTAAGACTTAGAAGTAAACGCTCACTGCTATGATTGGGTAACAGTTTTGCATATTAAAATAATTTTCAACGTCCCTGTCATTACGTGTGGAATTGTTTTGAAAACTTCCAAATGTTGAAAAATATCTCATTACATTTGCCAAAAATGTGACATTTATGTGTATTACTTATGCTTTAGAAGTATCAAATGATATGTATCAGACAAAGCAATAGTGACACATAGTAAAAACACTGGTAATCACACTTGTGTGTTGCAACATTACTGTCGGATCCAATGTATTTGGCACTGCATCATCTGTTATTTTCAGTCTCACTGGAAAGCCTGCAACTGTGTCTTGTTTAAAAACAAATACGCAGTAGAATGAAGTGAATAGTGTCTTACTGACATGATCATGACTGGAACGTTCATAATGTTAGGATCAGCAAGGATGGCAATGCAAAGACTAGGGCTGAGTACAAAATATCGATTCCTCAATTTTAATCGATTATCATTTTTACAAACCAATTTCGATTCTTAAATTCCGAGAATCTATTAGTCTATCCTGTTTTCAGTTGATGAATCAACAGAACGTGTTAACGCGTTTCCCATCCAATAAATAACATTAGCTTTGTGCTTTTTCAAAAACAAAATGTGTTAAAAAAGTGAAATGTGCTGTGAGAGATTGCACATAAATATATGCACATTTTACATATGAATAATTTTTAATGTTCTTCAATATATAATGCATGTTTGAATTAATCCGTCACGTTGACGACCATCATTAAAGCTTTCTTGAGTGTAATTTTAGTGTTTGTAGTAGTACTGTCAAACGATTAAAATATTTAATCGCGATTAATCGCATTAATGTCAAAGTTAACTCGCGATTAATCACAAGTTAATGTCTATTCTAAATGTCTCTTGATTTCTTTCTTTTTGTCCCTTTTTTCCTTCTCATTTTAATGCTTTTATCAACATGGAAAAGTGGATCGGCTTGCTTTGTGCAAATGTTTTTTTATTGAAAACAACATTGGTATACAGTGTTCAATTTGACACTAACATTCTCACTTGGAGCAAATAATCTCTGACACAATGTAACACTGTCCATCAATAAAAGGGTGAAAGAAATACTGATGATGTCCTAATATTTACGAGGGGTGGAGAATTCACATCAGCTATGTGTGTGCTTGGCCATCATCAATTGGTATTTCAGACTGGACGTGCTGCGACGATGATAGCTCAGTTCACAACGACAAAACACACTCGCAGATAACTTTGGTCTTGTCAATTGAACCATTTGGCAACTTTTAAAAGTAAACTCACGTGATCTCACGTGACCTAATGTAAGGCCGTGCAATATTTGCGATTTGACCGCTACGGCGCTTTGGCGCTAGAGTGTAAATGCAGCCCTTTATAAATACAGAGTGCGCTTTTCACGGGAGCACCACATGCATGTTGGAGCACTTAAAGAGGAAAAATCCTGGCAAAAGAGAGCCAAGTGAGAATTCAAGTGTTCTCCAGCTGGAGCTAACAAAACTAGTGGTAAATCTCTTTATTAGATCATGCAATACTACTAATAGTAATAATATCATCAATAATAATATAATTACAGTAATGTGATGATTTATTTTGCATAGAATAAAGCTTGATTGAGCTTAGGAGTCAGGGCTGTTTTTATTATTGTAACACTATTAGGTATTATAGTCTTATTACTTGCCTGTATTTTGTTCCATAATCATGAAGACTTACAAAAGGAGATGTTAGGAATAATATCATGGCAGTTACTTTTTCTTTTTCATTCTGTAAATTAAAAGGTGAATGAGAACATCTCCGTCAGCTCAATTCTCATGTAAAAAAAACTATTGTAATTTTATATCTTTAATAATGGTTTGCAGATTAATATTTTACCCTTTTTGTGTCCTGAAGTAATGACCCTTTTTCTGTTTCAGTTCTATGAAAAGCAGTGGGCTTATTAAACAATGCTTAGAGAGCATTTGTGTGTGATTTGAGTTAAACTTAAAGAGAATGACCTGTTTAGTTGGCTCTAAGTTCATTAAAACCACTATTTCAAAAGCTGAACTGATTTTCTTTTTTATATTATAGTAAGAATATGTATAACTCAATGTTTTAACTAATTGAAAAAGCTGAATAATCATTCCAAACTTAAAGGGTTAGTTCACCCAAAAATGAAAATTCTGTCAGTATTTACTCACCCTCATGTTGTTCCAAACCTCTTGTGTTTATTTGTTCTGCTGAACACTAAGGAAGATATTTGGAAGAATGTTTTAATCAAACAGATCTCAATCCCCATTTGACTACCATAGTATGTATTTTTTCCTACTATGGAAGTCAATGGGGAATGAGATCTGTTTGATTAAAACATTCTTCCAAATATCTTCCTTTATGTTCAGCAGAACAAATAAACACATAGAGGTTTGGAACAACATGAGGGTGAGTAAATACTGACAGAATATTCATTTTTGGGTAAACTAACCCTTAAATGATTAGCTGGCAAAATAATCGATGATTAGCCGATTAATCGCTCTTATAATCGTTAGATTAATCGATTATCAAAATAATCGTTTGTTGCAGCCCTAGTAAATGGTGTGATGATTAATCGCGTGATGAAACAAATTTTACGTTAAAGCGGGTTTGCATTAACGCCGTTATTAATGCTTTTAACTGACAATGAGTTTGTAGTTTGTATACAATGAGTTAATTTGAACCTTCTGTATTAAAGTTATGCAGTACCAACTGACACCTATGTATAGTTTACAGCATTAGTTGACTCCTGATTACTGTACTGAGATTTCTGAACTGGATTTCAATAAAAGCTGTATTTGGACTGACAAGGGAGTTTTGAGTTGTGAAATGTACAGGGTGTTCTTATAATCCAATGGCCTCTTATGTCAAAAGATCAAGGGAAATGAAGTTTCTCAATTCATTACCCCTTGGACAGGCCTATTAATGGTCTGTATTTTATTCCATGTCCCGTAGATACTCGACATTTCTGATCATACTGTCATACTGCGCTATAAGGCATTAGCCTGTACACATCTAAAAGAGGCTCTTGTAGTCATCACCTCTTATCGCCTGCACTTGTTTGAGCACTGGTAGAAACCTGCAGCACGACTTGCATCTAGAAACATTCTGGCAGCTGACATTCCCCCTCACTAGAGGAAGGGAAGAAATGTTCTCTAGGCATGCTGAGTCGCATCAAGCAATGCTGTTGGAAGATGACAGTGGCTGAAACAGCAACATCAGCAGACGACTAAGAGCAACAAACTCAGCTGCTCTGCTTAAATTTATACGCGCAGTATCTCTAAAACACACTGCTTATACTCTATCACACCTAGCGCCGCTGCTTTCTTATATCTCAGCTCTCCTGCGGCAACGTGCTCTTTCATATTCATAGATTTTCACGGCTGAATTTTTAAGGTCTTACGATAGCAGGTTTCTCCGATATGTCATCACTTCGTCAGACGTTTCCTGTTCCTTCGTTAGGTCCACGGATTTCTGTCTTTTCCTATTTAAAGGCTCCCCCACAATGCCTGACAAAGAGTGATTTCAAATTTGTTCTGATAATGAGAGGCTGCAGGAGGAGGTGTGAAAGTTAAAACTGTGAATCCCTCAGCAGCATGCAATGTTGGGGAACCGTTCCTTTCGCTGGAATACCGATTCAGGATGACGAACCATAGCTATTGTCCCCAACACCTCTTAGTCACCAAATATTAAGGTATCTCAGTTTCTCTCTTTTGTAACTTGCATATCATTCCCACGGATGTCTTAAAACAGTACTCTGTTTTGGAAAGCTGGCATGCCAAAAATGGCCGAGAGAAACAAGGACAAACCGAAGAATCTCAGGAAGGATAAGTCCCGTAATAAAGGGTTGTCTGGACCAGCTATCTACTTTTCTTATCGTAAGCGAAGGCTAATCAAATTGTACGTTTGGTAGCTTGTTGTCTGTTTTTAATGATTATTTCTTTCAGGCCTTCAGGGTCACGAAACCACTCTATTTTGCAAAAGCAATCACGCTTCCCGTCATCGTCTTAGTCATTATTGCATCCAAGCTGGCACTTTGAATGCTAATGTGTTAGCCGAGTTAGCGACGTCAGCTGCACAACGTGTTCGTGAGGCATGTCTGCTCGTCGCATCCCGAGAGAGGTGTGCGAGAGAGTAGCACGAACAGAGCAAAGGCCTGCTGTTTTCCTTTGTCACCATGGAGAGAAATGGACAGAGTAATTGCGTTGTTCCAGGGCCTGAGGAATCCCATCAGCCAGGAGCTGGTGCTGTCAGAGGACATAAAGATGCCACTAAAAACTTAACTCTCCACTGACACGTTGGATGGCTGGGGCCTGCACAAAACGACAGGGAAAAGACAGACAGATTAACCATGGTGGGGTGCAGATGAGAGCGAAAGTGCTTTGGAGGAGGTTTGGGAAACAGCCAGCTAAGATGAGGGCTGAGTGTGCATGTTGCCAAGATTGTGTATGATGGATGTGAATGAAGTCGAAATGAAATGCTAAGGGTTGCTGTAATTCTTTCGCCGTCTACTCCGCTTTGGGAAACACCAGGGGTTTTCTAGAATGCTCAAATGAAGCTTATTTTCTCTCATTGTCAATAAGTGGCCCTTTTCTGGCCATTTTTATAGACCGATACAATAAAAAGGGACAGGAAATTCTGGGAGAAAGAGTAGGAATGAGTTCATTGATCTATAAAGCAAGCTGATACTGGTTTAATATCCATCCATCCATCCCTCTCTATGTGTATCTATCTGTACGCAATACGCATCCATCCATCCCTCTCTATGTATCTGTACTCATCCATCCCTCTCTATCTGTATGCATCCATCCATCCCTCTCTATGTATCTGTACGCATTCCATCCATCCCTCTCTATGTGTGTTATCTGCATCTGTCCATCCATCCTTTCAAAGTTTGTCTTTATAAGTTTTCCATTTCTAAATAACTTGATGCTTTTTACTTAAATTTATTTTAAATTATATACATTTATTTGAATTTCTTTTTGAAATTCTTATTGCAATTCTGCACGTCATGATTTTACTTACAGTAGTTACAATAGTTCCCAACCAGCTTCACAATAATTGTTTTCCAACCAATAAACCAGTAAACATCTTCCAATAAACATCTTCCAACCACTAAAGGCCAATTTATACTTCTGCGTAGGTGCGCGCAGTAGGTACGGCATAGCATACGCAGAGACGCGTCCCATACCGCGTACCCTTCGCCGTAGCACCTCCTCAAAAATTTAACTACACGTCGCGCCGACGCGGACCGCAAGATCTGTGATTGGTTGGCTTGGTAGCATCGCATTTCCTACTACACATTTACGCACGTACCTTCTCACGCATTTCCACACGTACCATCTCCTTCCGACGTCTTCTTTCATTTCTGCCTTTCAGTTTTAGTAATTTCACTAAAATTAACTGCTTTTCCACCTCAATAAGCTCCAACTCCAACATGATCCGCTCTCTTTCAGGCTTGTAGTAACCTAGCTGCAACTCGAGGAATCTAAACAGTGGAACATTAAAACCCTCCACCGCCAACTAGCATTTCGAGCAGTACTGCAGAGCAACCAAGACCTGAACGCAGAAGTATAAATGGTCACAAAGGCGTCACCTACGTGCATAGCCAACACCGTACACTACGGCGTACCCTTCGACGCAGAAGTATAAATTGGCCTTATCTTGTGTAAGCTTAAAGGGATACTCTACTTTTTTTTGGAAATAGGCTCATTTTACAACTCCCTCAGAGTTAAACAGTTGAGTCTATCTGCATCCGTCCATCTATATGTCCATCCAAAGTTTGTCTTTATAAGTTTTCCATTTCTAGATAAAATTGATGCTTATTGCTTAAATTTATTGTAAATTATATACATTTATTTATAACCAGACAGTTTCTGGTCTCATTGACATCCATGGTAGGAAAAAATATGGTAGTCAATGAGACCAGAAACTTGTCTGGTTACTGATATTCTTCTAAATATCCGAAAATCGACTGAATGGATTCAAAAACGGTAAAACTCAACTGTTTAAATCTGAGGGAGTTGTAAAATGAGCCTATTTCCAAAAAAAGTGGAGTATCCCTTTTAAAACCAGTTGCACTGTTTTTTGTATGTGCACAATATAGGTCCACATGAGCGCCATAAAACATTGGGATCACCTGCTGCCTCACAGCTCTGACATTAAGCATACATTTAATAGAAATGTGTCTAACATAAGTGGGAATTTGACAAGTTTCTTGTCTTTGTTAACTTCAAACAGGGCTTAACATTGCCTGAGGAGCTCTCTTGTTAGCCGTTATCATCGCCCTATATGATAGGTGGGCTATTTGATCTCAGCGCACCAGCTCTCAGCACAATTAACGTTGCTGCATGAAGAGAAGTCAGGTCTCGGAGCTCCATATATCTCTCCAGCAGGGAGAGTTAATTGTGTTTTGAAAAATGGGCCTTGTTGCACGAATGTGACCTCTACTACTGTCTGTTCTCACTGGTTTGAGATCCTGCCTTGCTCAGAGACTTCCAACTTCCCTACACCTTTTGTTTGTAACTCAATTAGAGTGTCTTTGAAGGTCTATACGAGCAGCTCGCCTCTACGTGGTTTTCCTGAGAACTGTCCTCTGAAACTTTCCTGTTCCAGTTTTCTTAAATGGGCTGGGGTATTGTGTATTGGGGCTTCGCAACACAAGAAAAACACCATTAACAGCTCAGGTGTTTCTGTTGGTGTGAAACCAAAAAGTGTCAAGTCTGAAATACTGAAAGAGAAAGGACAGGTACAGCAAGCAGCGTCTGGGCATCGCAAGCTAGGTGTTACCCGTTCCCCAAGCACACTCTCACAATTCGACAAATCACACAGTACCTCCTCTTCAATCTCCCCGTGGGACACAAAACCCACTACCGGTCATCTCCCAATTCCCTCTTTTCCAGCTTCCTCTTTGTCTGCTGTGCGTTTGAAGTCCTCTGAAGTGCTTTCACATAGGCCTAATCTCTTGTCTCTCTTCTTCTCTTCTCTTCCAGATGGTCACAAGAACAAAGAAAATATTTGTAGGCGGATTATCAGCTAACACAGTAGTTGAAGATGTGAAGCAGTATTTTGAACAGTTTGGCAAGGTAAGATCTCATTTTTCTTTTTCCCTTTGGCTAATTTCATGGAGAGATGTATGTGTATGATGAGAAACGCTGTCCCTCGAACGAATTCTTTCATGTGAAGACTTTCAAACAGGCTTTTTGAGATGTGGCCATTTGGAGATGAAAGACTAGTATTCGCCACTGGCTGAAGTACCCAACACCATTTGCTTAAAGCTGCTGTAGAATCATTTTAATGTTAAAATACTTTTCCCATCTCAGATTAATGTGCAAGGACAACTAGAGTAGCAAGCTACCAGTAGGTTGACGTACCTTCAACCTTTATAACCCAACCTTTCAACCCTATAACCCAATGCTTGGACCTGACTAGGGTTGAGTATGGAAATAGATTGCCCGATTTTGATTCTGATTCACAAGCTTTCGAATCTATTGGTTCAATTCCATTTTTGAATCAATTTTATTTGATTAAGTTATAATGTCCATTTTGCTAACATATTCATATGGAAATAAAACCTCCCTCTTCTAATGATGTGTATACAGGGAAGTGTTTCAAACTGATTCAAACTGGCAACTTGTCTTTTTGAATTTAAAATGATCAATTAAAAGCGTTATTTGTTAATGGAATCAATCAATATGTTTGTGCTGTATGTTTTTGAACCACTTTTGAACCAAATCAAGCTACAATGTACATGCAGTGTGGTTTTGATTAACTTAAAACAAACCAATCATAATAGTAATTTGTTTTGGGAATCAAGCTACGGTGCTGTTTGTTTTGAATCACTAAAAATAAATGGCTCATAAGAGTATTTTGTCATTTTAATGTATAAACTGAGAACAGGCATAGAGTAAAAGATCAATGGGCTTTTATGAATCCGTATCAGGATCATTCAAATAAGCAATTGAAAAATAAATGTTTTTGACATGTTTTTCCAAGCCTAACATCTACCAGATGATTGATAGATAACCCATATCTTTGTGTGGACCAGGTGAACTTTTCTATGTGCGGTATGATATGACTTTGCGTTCAGTTCACTGGTTCTTTCTATTTCAGGCTCTGTATAAATACCTAGCTCCATTTGTTTGTAATCAGCTGTGTCTGAGTGGACCTAACACACACTTGACTTGATTGAAGGGCTCAATTATGCAGATGTTTTACTTGCCCTGTGCTGTATGTCTTGCCCTGGGGTGTTTTCAGCAGCGCCAGCGCTGGCAGTAGACAACCGCTAAATCATTGTGATTAAAGGAACGACGGAGGATTTGTAGCTTCTTAAGTCACAAGACTATATTAGTCTTACCACAGTCCGGTTTATTGAGGCATACTTGTCTGCGTCCTTACTTAAAGCTGTAGATCGTAATTTTGAATAGGCAGCGTGATCCAATAATGCTAAAGACCTCAGCGCTCATAAGTTGTGAATCAAATGCACAGTCTAATGAAGTGTCTGTCTCCGAAGACAAGAAAATTACCAATTGACCGTCCCGATGGATACACACTCGTGAGTAAATGCGAAATAAGCCTTCAAAGTGACTTGCTAGAAGGTTGGCTGCTTATTTGCCGCAACTCTTGATGACTCTGCAAGTCCGCCCACCTGGAGGTTTTGCCACACTGTGGTGTCAGTTGAGCTGATACCCGAAGGTTTGTGTGTGTGCATAGGGGCGTGTGTGCAGGCCAATTAACAGTGTCTCCTGGCGAGCAGTAGGTAGTGAGAGAATGAGGATCCTGGGAGGAGAGCAGGTGGCATGGGGCAGCAGGGTCACAGGATCTGTCTCCTTAGAAGCTGTGTTCTTCCTGAGCACTTTTCTGTGCTATGACAGCTTACACACTCATGCACACACATTTAAGTGGCACTAAGGGGCATTTATTTCACAACACTGCAGAATTAAGATTTTAAAAGCCTTTCCACAAAAGCTTTTTGAGTTAGATCCACTTTTCATTAGCATACAGTCATTTCGTGCTAATGCGGCATGTTGCTTTTTTTACTTTTAGAGGAAGGCATGCCTAAATAATTTCAGCGGTTTCATCCAAAACATTTAATGTGTTAAGAAAACAGACTTGGCATGGTAGCCTCGCTCCCTTCATAAACCTTCATGTGCCCTAATTACATAGGATGGCTTATGCTTAGTCATAGGTTTATTGTAATCGGCTTGGAGTAGATCTCCAAACAAAGTACACTTATTCTGCTAAGTTGAAACAACTCCTATTTACTTCATTACCAACCTCCCTTACTCTCTCTCTCACACTATCACTCTCTCACTTTAGTGTTCGCTGTGCTGTTGTGGCCAGGATTTAGTTTCATTAGGCCTGAGAGTTGTTTCCAAGCCAGTGCTCTACCACAATCAGGCCTTTATGCCTCCTCTATCCTGGTTCCCATATCGGCCTGGGTGACGGCCAACTTCTACCATTTCAGGGGCAAAATTTTAACCTCCTGCAGTCCAGATATACAGTTAGTCATTGCATAATATACAATATACAATTAAAAAAAGAAATACTTATATATTTTTATATTATTCTATTATTTATATTATTAAATAATTATAAATAATATTTTCTATAACACATGGATATATATATATATATATATAAGGTTTATAAATAAAAAATATATACTGCTATTAATTATTTATATATTGTGTTGTTAACATAATTTAACATAATTGAATGACATATTTATTCATTATAATGATATTACAATTTATATATATATATATATATATATATATATATATATATATATATATATATATATATATATATATATATATATATATATATATATATATATATATGCTGTTCTTTGAACTTTCTATTCATCAAAGAATCCTGAAATAAAAATGTAAAAAACTGTTTTCAACATGGATAATAATCACACATGTTTTTGGAGCATAAAATCATCTTATTAGAGTGATTTGTGAAGGATCATGTGACACTGAAGACTGGAGTAATGATGCTAAAATTCAGCTTTTTTTCTGAGGAATAAATCACATTTTGGTGTATATTAACTTAAAAAAAGTCATTTTAAATTGTCATAATATTTCACAATATTACTGTGTTTTTGTGTATTTTTTATCAAAAAATTGCAGCCTTGTTGAGCAGAAGAGACTTCTTTTAAAAACATAAAAAATCTTACCGACCTTAAACTTTTGACCGGTAGTGTATATATACTGTAATTATGTATTTTGAAATAAGTTTTAGATGTTTTAAAGACAACTTGAAATGGCAATTGCAATGTATTCATCTTCTGACACATTCCCTAGTATAGTAAGTAGGAAAATATTTTATCGAAATATCATTTTTCTAAGCTCACATGGCCTTGGGTTACATCAGCAGAAAGGAAATTTTTCAGCAGATCATTTTTATTTGAAGGAGACCAGGGACTTAGAAAGTGAATAAGGTCAATTTTGGTTTCATGTTGTCCTTAAAAGTGAGAATTCGACCTAAAAATTGTGTATTATCACGTTGCCGTAATGAAATATCGGTTTTCTCTTTCTCTAGCTTCAATATTCAGTGAGGACAGTGGGCTGCCTGTAATGACTACATCCCGAGCACTCACTGTTAGTTAATTTAGCATACCTGGTGAACCACTAACATTTAATAACAGCATTCGATTTACCTCAGGCTCGGGTAATAAAAACAGTGCACTGCTCTATTTGCAAGGCTCACTGCATCACTGAATCCTTAAAGTCTGATTTGATAAGCTTGTTTAACGAGAGGTGTTTGTGGATTTGGTGTGAAGAGTTTATTTCAGACACATTTTTCCTTGTGTACACTGTGAGACTGTGGGAACATGACAGCGTATCAGTAGTGAGAGTAATGGCGGCCATCCAAAGTTGCCTTAAAGATGCACAGTCTTCCTCCTTAGGTTAGTTCCTTTTCCATTCCTGGGGTGTATTTTCTTCGCCATAGCCCTTCAGCTTGAACATTTCATGCCTGGTGCTTTGTGAAGCTGCTTTAAGACAATCTCAATGGTTAAATTTACGATATAGCTAAACTGGATTGGTTAAAGTTAACCTGCATAAGCATATAATAAAGATTACTAAAAGCCTCTATGGACTGTTTGAAAACAGGGTTAAGATTAAACATCACACCGTTGCTTATGGTATACGTGACGGTTCGTGTTCTGTGAATTTCCACTTCCTAAATTTAGTTTTCAGAGTATGCAGCTTTAGCTTTGTGAGCATTTCATGGTTTATTTTCTTTAAATGTCTTAGAAGGAACTTCATTGTCTGGGCAGAGATGTGTTATTTCTTATCAAAAGGCCCTTTGGACTGTCTTCCTCCATAAGAGTAGCCAGGGAAGTGTCCTCTATTCACTGTGAGAGTTAGCAGTAAATCCCCACGGACTTCTATGGAGCCCGTAGCCCTTAAATGTTCTCCACACATCAGTGGCCTTGCACAAGTGGGAAGTCACTAACAAAAGGTAGAAATTCTTAAGGGTGGCTGAAATAGTCAATCATGGGCTCCCCTCTCTCCAGTGCCCTCTGGAGTGAAGGGAGAAAACAAATGAGAAGCTAGTGAGGGATGAAAAGGGAAGGTAAGGACAAAAGCAGCTTTTGAACTGCTTGGTTGGGATTAGTTTTAAGATGATGCAATCTTTCTAGACTCCTCCCTTCCTCTGCACTCGTCTTCCTGTCTCCTTCCTCCGCTCGTCCTCAGCAATCCGAGCCCACACCTGTATTTGTTTCGCTTCCGAGTCTTTAACAAGGTCTCAAAATGGCTTTCACAGAGCTTGTGTTAACCAGTGAAACCAAATCTTCTTGTGAAGATTGAAAACACAATTGATTTTGGGCAGGGCTGAGGTCGCCGGCCCAGACCTTGTTCTCTCTCCGCCTCTGTATGCTCTGACGTGCCTTGAGATTGATCTCTATCCTTCTTTAATTCCCTTTTTCCTCTGCATTGTTTATCTTGGCTGAACACACATCCAAAATGTCCAAAGTGTGTTCTCCTTCTCCAAGGAAGTCTATAATACTTGGAGAGAGCAGTGCATTAGCATTTCCAATCATTTTAATGGTGGTTGCTCGGCTGACACGCAAGTAGCGACTTCCCTGAGCTGTGACATCAGTCAGAAGAAAATGTTGAACCTTTAGTCTACAAAAGTCTAATTACTGGCAAAACATATATTCTAATATTAAGAAGGTTTCTGTTGCTTGCAAACTTTTTATTTTATTTTTCCAGAATATATTCACTTTTATTATGAAGGATTTGGTGTCATTTAAAAATAAGAATTAAGAACAATTTAAAATATTTTATACTTAATTTATTCTTAAATAGTCTTTTTTTATTTAAAATGAAATAATTGTGTATTTTAAAATTATAATAATTTTATAAAATGTTTATATTAAATTTGAACTACTTTTAATGAATAAATTGATGATTGATTCCTTATTCCTATTGTTAAAGGACAACTCTGGCGCAAAATGAACATTTGGTCTAATTACACATTGGTACATAGTCAACCGTTCTCTGAGATTTGTTTTCATGATTATCGAATGTAAAGAGTTTTATCTCTAAAAACTGTTTAGCGTATAACACTAGTAATGGGGCATAGAGTAATGAAAATAAAAATCGCTAGTTAATACCCTAACAAGGCTCAAAATAGCCCAACACTAACACGGTAGCATGATCAGGGTCCCTACATGCAAACCGAAGCATTGAGACAGTTGCAAGTGTACAGACCATTTAATAAGAAGATATTTTTGAAAGTCAACTTTGCAAAAACAGGCAGGAGCCATCTTTGGAAACAGTCTCGAGCAGTCAAACCACGAACGTCGAGCCAAGTTCATGGTCGATGTTCATGGTTTGACTGCTCGAAATCTCAGAGAACGGTTGACTATTTACTGACTATGTACTCTGGAGTTGTCCTTTAAGTGGGACTCATTTTCCTTAATATTGACTTGATGTATGTATTTACACCATCTGCTTGCTAACCAGTCAAACTGCCCCCTTAGTACTAGTCTTTCTCAACATCCCCAACATTTTGGGTGTTCTAATTGTGCATGAATGCCATGGTACATATTTGTAATGAAAGCTTAATATTTCTTCTTTCATGGCAGAATGCGCTAGGGACCTGTCTTCTAGCAGTTGGTGTGTAAATGATCTTTTAAAACATTTTGCTGAAGGAAAAATAAAATTAAAAAAACAAAAAGGCTACCCAGAAGATTTCCCTCAGTTGTCGGGGGGACTCAGAAGCTCAGACTCACTCACGGTTACTTGTTCTGAAGCGCAGGCGGCCGAGATTAGCTTAGCAGGACTGTTTGAAAGAAAAATGAGACAAATGATTTAACACTCTCCCTGACCTTTGTTTGCTCTAAGTATTGGCCTTGTTTCCAGGAGTCAAGGGGGGATGATTTTAAAACGCCCACTGGAGAATTGGAAGTTAAACTGCTTCTTGGCAATGATTTCCATTTTGATTCCACTCCTTTCTTCTCGACTCCTTAAGTCTGTAGTTCAGCAGTACATCTTGTTGTTCAGGACCTCCCCAGAGTACATCATTTATAAACTTGCAGTGATGGATTGGCCTTAGTTTAACTGCCTTGTATGCACCAGAAGGCCCCTGTGCTTTTACCTTATACCCATCAGAAGGCTAGTTTGTGTCATTTATAGCATCTACCTGGACTTCTTTAAATCACGTCGTCCAATGGAGAGAGCTTGACCACATTTGGCTAACTTAATCACTCTAATCACTCTCTGTTAATTGCTTTTCCTCGTCAAAGTCCCTGTGCTCTAAGATGATTTAGAGGGCACGAAAGCTGGAATCAAGGTCTTGTAGATGTCGTCAGAGCAGTGGCGATGCAACAGAGGGGATTCATCATAGGGGCTGGCTTTATCTTCGACTCTGAAAACAAAAATGTGTTTTATGTATTTAGATTATATGTAACAGATGGTTTAACTTTTAAGTGCATATTTGAGATATGATGAAGCTTTACATTGGGGAAAACTATATTTAATTAGTGTTTTGGTTGAGATGCATTTAAGCTTGACGTTTGCAAATAGTGGTTTGCCATTAACGCATTGTCCTTTTAGTTTTAGAACATTTTGGAATTTAGTCAGTCAGACATCCATATAAACTTGCACATATGCCTACAATGTCTTTGTCCCCTCATGTATGGCTTTACTTTATCTGCTTTTTTGTGATTGCTTTTAACCTGTTTTCCACCTGTGCTTGTGTTATCCAAGTAAATCTTCAAACAGGGTCTGTTTGTATGCATAGTTTGCTTTGATTGCCGTTGAACTGAGTCACTGGGATGGATAGGCCTCCAGGGCTGGTCACATTTGTTTCAAAGGACCAGCCGTTCTTTAAGAAGATTGACCGTGATTGAGGAGGATTTTCAGGCCCTTCTAACATGAGCAAATCTCTGAGAGATAGCAAGCCTCAAACCGCAGGCTATTTTTGGTTGCAGAGAAAGACACAAGCCGAATGAAGAGGTAAAATGCTTCTCTGAGATTGTCCACAATTTAAAGGTAGGTTTTTTTTGAGGGTCAAAAGATCTGCTTTGGCTTCAGCTCAACTTTCTGCATTGAGTGGCACTATCAGATCAGCTTTGGCCGCTCCCACTGTGCCTGAAGCCGCACCGGCCGATTGCCATCTCTTCCACCACTCCCTAGGCATAGAGTGCACCAATTAAATCAGCTCGGTGCTCTATTAGGATTTAACCGGGAAAAAAGGGACCCATTTCTATAGAGACCATGACATTTCCAATCCCCTACTGGCACCACCCGTTCACCTGTGGAGATAGCCTTGGAGTGGTAATAACTTTTGACTCAGGGGGGCTTCTGTGATCTTCAAGCTTCCAAGATGTGGCCTCAAATAAGCCTCCACCTGCCAGGCCGGCTCTTAGTGAGAGAGGCACCTCTGTGTCCCGTTGCGCTGCGAGCTCACAGGAAGTCTGCACCGGGCTGATATTCCACAAAGCTGTGCAGGAGCATAGAAGCAAAAGCAAGTTTTGAGTGACAGCTTCCTTTCACTCTCAAACGTGACGGTTGGAAAACAGGATTAGCGCAGCGTAATTCAGACCGTGGTCCGTTGTGAACTTTGAGAGGAGCTTTTTGGCGATTTATTTTTTTAATTTCTTCTTCGGCGGAGAAGATTGATACGCTCGTAGTTCTCTCATCAGCTCAAAGAGGCGGATGCGAAGAAACGAGAACATTTAAATGCTCAGCATGAAAACAGTCAGTGTGAGCTCGAAGAGAAAGACGCGGCGATGAGAGAGAAATTATAACTAGAGTTGTCTCTCCTAGCGTCCCTCCAAAATCTGATTGGGCTGACAGCATGGGTGCTTATTTGCGCAGGGCCATCCGAACGCTAACACGCTGTTACACGTCGTGCACGAGTAACATAAAAAAAGCACATAAAACAATGTCCCATTGGGATAACTACCTCTCCCACTCAGAATGCTTTGAAAGCTTTAAATGGCCTTCTTTCGGTCCCGCTCTCTCCTTCCACCTTATGCTCACTAAAAGGTACAGCTTGTTTTTTTTTCTCCCCGCAGCTTGATGCAAAGCTTTAATGAAGCCTCAAAGGTATTGGGCATCATATACAATTATCAGGCTTACACTGCGAAGAATGGCTGTATAATGTAAGCTAAAGCTGCGTAGGGGCTCTAGTGGACCGGTGCCAAGTGGTGTGAGGGAGAGATAGGAAAAGAGACGCATAAGATGGAAGAAAAGGCCTCATCCGCATATAATTAGACTGAATTTGCTCAGAGACTCAGCCTTTCTTAAAGGGCATGTCCTCTCAGATGAGTGTCAACAACTGTGGGGTTCTGTTGTGTTGCCTCTGTAGATGTGGAGATAGAGGCGGGGGAGGCGAGAAGGATAAATGGATGAAGCAGATTGGATTGATAAATGTATTCGGCACATGCTGGCACACATGTGTGTGCTTTAGCAAGCTCTTCATGACTGTTTGCACTGTATGAAGCAAGCAAGAAATGAAGCCTTGAAGGACTCTCCAGGCTGCATTGCTAATTAACTCAAATGCCAATGCATTACCTGGCTGCTTTCTTTGTTTTTGTTTTTTGACAAACTCTCATGCTGCACCGCTCCATGGTCCCAGGTCAGGCATAATACGTCATTGGAGAGCACAGTAAGGTTGAATTTGCACCAAGGGGGGTTGTGGGTTTATTGTCGCTTGAGATGGATCCCGTGGAGTAGTGTAGCGAGAGGCCAAGGTTAAGTCCCTCACCAAATGCAATAAGATGCGCCCGAGACGGGATGAACAGGAATGAAGGAATGGAGCCTTTGTGCATCAAAGTAATGAGTATGCTTTGTATATTCTGTTAGTTTAGTAGGTTACGCTTCCATTTACAGTACAGTACTTACAGTGTACTTACAGTGTACTTCCCTAGAAAGTACTGGCTTATATAAGGTAAGTACATGGAACAGGGGTAGGTTTAGGGGTAGGTTCAGGGTTAATACTAGTTATTACCCAGTAATTGTAGTTACTAAAATAAGTACATAGTATTTACATGGGTAACTGGACTGTAAAAGGAAGCATTACAATGAGTAAATCTTAACACCTCTGAATCATAAATAAAGCTTTTTGTCAGGTTCTAATTGGAAAGATATCCCAAATGCACCAGAGCGAGTTTGGGCAAACCCTTCCATATTTTAATGACAAACACATTTGCAATGACAGATATATATACTAGACTTCAGGAAATGATACTTCCTTAGGCAAGCCGCTCCAGCACGGAGCCCGAGCACCCGCTGCCCTCCTCCCTTACGCTGGCTTCCTTCCCAGGCAGTGATCCTTTTTAGATTTGACTTATGAAAATAAAAACACTCGCAATCCATTAAAATGAATTATATTTCGCTGACTGATTTATCGTCCCCTGAAGGTTTCCAACAAGAATAACTTGGCATTAAATGTCACCTTGAAATGGATTAAAGGAGACATAGATTTTGTAATTGTTTTCACTGTCTGCGAATAAGTTTTGCTGTGTATTCCAGGTCCTCCTGACAGTCTTTATCAGCGCCATGGGGGTAAGTGACGGTTCGAAATGTCACAGGGACTCTTTTGAAAAGGCAGCTTGTCAGTTTTATCCTGACGTCAATGAGTCGTCGACTGGCCTGCTGGTGCCGTTGCCTCGGGAGCCGAACTTCACAATGTGGGAGTGAATGTTTCAGATGATTAAAAAGAAGACTAGTACAAGCGCTCTAATTTCCCTCCACAGCAGGTGGTTGTCATCCATCCTTCCAAACAGCTGGTGGGAGGGTGGGCCGGGGGCTGGCGAGGAAGGGGTCTGGGCCCGGTGCCCCCATCACCCGCCTTAATGACAACACACTGCTTCCCCGGCGTCCAAACAGCAGCCGCACGCGCAGATGTTCTATCGCCGTTTCTGACGAAATGCTGTCGAGACTGCTCAGAGACCCAGAGTGTTTTCAAATTGTCCTGTAGGTCTGGCCTTCTGGCACTTCCTCTGAGTGGCCACATATTGCGAGTACCATCAAAACATGCTTTTCGAGGTGCTCTTGCTAATTTAATGACGGAACTGAGGTGTAGTGGTTAAATTTGACTCTGGCTTGTGATTCTCTTTGATATCATTTTAACCACCATTTCTTTGGTGTCATTGCAATAGGAAAACGATCAAACATAAAATGAATTGTGGAGCAGTAAACACAACTGGCATAGAGAAAAATGCTAGGCACATGTCTGTTTGAAGTGTCAACGTTAAGGGCACCCAAACTAAGACTAAATCATTCGCAGCGTGACTCGTCAGGAGAAGAAAGGCCAACTGACTTCAGTTTTGGGGTCCAGACTTAATTAAAATTATCACATGCTGCAGAGAATCAAACAGAGATGCATGCCGTGTTCCGCTATGATAAATAGGAAGCTCAACTGCAAGAAGAAAGCGGATGAAAAAAGGACTTTTTCCCACCTCCTCCTCTGTTTGATCTGTCGCAGTGGTCCAAACTGGCTGACCGCACCACCCTGGGTGTCAGAAGGGAGCTCTTTTAAGTCTTTCGCAATCTCCTGCACCCTGTTGGCTCTAAGTCTTGCTCTCAGGGTGGAGGTGCCATCTCTGCTAATTATTTTGTATCAGGAATGAGTTGGATTTTAGACCATAATGTAATGCGTGCCGCTTTCTATCCCAATCTGCCAGTACTGATGGGTGCTCCTCGCAGGGTGCCAGGTTCCCCATGGTTGGCACAGACTGCCAATCGTTTTGTTTATGAAGAAACAGACGTATGGCAATCACCACAGAATGAGTGTGAATGAAGGGGATTTTACCAGCTTTGTGAACCAAAGTCCCCCTTTCTACATGACAATTGACAATGAGTAAATTATAGGGGTGTAACGATTACGCGCATTCGTATTGAACCGTTCCGTGCAAGGCTTTCGGTTCGATTTTCGGTACGCATTTTGAACCGAACAGTTCGTTCGGTTCATTTTTCCTGCCGACCAACATTTCGTTATTCAAATGTAGGCATGTCGCGTGTCAAGCGCGTTCATAATGTAAGAGTAAGAGACGTTGGCGTGACCACAACAATTCCCAACATTAAATGGCAAATATAATGTAAGCAGAACGAAACTGAGCTACTCGTTATTGTGTGGTTGTTTGGATGTCGGACCGTTTATCAGTTTGGACCAATGCATCGCGAGCCGATCTTCATCATCAGCACTGTTACTACACAGCCAAATCCAGAAAACATTTGAATTCGCCACTGAAGTAATAACATCGCTGCGAGATCTAGTGAGAAACATTCACATTTCTCCGTTATTAACAGATCAAACAGCGCTGACGTGGAAACCAGGAAGAAACATTGTGCCATGAATGAACTGTCCAGTGTCCACAGATCAGCAACATCACCAAGGATTTACTGTATAACACTACTATCTGTAAGTTTGGCAGGAATAGTAGGCTATAATGCTTTCAAGTAACATCAGGTCGGTTGTATTTTTACATTATCAATACAATTGCTGCCCTCAAATGTTAATCTAAACTAAAATAAACCTTTGTTTATAACTACTACAATATTACATTTCATTTTGTCCAAGAAGCTGTTTTGTTTTATAAGGTCCTATGAAAAGTCAAGTAGGCTATAGTTCATTCCATCATTGCTCAAAGTAAAAAAAATATCATACTTTATGATGTTAGTTTTAATAAAAATATAATAAAAAAAATTAAATCAAGGAAATTTCTCAGTCATTTCTTTCTTTTTGCTGTATTTGAAACGTACCGAACCGTGACACAAGTGTATCGTACCGAACCGAACCGTGAATTTTTTACACCCCTAGTAAATTACAATATGCCAAACACATAGGTGATGTTTCTCTAGTTTCTTTTTGTTCCTTTTTCCTTGTTCCTTTTACATTAATGGCTGGATTCACACAGAATACAGTTGTCAGTCCTGTTTTAGAGTGCTAAATATGGTTACTTTGACACACAGTTCAGTTATAAACGAGAGTGACAATCACACTTTTCATGACTTTCTTACGTTTTCAGCATTCTTGAGAATGAGTGAATTGTAAATTTATGTTAATCCTAACATTTCTACTTGAAAGTAAACGATGTCTCATGTCAAAGTTTGTTTTTTAATTCTTAGTTTCAACAGACAGCAGGATCAGGGAATATTTGCATAGGACAGAGTTTAAATTGGTATTTTTGACCTGGTCTAAATTTGACACACATCAAATAATGTGCTTTTTACTGCTACAGCAGAACTTTCTGACTTTCATTTTCTTCCTTTTACTGGAGGACTGACCTTGCTCCCTTGAGCTTTGCTCAGCCAAGCCCTCTCTACCCCCTGAAACGGATAACAAGCTTTGCTCTCTGCCGCTATCCTGCTTCCCCATGACCTTTCATTTCATATCTTCCTTCATCTTTCTCTTCCTCACCCACAAGCTCTATCCATCTCTTTTCAGTTTTATGCTCCTAAACTTTGTTTAGAAAGAAGAGAACAATGCAACTTTCTTTTAAAGCCTGTATGCTGCAATTTACTTTGATTGTTGGCTTTTTAAACGCGTTTGGATGTTTTCTAGCATTGTGGGGTGCTATGCAATTCATTTGAAATTGTTGTCCCTTGATAATGCAAGGCAAGTTCGGTATGAAATTGTGCTATACTGTTACCAATGCATGCTTGGGATATTAACATGCATGCGTTATTTTTACTGATCATCTGTTTTTTGTTTTATTTTTTATTCTTAACTTGGATTTGACATTTAATTTTCGCAAATCACTATATTATTATTTGCTGCATTTGCATGATATGCAGTCCTTTGACCGTATTTATACACTGAACTTTTTCCCAAAATAACAAGAAAAATGCCAAGAAAAATTTAAACCAAAACATTGGCCGAATAAACAATAAAACTACGACTTCTATCCTGTTAGGGAGTGAATAATTGCATGTTGCTGGAATGCACCAAGCCTCAATGTGACCTTTCAGAAGCACAAAATACATATACATGCTCTGTGGCAAATAGATTTCATTCTGCACGTCTTTTATATTCTAATTTAGTGGGAATTTATGCATGCCATGGGAGAGATTTCAGAGACGGCGTTCAAGCCTCTCAGATTTGGTGTTTGGAACATTAAACACAATGCACCGTGTAAAAGCATAGCTTGTTTGGAGTGAAGGATTTGAGCAAGCGAGAGAGAGAAAAGCACGAGAGAGTGAGAATAAGTCAGGGAGGGAGGGAGGGAGTGAGTGACTTGTATCTGAGATTTTTTCCCTACAGCTGCCGTCTGTGTTTGTATGTGCACGAGCAGGATTTTTGGCAGTTGTGCCTTTGTGCCTCTGTCAGTTCATGAATCGAGCTTCAATCCTCTGCTTCCTCAACCCCCAAACCCCACCCCATCACACCTGATTCACTCTGACAAAAGGCCCTAATGGCTCAATATTTTACTGTGGATTTTGAGAGCAGGCTGAGAGAGAGACTCTTGGAGCCCATCTGTCGCATCTGCTCCCCCTTCTACACATGTGACATTCACTCAGGAGTCTTTTAATTCATGAACGCAACTTGGAAAGAGCTCTTGGAGCATGTGACAAATTGCTGTGAAGTGCGACGATTGGATCGGACTCGTTCGCTCGTGCACTTGCGTTATTGGTGCGTATTCGAGCGAATACACATCTGGTTGGGAAGGTTGCCATCGATGAGACAGGCCGTAGCTCGCTAATTGAAGCTTCGTAAACAATCAACGTTGAAAATAAACAAACACGTGTATTAGTCTGAGTGGATCGGATTGTTACCTGACTTGGTAAAGACTGATCAAGTTGTTGATCGATTGAGTTGGATGGATGTTAAAGGAGTAGTTCACTTAAAAAAAAAAAAAAATTTTGCTGATAATTTACTCACCCCCATGTCATCCAAGATGTCCATGTCATTGGACATATAATGCACTTTACTGGGCACCAAACAGTTGAAGGTCCAAATGAGAGTTTTCAGTGCAAACTGCAAACTGTTCAAAGGTTTTTAAACGATTCCAGACGATGAATAAGGGTCTTAAGTCGATCGCTCATAAAAAAAAAACAACGACAAAGTTTAAGATTTATAAGCTCAAAAGGTCGCTTTGCTCTGTTCTGTGATGTACGTTCGTGACTCTCCTGTTCGAACTCGTTCATCAAAATGAACAAATCTTTTTCTGAATCAATTCATTCATTTGGTTCGTTGAATGAGCCAAATTGCATGAAAAAAGATTCGTTCATTTTGATAAACGAGTTCGAACCAGGAGAGTAAGTGAGTAGACATGGGGGTGAATAAATTTTCAGCAAAAGTTTTTAAAAGTGAACTACTCCTTTAACTGAATATAGTTACTGACAGATTATAATTTTTTTAATGGTGACGATGTGTTTTTAATAGGGCTGTCGAACGATTAATCGCATAAAAATAAAAGTTTGTGTTTACATAATATATGTGGGTGCACTGTGTAATTATTTTATATATATATAAATACACACACATGCTTGTATATATTTAAAAAATATTTTCATGTATATACTGTATATAGATTTATATATTATTTATATATGAATATAAATATTTTATAAATAAATAATATATTCATATATTCATATATATATATATATATATATATATATATATATTTTTTTTTTTTTTTTTCATATATATATATATATATATATATATATATATATACATATATACACACACACACACACACAAAGTAATTATACACAGTACACCCACATATATTATGTAAACACAAACTTTTATTTTGGATGTGATTCATTGCAATTAATCGTTTGACAGCTCTAGTTTTTAAGCAACACATATTTACAATAATTGATTCCTGGTAGAGGCTGGTCTCATATAAATAAAATATGTTTAAATTTAAATTAATTTTAAATAAATAAATTTACTGACTGGTAAGAAAAATAATACTTCAACTTTTTGTTTTGCCAGCACTCCGTAACAATCCTAAACATCTTTTAAAAGAATGACTAAAAAAAGTTTATCAAAAACTTACTGGCCTCCACCAACAGTCAGTTAACAACTACATCTAACTCAATTTCCAGAGGCTTGTTCCTGAGCCACTGAATGACCTTCAGTTTGCACACTTTCATGCCTCTGCCGTAGAAGTGGGCTTTTCCCCCCGTAGAGGCCAAACTGGGGAAACTGAGTGTGTTCTCCCAGCACTTAATAACCATTCACACCATCAGAATGCTTCATTACACACCTTGACCTCTGTGGCATTTTCTCTTCACTGTGGATTTTACGGCAGCTCTGCAAAAAGAGTGAGAGAGGGAAGGAGAGTCTGATTGTCAGGTGCAGTGTTTTGTAATTACTGTAGCTGCAGCTGTAGAGATTGAACAGTTCTGCTGGCTGGCTTTATTAGATTCTGTCAAACATCTCTCTCCCTCACACATCACCCCTTTCTTTGCAGCCCGTTTCCATCTGAATGCTTCATATTGAGAAAACCTGTTAGAGGAGAAGTGGACCACACTAATCCTCATCTTACACTGTGATGATAACATGAGTTAGAGCCGCCTTTAAGAACAAGCGAGCATTGACTTCGCTAAATGACTTCAGCTCCGAAGCCGTTTTATGAAACCTATAAACACAGATTTTTAGTGGTGATTGCCAACGCGAGCAGTGATATTGCTCATACATAGTGTTATGGATTTGAGCAAACTTCTGTAGCAAAATGTTAGCAAAACTACACCATTTGTGATCGAGGTGCGGTTTGTTTTGAAGTGATGATATTACTTTCTAAGCAATTTATGATCATTTTCTTTTTACATACCATATCAGACTAGACCAGAATATCATAGGGTAAAATATTGTAAAAAAATAGTGTAAATATTGTAATAAAATATTGTTTTACAAAAATATTGTAAAAATATTCTCTCATATATTTACATTTTCTGTTTATTCTACTCCCACTATGTGGAAAATGCACTGCGGTCTTGCTGTCTGTATTTATATTATACACTCTAAAAAAATGCTGGGTTGTTTCAACCCAAATTTGGGTTGAATATGGACAAACCCAAATGTTGGGTTAAAAATGTCATTTGAAATTTTAACCCAACTTTCACTTTCAACTGTAAATTGTTTATTTATATTTTTAACCCAACATTTGGGTTTGTCCATATTTGATCCAAATTTGGGTTCAAACAACCCAGCAGTTTTTATATTATATTATATTATATTATATTATATTATATTATATTATATTATATTATATTATATTATATTATATTATATTATATTATATTATATTATATTATATTATATTATATTATATTATATTTATATTTATGTACAATATAATTATGTGCGATGTGGATAAAATATAATATCCAGTGTGCAAATATTTCTTAAATATATACATGTTAAACACAAACTTTTATTTTGGATGCGATAAATCGTTGCCCAGCAATACTTATATTATACCTTATATCACAGTTTTATATTGTGTTAAATACAATTTTTAGTCTATTAATATATATATACATATATATATATATATATATATATATATATATATATATATATATATATATATATATATATACTTGATTAGTATTAACCCCTTAATAATTGATTAATAAATCCCACCACAAGAGGTTTTTTTTTTTTTACATCTATGCATTGCTCACACTTTCTTCACAAGTCAAAATGTATTTTTTATTGCCATTTCAGGGGGTCATGCTTGGTTATGCTCAGTTATTCATTCATTTGTATCCGCAGAAATGTTATCATGGTCATGAAGGTCTCTGAGGAAAGCGTATCTCTGGAGCAGATGAATGCAGTTGATATAATTAGCATCAGTATTGTAAAGGAGAGGAGGAGAGGACAGTGTGTATCAGTCATCTGAAGATGCCCTGACCTCTGTTAAGCTTTCTGAGTCAGCAAGAATAACTTGACCTACACACACTTACTTCCTCACAATATTTCCCCTTCTCTATCTTTATCTCTCTCTCTCTCTTTCTCATCTCCTCTTCATTCCTTACACACTCTCTAAGGTTCTGCCAGCTGGCATGCAGACAGCAGTCCTTATTTTATGTCATTTACAAAAACGTCATTGGCATTTTACGCATCATATACCCAGATGTGTCCTTCCAGGGTGGCAGATTGCCTGGATTTATTGATCTAGATTTAACTTGGAAGCGTGTCTACATTGTTAAAGTCAACATGAAATCAAAACAGACCTCATTTTCATTACTGTTTAGATTTTGATTGATTTTATATATATTTATATAAAATAAATATAAGCAAAAGTGACGGTAATTACATGTATAATGTTACAAAAGGTTTCCATAAAAAAATAAAAATAATAATTTGTGCTTTCCATGAAAATATTATGCAGCACAGCTATTTTCAACACTAATAGATAAGGAGTTTTTTGAGCACCAAAATAT
Source organism: Hybognathus amarus (assembly GCA_030378365.1). Lineage (NCBI taxonomy): Eukaryota > Metazoa > Chordata > Actinopteri > Cypriniformes > Leuciscidae > Hybognathus > Hybognathus amarus. The sequence goes on from JAQIUQ010000425.1 coordinate 823,454, forward strand.
CACGTTAGAATAATTACCAAAAGCTCATGTGACATTGAAGACTGGAGTAATGATTCTGAAAAGTCAGGTTTGCAATTACAGGAAAAAATGACATCTTAAATGTATTAAAAAGAAAACGGTTATGTTAAATTTCACATTACTGTTTAACTGTTACTGTATTTTGATCAAATAAATGCAAATATGGACAAACCCATATGTTGGGTTAAAAATGTAATTTGAAATTTTAACCCAGCTTCAACTGTAAATTGTTTATTTATATTTTTAACCCCACATTTGGGTTTGTCCATATTTGATCCAAATTTGGGTTCAAACAACCCAGCAGTTTTTATATTATGTTATATTATATTATATTATATTATATTATATTATTTATATTATATTATATTATATTATATTATATTATATTATATTATGTTATGTTATGTTATGTTATGTTATGTTATGTTATGTTATGTTATATATTATACTATTATATAGTGCTCGGCATTGATTAATCACATCCAAAATAAAAGTTTGTTTACATTATATATGTGTGTGTGTGTGTGCAATTGTGTATGTACTGTATAAATACACAAATGCATGTATGTATTTAAGAAAAATATCTTTGTGAGAGACTTCTGTCAAAACATTAACAAAATCTTAACGATTTGAATGATAGTGTACTTTCTTAATACACATAGCTTTGTTTTTTTTTTGTTTTTGTTTTTTGAGAGAGAGAATTCTGCAACATTGTTGCAAAATAAAATTGCCGTATTCTTTACCCATGTATTTTTTAACCAGTCCCTTAACTGTATATCACCTGACCTTTTTTCATAATCCAATTCATTCCCAATGAATGGGGTGTAAATGGCATATCGATGTTGACGTTAAAAGATTGATTGACAGTTATTCACATTAACATCATTACTGTACTTCACATCACACTACAGCCTTTAAAGCAGCATAGGTTTTTGTTGGAATGTTTATTCTTGCGTTATGTAGAACAGACATCTCTTAGAAAGTGGTACTTTAGGAACAGACAAACCTGTCAGTTCATACAATGTCACCAGCTCAAAGCACAGCAGGAAATCGAGTGTCTTCCTGTGAATGTAACGGCGCAGAACTGGCATGATTCAGGAGTGATCGTGACTAGGGGGGTGAACTGTGGAATCGGCACTCCGCCACTCTTTCACACCTCATCACACTCAGGATGTGAGAACTAATCACGTCACAGGTACAGACTAAGATTTAAAGAAACCTCCCACCCCAAAAAAACCCTCCACTCCGCTGGAGGGTTGAATGTCAGGTGGAGTGTTATTTTGTCAAATGGGTGATAAGACCATTAATCCACTCCAGTGCACCCAATCCAGAGTGACACTTACAACAGCGGTGGGTGGTGATACAGGGATCTCAACGGCAGAAGAATCATAGTTTCTCTTACTTGATTTGTGATCCTCACTCTGCCTCTCTTTCGCTGTGTGTTTCTGACACGGGTCATCATCTGATGCGCTTTCTTTGACCTGAGGCCTTATTGGACCTCACTCAGGGGTCAACGCCATATTTGATGCAAATGAAACTGAAAAAATTGATTTGACATATAATTGAAATTAATTACACTAACCTTCAAACGGTCCAGTTTTGAAGTCGATTTTTAGTGTTTGAAGAAAGTCTCTTCTCTTAGGCCTCACTTACACTGAATGGTTCAAGTGAACCAAATCCGATTATTTTTTTTCCTCTCATGTGGCACAGATTGGATTTAACTGAACGTGTAAGCAGGAAAAAAAAATGCATGGATTCTGATTTTTTCAGATCGGACTCAGGCCTCACTCATGTGGTAATAAATGGGATATGAATCGGATACGTGCATGTGCGTATGCCATGTAAGCAGAAAAATCGGATATTCCCCGGTAAATGCGAGTCGTACATTAAAAAAAGTGCGCGATTGTAGGCGCAATGGGAGACAACAGATACACACAGTGGAGCAATGCACAGGTTTCATGTCTTTTGAGTGCAGGCAAAATGCAGGGATGTTAATGTTACAGAAATAAATCCGTATTTGAAGACATTTCACGTTTTTAAGCGCTCGTGGCTACAGTGCCAACAAGGGCTCCCTTTTTCTCTGCTGTACGAGACCAATGTTTTGATGACTTTTCATAATATTGTGGAAAGAAAAACACTGGATAATTTTATTTGCATCTGCATCCATTGCATTTGGTGCTGTTTTACTTAATTTTCCGGGTCAGAACGTCTACAATTGGTAGTTTCAGTGGTGTATAGTGTAAATGCAAAAATCAGATACGGGTCACTTTTAAAAGATGATGTTAGCGGGTCGTCAAAAAATTGGATATAGTCAGAAAATCGGATTTGGGCTTCAAGACCTGCAGTGTAAATGCAGCCTTATTCTCACCAGGATGTATTTGAACACAAAAGACGAAATGTTGTGAAATTTAAAACATTAAGACAATTTAAAAAATGTAATTATTCCTGTGATGGCAAAGCTGAATTTTCAGCATCATTACTACAGTCTTCAATATCTCATGATCCATCAGAAATCATTGTAATATGCTGATTTGCAGCTCAAGAAACATTTCTTATTATTAGTTGTTTTTTTTCTGTTGCATGCTATTATTTTTGTGGAAACATTTTTTTCAAGATTTTTTCAAGAAACAAATTTTTTTTTCAGGAATCCTTGATGAATATATATATTGAAATTATAATAATATAATATTGAAAATAAATATTGAATGAAATTAAAAACATTAAGACATTCATATATTTAAACATATTTAAAAATGTAATTATTCCTGTGATGCCAAAGCTGAATTTTCAGCATCATTACTTCAGTCTTCAGTGTCTCGTGATCCATCAGAAATCATTGTAATATGCTGATTTGCATTTTGTTTTTTTCTTTTTTTATGTTGCATGCTATTATTTTTGTGGAAACTGTGATGCATTTTTTTCAGGAATCCTTGATGAACAGAAAGTTCGAACAGCATTTATTTAAAATCAAAATATTTTGGAACAATGTAAAAATCTGTATTTTTTTTTTATCGATTTTATGCATCCTTTCTCAATAAAATAGTTAATTTCTTAAAAAAAAAAAAAAAAAAAAAAAACTTAACTGAACCCAAACATTTGAAATGTAGTGCATTATTATAGTAAAAAATTAAAATTCTAGTTTCTTGCATGTACATTTATTAAAGGTTCTCTAAGCGATCCTGGGTGTTGACGTTCGGAATATTTTCAAACAAAATCGGAGGCTAGCTAGACCCACCCTCCTCCGCATTTCATCTCCTCCCCCTCCCTTCCGTGCTTCCTGAAATAATTGTGAACGTGAATTGTGTGGGTTTGGTGAACATAAGCGTCAATTTAGAAGAAAAAAAATAATAATTTAACGTTACCCACCTGTCCAGCAAAAACAGAGCAACCTGAATGTCGGACTGGAAGCCCTTCTGCCGCCGGAGTTCTCGCCATCGTTCAAAAGCTTTACCGATGTAAATTCGGAACATCGCACGTTCTTTATCCGATTACTTCTTCTTTTTCATTTGTTCATCAGAACGTCGTCTCTTTGGTCGTGTGTCGGCCTTTTTTCAAACTTCCCTCTGATGCTTCTCTCTCCTTCACACACACACCCCCTTCATGTGCACGCGCACTAACCCCCCCAGACCCACCCTCAAATACTTCTTTGCCAGTGATTGGCTGGAACACTGTTTGTTAGATTTCGTGGTCCGGGTGAGACATGATTGTTTTTGTTGCCGTTTGTGGAGCCTGTGGCGTCTACAGAGACCGCTTTTTTTTACAGCGTGTTTAGGGGACAGGCAGCTAGCCGATAGTGAGGAGACGCTTGCTGTATGTGACAAAAAAAGTTTTGGCCCCACATCACTTAGAGAACCTTTAAATATTTGAGAATAGGGATTATGCCAATAATGTTACAGTACACTACTGTTTAACACTCTTTTACCTTTAGAAGAATATGCATCTAATGGGGTCCCTGTCATTTAGTTTGACCTTTGGTTGCAGCTTCTGCCTGAACCAGCCCGTAGAGAAACAGTGACCGGTAACTGAGCATATGGATTGGAGTTCCTGGCAAAACATTTTTCTTACTCCTTCAAAGCAACACTTAGTGGCACTTTGATCGCAGCATTAGTGTCGCAGACATGAGTGAAATACTTCTAGCATTGGCAAAAATGTACAACGTGTAATTAAGTGGTTGGTGAAAGCGTTGCTGTGGTAACTTATGGAGGCGGAACATCTTAAAGGTGAGCGAACGGTCTGCATGTGGCCACCGGCTCAGACTGAAGACACCCCGCGGCTAGTTTGCTCTGTGACCACCTCTGTTCTCTGGGGGGAAACAGAAAAGACATTACAAAACAGTCTCATTTGTGAATGCATGACTTTGTATTCAGATGGGAGTATGTTTTTTTTTAATCTTCTTCCAAGGAATGACCTTGAATGCTGAGGGGTCACACGTCCGGCTTTGTTAGCACCCTCCTTCAACAGACCTGTCCCCTTAACTTCATCGCCATAGTAACCTCAGCCCTCGGCAGCGAGGCTGACCTTCATGCTCTAAACAACAGTGACGAGTGTAAGAGAACATTTAAATGTCTGCCAAGAGCCCATTACACCCTCCAGGAAGAACAGAACGAGGGACTATCTTATGTCTCTCGTTTTCTTAATTTGATCAGTCATTCCTCGGCGCTTGGCTAACTCCACGGCAAACTAGATTAGCTGCAATATGAAAGATCGGATTGTTGCAGTTACTTCTGCCTGTTTACATTGGAAATTACAGAGAAACACACGCACATACACGGCCACCATCAGCTTACAAGAACAGTTTAGCCGCATAGTTATCTAGAGGCTAAATTGGCTCTTCTATCTGTGACCTTAGATCAGCAAATTTGGCGTCTTTTCGGATCGGGACTGTGCATTAGCGGGTCTGGAGCCGGGTGCGGGGGACGGTTGGCGTTTCACCTTGCTCAGCCCCCTGTGCCCGTGTCCTCTTAAAGCCAGAGGAGAGCATCAGCTATTTACTGTTGCTGGCTTGCAGCACTACCGCCCAAAAATCAGAGGCACAGTAATCACAATTACACAGCCGGGGTGGAGGGCTGAAGTGTCATTTAGAAAAATAATCAAAAAGTCATCTCTCTCTCTCTCTCTCTCTCTCTCTCGCTCTCACTCTCACTTTTCGAATCTGGCACAGTTTCAAGTAGCCTTGTTCAAAGCCATTACTGGAACAGACTGAAGAGCAAAGAAAAGGTTGATAAACGACAGAGAAAATAGACAGATTGTATAGGGCGGAGAGAGTCGATTGGCCTCTCAAAAGAAAAGACCATGGAGGGCAAGGCTAAAAACACTCGAGTCGGGCACTGAACATCGCTCTCCTCACGTCGCTTTCCTCACGTCGCTAAGAGGTCTTCTAGTCCTACAGGGATTTAGAGCTTAAGCAGGCAATATGGGTTCGGACACATATCTTGATTGAAGCATTAAGTGTCGTTTAATGATTCTGAACACCCCACATTTGTGTTAATGCTTCGGTGTTAGAGTCAATAAGAAAGTAAGTGCGTTTATATACCCGCCATTAGCACCGTTTGATTTACCGATCGCATTAAGACTTGCAGTCGTAAAATGAGTATTTCGACTGTATTCCTTATTTATTCCCATCTCGCAGCTTTCTTTGACCTTTAAGATGCCATACGCGCGATCTGCATTTTGGCCATTTCACAGACATTAAGCCAACAAACAATACCATAATTGTGTTTAAAGCTGAAAAGATTCCACTGCCACCAAATGTAATCACACTGATGGTCTGATAGACTGAAGCAATTTAATTTCTATTGAGGGTCACAGCAATTTACTGAGTGCTAATTCACTTTAAAAATGCTAATAGAAATGTATTGAATCATCTACTGTGCATTTACAGAGCATTGGGAAATAGAAGCTAAACAGGTTTATTTAAGAGGCTTGTGATGGGGGCATTGGGAGAATTTGTGTGTTTGTGTGTACGGGAGTATGTTGTTTGGGTGAATCTCATTTTCAGGTCGCTTTTCATACCAAAATCAAAGAGAGAGAAAAAAAAAAAAATCTGAGAATATATGAAGAGTTCAGATGCAAAAGCCTCTAAATGCCATTTGAATTTTTTTATTACCATTTTTATCAAGCTTGTATATTTAAGTTCAGTAATTTCACTTAAATGACAATTAATAGGTAATCTTCATTGCCGTTTAAGTGAAATGACTGAACTTTATTATACAAGCTTGATAAAAATGATCATTTCAGAAGAAAATTTCAAATGGCACTTAGAGGCTTTTGCATCTGAACTCTTCATATGTTGTGCATGAAGATATTTTGCACATCTTCCTAATGATTCATCCGTATTTTTTGTGAATAAAAAAATTAAATTTTTTAATAAATATAAATCAATTTACAGGTCTGCACAACAAATAATGAAAACAGTTTTTTACATTTTTATTTCAGGATGCTTTGATGAATAGAAAGTTCAAAGAACAGCATTTATTTAATTAGAATCTTTTTTTAACATTATACATGTCTTTACTGTAACTTTTGATCAATGTAACTCATCCTTGATGAATAGAAGTATTGATTTCTTATTTATTTCCCCCAAAAATAAAATACAAATTCTTACTGACCCCAAACTTTTTAAAGGGTAGTGTTTAATGTAACAAAAGCTTTCCATTTCAGATAAAAGCTGTTCTTTTCAACTTTCTATTCATCAAAGAATCCTGAAATAAAAATGTAAAAAACTGTTTTCAACATGGATAATAATCATACATGTTTTTGGAGCATCAAATCATCATAATAGAGTGATTTGTGAAAGATCATGTGACACTGAAGACTGGAGTAATGATGCTGAAAATTCAGCTTTTTTTCAGAGGAATAAATTACATTTTAATATATATTAACATAAAAAGTCATTTTAAATTGTCATAATATTTCACAATATTACTGTGTTTTTAGTGTATTTTTTATCAAAAAATTGCAGCCTTGGTGAGCAGAAGAAACTTCTTTTAAAAACATAAAAAATCATACCGATCTTAAACTTTTGACCGGTAGTCTGTGTATATGTGTATATGTATATGTATAATGTATAAATATATATAAAATATAAATATTGGTCCTATTGTAGTAATAATAATAAAAATGTATAATACTACTATCTTGAATGGTGTAATTACAAAGGTTCTCGTTTATGTGCTGGATATCCGCCCCTTAGATAAGCAACTGTTTTCAATTTGTGTAAGTAGCAGCAAAATTCTCCCTGAGCAGTGCTTTTATATGAAACTGCTGTGCTCGTCTGCATCTTCCTGACTGCCCGAGCGGATGTGGCTCTCCCTTTTCCCTGTGGACCCAGGAGCACCTGGGCCTGGGATGCAGCTGCACAGGGTCTTAATGCAATTAGCTGTCCCTGCCTGTGAGTCATGTGAAGCTTGGCCTTGCTTCTGACACTTAAAGAGAGATAGAGAGAGAAAGATATGAAGCAGTTGCTACACAGCACGCGCAACACAGGAAGCACTATAAAGCTACACCGCTGTTGCACATATGGGTCAACAGCGCTAGCCGTTAATGAGTTTTACCCACACATGTAGTGACAACGCTTACCCGTATGCACTCTCGCCGGCTATATGCTGACTGAGGCACACGCATTCGGTCCCATGTGTTTTAAATCACAGTCTCCAGAGGTATAAATCACCACTGGCAAGGAGGAGGGTGATTTAGGGGAAACTTGTGTAGTGCGTTTGCTCGAGGGTGTTAGTACATGAAAAGTATGTTAGGGAAAATGAATGGGAGTGGTGTGGCAGTCTCGCTCGCTGTGATATCGACGCATACACAAGCAGATCTGAGGCAGCTATAGTCTGCAGGTTTTTATTTAGCACCACAGGCCGCATCAAATCTGAGAGTGTCCTCCATCTCACAACAAGGCTGACATTCGCTTTAGCTTTGTCAGCAGTTTTGGAGTGCATCATGGTTACATGTTTGGCCCTATTGGCTTTTGCAAAAATAGCATGTAAGCCTGCCTCTAGTGTCAAAAAATATGTTTTAAATATTAAATATGGTAGTTTTGGTTTGCAAAATATTACTTGTAACTAAGTTGTTTGTTTTTTGAGGAAAATATGAGTGGTGCTTACCTGGTACCACTGTGCCAGAGCATTGCTAGTTTTAGGGTATGCAAATGCATTATTAGTGTGTTATGGGCGTTTTGTAAGTGGTTGCTAGGGTGTTATAGGTGGATGCAGAGTGTTTAGTGTTTAATTGGAGTATTTACATATTTTTGTAGTTTTTACATTTTATATTTATACAATTATAAAATATTTATTTAAAAAAATGTGACGGTTCAAAAACGGTTTGAGTTTTTTCATCTAATATTTCTATTTTATTATTAGTTAGTAATAACACCGGTGCTAAGGTGTTGCTTGGCATCTGCAAGGGTACACTGTAAAAAAATATTGTGACAGTGTTTCCAGTTTTCATGATTCCTGTACATTTCATTGAGTGATATAATGTTAATATATCTACTTTAGCTGCCAAAATCTGCCCTTTTACCTTAAAGTGTACCGATAACCACCATTATAATACAGGTGGCATAATACTCGTATATAGACGGTGCTCAGGGTCATGCATACAATGACAAAACATGCACGATATATCGGCCACATTATCGTTATTGGCCGATATATGATCATTTTTAATGTTATCGTTATCGGCCCAACAAGAACATTTAGCCGATATCTAAAAGCCGATAAATAATGCATTATTTCCTTGAGCTGAGGCGCTTTAGATGTGCACTGTTCAACATGATGCTTTTAAATTGCTTGAAATACGATTGAAATCACTTTAAAAAAGGAAAATCCAATTAAACTGCAAAATGTGCAGCGCAAGTCTGTCATATCGGCTACACAACATTAAAATAAGAACATCATAATTGTGTTTGTATCTTGGCTTTAAATGAGGAAATTCCCAAACTGTCTAAAAAATTTGGATTTAGATTTATCGGCCAAAATATCGGTTATCGGCATTCAAATATAGAGAGTTATCGGTATCGGCCAAAATTGTCATATCGGTGCATCCCTACAAAACACCATTAACAGCACATGGCACTAAAATAATGCAATAAACATGAACTAAAGAACATAAAATGTAACTTTCCTTACAATAAAATACAATATTCCATAGTTTTACTTGCAAAAAACATCAATTTGGCAGTATTTAATAGTTAAATTACTTGTGTTGTTAAACCATTTGCAGGTTTTTTTACCGTATGTGTGGTAAGCACACTTAGTTAGCAAGTTAAAATGTTTTTACTGCAGCATTTTTACAGTGTTTTTCAATTAAAAAAGGTAAAAAAAACAAACATTTTTTGCATTGTAAGTATTGAGGTATCATTTGTCGGATATGTCCTGCAGATGCCTTTGATCACAGTAAGTTGTCGGCAGCATGTGTAATTTATTACAAGAACCGCCTGACCATCTGATCTGTTTTTTAACAGCCACTGCTGATATGGATGATTTGTCTTGCATTTAACATATTCTTATCATAAGCTGTTCATCAATCACACAACATTTTTATTTGTTATGCTGTGCATTCTGGATCCAGCCAAGCTAAACGGTGTTCCTTCAGTTACTTTGAATTGATCAAATCTGTTTTGAGTTGACTTAATATTTCTGGTTCTTTTAGTTCTGTCTCTATGTTCGCCTACCAAGCAGCGATCTGTTTCCACGGGGCAGGTCCAGACAGATCAGATCGGAAAGGGACAGCACTTCCTTTTATAGTGAGATGAGAAAATATGAATCAGGGGACGAGCTGGACCTTTTGAAGATGCAGCTGGATTCGCTTTCCTTTTCATTTCCCTGAAGGACGATGCTCAAGTTTTTAAGCTGTATGCCTACATGGAGATTTTGGCTGAGTGCGTCACATCTCCGAAACAGCAGCACGAGTCTGGGGTTAAATATCAGTCGTGGAGTACAGCGGGTACTCTTCTGTCCCGCCTGAACCGCCTGCCATGAAAGATGTTTCTCCTCTCGTGAACCTGCTTAGAGCTTTGTTATTTAGAGGAGGAGTGAGAGTGTATAGGGGCCGCCTGGGACTGTCACATCCACTGATGGACTTGTAGATACATCCATCCTGAGGGCACCTGCTTTTACAACCTTTATGAATGAGCAGATAGGTATCTTGAAACTTTCCTCTGTTTTTGTTTGTTTGCTTCAGGTGCATTGATGTGGTTTTAGCATCTCCGATAAAACAAGTAGCCATATGCATGCGCAAAGGAATCGAACGACTATCTGGAGAAAGTCCTTCAAGGCACCTTAAGTTTGAATGATTAAACTCCTTTATATTTATCTTTCGGGTGCTCTTTCACTGCCTCCCTGCTTATAATTTATTCATCAGAAAGTTGTGGAGCATTCATAAGAGTTAGCGTTGAGTAATTGGATTTTACTGTGGGATGGTTTGGGAGAGAGAGAGAGAAACAGGGGGGAATGAGGAGTGGGAGCTGGAGAGAGAGCGAGCAAGCAAGTGCAGGCTTGTGTGGTTTGGCAGACTGCCGGTACAAACTGTTTCAAAGTTTTAGGGCCTTTATTTATTTTTCAATCATCTCTGTTTTTTATTATCAGAAATCCCTGGACAACTGGGTGCATAATCTCACATTGTTCACGAGGCTAATTAAAACTCAGCCAGGCTTCTAGTCTATTAAATCCTTCGAGCTTGGATGGAGAGTGCAAGATGTTGCCCTACGTTCCTAACAAGGCCCATGCTGCATTCGTGTCACATGTCTCAACTGCCATTTCTTCTTACTGCACCTCCTCCTCGATCAGCCTACACCCATTGCCCAAAAATGCATACCAGGGTCACACAGGCCGCATCAAATCTAAGAGTGTCCTCCATCTCACAACAAGGCTGACAATCGCTTTAGCTTTATCAGCAGTTTTGGAGTGCATCATGGTTACATGTTTGGCCCTATTGGCTTTTGCAAAAAATAGCATGCGAGTCTGCCTCTAGTGTCAAAAAATATGTTTTAAATATTAAATATGGTAGTTTTGCTTTTCAAAATATTGTGCCAAATTCAATATTTTCGAATGGGCTCTTTCAGTTAATTGGGGTGAATTTAAATTGAATTGGCCACATCCTATCTATCTATCGTTCTATGTAACGTTCTATCATTCTGTCATTGCCAATTAATCATTTTGTCTGTAATGTCTTATAATACTTGCTCTCTATTGTGTATCTATCATTCAATTTATCTATAATTCTTTCTATCGTTCTTTCTATCGTTCTCAGTTCTTGTTTCGATCTGGCTGACAATCGCTTTAGCTTTGTCAGCAGTTTTGAAGTGCATCATGGTTACATGTTTGGCCCTATTGGCTTTTGCAAAAATAGCATGTAAGCCTGCCTTTAGTGTCAAAAAATATGTTTTAAATATTAAATATGGTAGTTTTGCTTTTCAAAATATTGTGCAAAATTCAATATTTAGATTTGGCTCTTTCAGTTAATTGGGGTGAATTTAAATTGAATTGGCCACATCCTATCTATCTATGGTTCTATGTAACGTTCTATCATTCTGTCATTGCCAATTTCTCATTTTGTCTGTAATGTCTTATAATACTTGCTCTCTATCGATATATCTATCATTCAATCTATCTATAATTCTTTCTATCATTCTTTCTATCGTTCTCAGTTCTTGTTTCGATCTGTAAGCCATAAAAACCTTGAAACCTTAAGACTTTTTAAACTTTTTTTTAACTTTCAAAAAAGACTTTCAATCATTCCAATATTCAGGATATGTACTGACAAATTTAGATTTTCTAGTTAAAAATTACATATTTTTTTTGTACTTCTATTTCCTTGCATTCAAATTGCAATTGTGTGTTTTGCACTGCATATTTACTCAATTTAAATTTCATTTCAGGAATATAATGGCATTTGAAAGGAATTCTCAGTTCTATACTGAATGCCACAGAACTGTGTTGTATATATATACTTATATATATATATATATATATACGCATGCACACAGCTCTACAACCCCCCTAGCTGTTGCCCTCTTGTCACATTTCCAGTGGCTGACTTTTTCCACAAATTCCCTCGTTTGTGTTTACAAGCGCTGCCCGTGCTCTTACGCCATCCTTGGTGGGCACCCGTGAGTGCCAGCATGGTGCTTCTTTCTGATTGGCTGGAAGGCAGCATCAAGAGGATCTGTGTAGGGGGTCTGCCAGACCCTGGCATTGCCCACAGGCACAATGCTCAGCAGAGGGTCCCCGAGGTGAGAGGACCCTGTTCTAATCATGACACCATCTGTTGGGGAGAAGGTTACACCAGTGCCACGCTGATATCATTGTGCCTCGCTCCACGTATCCTGACAAATATTCTCCATCCCTTTCAAGCAGAGTGGCTTGCATCTAGGGGACGGGGGGTTATATAAACAGCCAGAGGGCAGAGTTTGGTGACTCGAGAGGCCCCCAAGTCGGGGCCATCTGGGCCGGAACCCCCAGGCAGAAAGAAGATCAGGGCCCGTGGGAGTGCAGGAAGACTGTGTGGGCCCTGTTTAGATGCTGCCTCCAAGGGTCGAGTTAATGCTTAAATCTCAACAAACCTTAAACAGTTCTGTTGAAATTAGCTTCACTCAGCAAAGATCACCTATTAATTAACAATACAGGAAAAAATGAATTTGTCTGAGGCAGTGAATGCATGAATTTGAAAGTGGAAGGATTTTTGTTTAAAAATATCATCATATTTTTTAAACTGTTCTGTACTTTTCAGTAGTTGTTAGTGGTAACGTTTTATTGCGGAGGTACACACATCCTTTCTTTAAAATTTTGGAACAGGATTATTGTAGTGTTGACAATACTACAATATTACTCATGCAGTTTTGGATTCCATGTCTTCTAAAGTCAATACACTAACTATTAGCATTTAAAAAGTTTTTAATTGCCTTAAAGTTTTTTTCTATCTAGTGGCATTTGCATGTGTAATGCTGTCATGGTGTACTGGTATTTCATTTTATAATATTTCATGATTCTAAAACTAAAACTGATTATAATTATTTAGATTTGTTGTAGTTTCTGTTAACAGTAGTAATAAGAAAGATCTATAGCTGCTTTTCCACCGTCGGCCAGAATGGTTCTCATTGCATAACCGTTCTATTCCTACTGATCCGGGCCAGCTGGAACGGTTATGGTTTATTTTTCCACTGTGGGGCTGATAACGTCCGCTCTTTCGAATGTACTACAAGCACATCAGTCATTGCCTTGGTAACGCAACAGTTTACTAATGATATAGATGATTTGTTTACTTCACTGAAATAGCGCGCGTAACCTTTTTCCAATTTTTTTACATTTAAGAGTAAAAAAAATAATCAGACATTACAACCATAACAGGAAAAAAACAAAAAAAAACAAGCGGGGGTAGAATAACATAGACAAGACCTAATCCTGAGATGAATTATTACAGCGAGAACAATAATAATTATACACTATTCAGACTTGAGGAAATCCACAAAGGGCTGCCATACAGCTTGAAATTGGCGATGAGATTTGGACTCCAAGGAACGTATCCTCTCTAGTTGTATGACATGAATCAGTTCACCTAACCAAGCTTTGAACGATGGAGGGTCTGACAATTTCCAGTTTAAAAGTATTGATTTTTTTTTGCAAGAGTCAAGCCCATCAATAGAGATAGTTGCTGAGATCTTGGAAGAGTATTCAATGTCACAGAGGATCCAAGAATTGCAAGACCATGGTCTGGTTTAGAAGTGACCAATCCTGAGTGGTGACGTCACTATCAGATATCCGGGCCGAGAACGGTTTGACGTCCATACTCCAGATCACAACAACGTTTGACGTCTTATATATGAAAAACGTCTTACAAATCAATTTTCTATATTCTTATTATAATTCGTTTTTTTCTTCCCAATATATAGCGGATATGACTCAACAATACAATACAGTCCAGTCCGTTCATTCGCTAAGATGAAGGATTATCACCTTTTCTCGGCTTTAACCTGCTCACTAATTGTTGTCCATGCTGTCCCTGTTACTTATGTTCTGGGAAAGCCATGAATGCCCAGTTAATCTCCACAAATTACTCCATTGTTCAGAGCCTTTATGTCCACGTCGCTCAAACTCAAGCCATCAGGTGCACAATAGAGAGAAAGGTAATCATGTTATAGGTTTGGAGGATGTGTTTTGTTCTACATTTGCCTGCAGAATATTCACCGTAAGAAACTACAAGAAACGTCCACAGAGAGGGTTCACATCATCCGTGTCTGTCGCTATAGGAGCAGAAAAGAGAAAAATCAAACCACGGTTTAAATTTATTGGACCCTTGAGCCAAGTCAATATGTTTGATTTGGCAGACATGTTTTTTTTACAAAGCGCTTCTGTCAGGTCCATTCAGCTAGCAGTCGTCTTTCTTCTGGCTCACTCGCTCTTCGGGCAAGGTTTATACCCGCCAGCGTACAAGCTAAATCACGCTTGCTCAAAGCTGTCCGCACCCTCCACCTCCCACGTCAACAGCGGTTTGTTGGGGAAATACGTCTCCTTCTAATGATAGCTGTGGGGCACAGGTACTTATTTAGCAGGGGGGCTAAATCGGGCATTGCAGCGGAGACCTGTGCGGCCTCTGGAAGCTATGGCGATGTAGTATGAGGGAATCAATCGAGTGCTTTCAGCCTTCAGTCGGGATGCTCTGAGGGACGGTCCTGCATATTAGAGAACTGCTTGACCTTTTGTTGGAGAGGAAGGGGATTAGTCCACTTCCTGCTTTCTCTGCCCCCTCAAAGTAAGTTTATACTTCAGCTCTGTGGAGATTAGGTTTCAATTATATTTCAAATGCAGCCGGCTTAAAGTCAAGCAAAATAGTTTTAGGGAAAAGAGAGGCAGATCCTTTTGTGTCTCTCTTTTAAAGGGAAAGGACAGGTGTGTAGTCAGAGTTATAGCCGTTCTGGAGCAAAAGTTGATACCTCAGCATGTTTCAATGACTTTACACTCTTTCTTAACCAGATGCTGCATGATAGGGGTGTACCGAAAGACGCATTCGTATTGAACCTTTCGATACGAGGCTTTCAGTTAGGTTTTCAGTGTGTATTCGTTGGACCATTTTTCCTGCGGACCAAAATTCCGTTATTTTAAATGTAGGCGCGTCACGCTTTACAATCGCACGTCGGTTTAATTTTGACATCATGAATACAATTGCTGCTCTCAATTGTTAATCTGAACTAAAATAAACCTTTTATAATTACACAATATTAAATTTCATTTTGTTCAAGGAGCTGGTTTGTTTTATTCCATCATTGCTCAAAGTAAAAACAAAAAAAAACCCTTGATGTTATTTCGAATAAAAATATAATAAAAAAATTGAGTCAAGAAAATTTCTCTGGCATTTCTTTCCTTTTTGCTTATCGAAAACGCACCGAACCATGTCACTAGTGTATTGTATTCGAACCAATCCATGAATTTTTGTGAACCATTACACCCCTACTTCATGATGTGACATAGTAAGAGCCAGAAGGTTTTTGACCAGTTTTGAGAAGCTGGATTTTAGACCAATAAGATTTCACAGTGGGCGAGAGCATGCCAACATGGTGCCACAAAAATATGCATGCTATTTATTATTATAAACTAATTGAATTAAATCAAATTAATGTATTAATAAACTAAAGTAAATATTATTGTTGACAAATATGTATATCATTTTTATTATTATAAATATATTAAGTTTAATATTGTGATAATATAGCCTGTAATAATGTTTTAATACATAATCATTGCAGCAAAAAGGTGTTTGTTTATATATTTAACAGACCTATATTTTATTTATTAATTTTGTTGATTGTTATAATTACTTATTTTTCAGAAATTAACATTTGGAAAAATCATAGAAATTCATTGGTCAAATAATGTCAAAACCCTGCAGCATTTTTAACTGGTTATGAGTATGACACGGTGTTCGACATTTCATTGCCATAGCTCAGTATGCTGAGAGTTATAATAAAGAAAGGCTGCTAAGAGGGTTCTGTTACTGTAATGCCTACTTATAAAAATACTAAAAATAGAGCATTTGACATTGAGACCCGATTTAATACCATTAATGTTGTAAATCTGAACAGATCCACAACTCTCCGGCACAGACACCCGGGAGCAGAGAGCTCCTCCCATTATGGGCGAATTAAACTTAATCCAGAGGTGGATTGTGGCTTTGATCTCCAAAAGTGTTTGGGTCCATTGTCTCTAATTTGAAACGGCGTAGCGCACTGGGCTCGCTCGGCCCAGTTGGCCGCGGCTACTGCGCGCACTCGGGCCCTTTCATCTGTGCCTAAGCCCTCTTCCGGAACTGTCACGCGCTGAGGTGCTGGAGGGGGTAACCATAGTGACAGGCGGTAATTGGCCTGAGTGCGAGAGCGTTGGCACAGCTGCCACTGCTTTTGAAGTATTTACTCTAAAGCGACTGAGTCTTCCCACGTGAAATGGAGGATATCAAATGCTGCACTTCTCATAATGGACGAAAGTATAAATCGCAAGCTTTTTGAGGTGTCACATTTTGTAAAGTGTTGCCAGCTTATTAATAGGACAAGTTGCTGTTTGGGATTATTTTCTCAACCATACTCCAGATCACAACAACTTGTGATGTTTTAAATGAGGTTAGTCTAGTACTGGGAAGCATTTTATATGTTAATGTGTTCTTGTGGGTTTAGTCTCACACTAAGGACACATTTACACTGCAGGTCTTGATGCCCAGTTAGCTTTGCCTTTGAAAGACTAGCTTTCATCTTTTAAAAGTGACCCAGATCTAGTTTTTTTTGTTTCAAAATTAAGCCGGTTTTGCGGTTTGTAAACGGTCAGGTGTTCAAAGCATTTAATAAAATTATTATTTCATAACATTCTAAATACATTTCTTATAACCAGGAAATAACGTTAAAATACAATGTTTATATAAAGGGAGAATTGAACGTTCAAATGACGTTTGAATGGTGTTCGTATAACCAAGAAATAACGTTAATACAACTAAAAAACTGGACGTTTTGAATGTTCCTAGAACATTCAGAAATAAACTTAATGGGAAACGTTATGAAAACGTTCTTATAACCTAAAATTGTTATCGGGGGAAGAGGAGAGATTCACGATTGCACTGAACACGTTTTATGTGCAGGATTCTCTGAGGGAGCTCAGAGAAGATAGACTGAGACAGCGCAGTCTTATCCCAATTCGTCATATAACTGACGTCTTGGGACGTCTTTTGACCATTCGTCAATATATGCCTTTTTAGGGCCCCCTTAAGACGTCGGTAGATGAAGTTATCGGATCCCAACTCTACCCCAGACCTAAACCTAACCCTAAACCCAACTCGTCACCTAACTGACGTTAAAGTTAAAGTGTCAGTTGTATGACGACCCGGGATCGTCATCTACTGACGTTTTAAGGGGCCCTAAAAAGGCATATATTGACGTCCCAAGACGTCAGTTATATGACGAATTGGGATGAGACTGTTAACTGAGAACACGCGCGGCACATTATATTCTACGTGCGATCAGAGACATTCGCGCTCTCGCATTAATGTACTTTCGTGCTACGAGTAGTGCGCTCTCGACTTTTGACTGGAATATAACGCCACAGTTCTGCAGCATCCACCTTTCCTGTAATGTAACACCAGGGCACTGTCGCCTCGCATTCGCTGCTTAGAAGTGCAACATTGTAAATGGTCCGTCTGAAACAGTGTCGCGTAGCGCAGCAAATTAAATACATCGGTATGGCGGTATATTAAAAGTTAATATCATAACAAAAATATACACCGGTTTTTGGTATGAACCAATATACCGCCCAGCACTACCCATATCTGATACCTGCACTTACACTAGAGACCGTATGTAGCCCCACCCTTTTCTTTTGCAATGCGATCTTGTGAATTTATGAATTAATTGCTCGTTTTAAAATCTTTTCGCTTGACTGACATTGGTTAAGACATCTGCTTGAAACATTACAATCCTCATGATAACTTTGGTTAACTTTACATTAAGTAAATCCTCTTCAAAAGCGAATTACTCCTGGACAGTGATGCCATAGAGATATATAGAGCGACCGCAAAAACGGAAGTTCAAAGACAATGTTCTAAAGATGGCGGTGCTCTTGTTTCTCTGGCGCATAAGGTCCATACACTTGGCGAAAAATGAAAGAAAGTAAAAAACGGTGAGGTTTGCAACGGATGTATAGACAAAATGATAAAACAAGCTTTTGTTTTTCGTACCATCTTTAAAGATTAGAAGACGTTGAGTTGAGCCTTTTTTTCTTCAATGCGCCATTAAAAAGATTCATGTGATCGAGGTTGGTATCCACCTGAGTTGACGTCATTCACCACTGTGGTTTTTCAATGACGGACAACTCACATTGACGGGAATATCCAATCTGTCCACTTAAACGATTAAGTTAGTGTTACTAGAAAGTCCTTTATGATAAAACACTATTAGGACTGCATTAGTTGATTTTCCTAAACAAGTAGCTTTAAAAAGTGGAGTTGCGTCATCATTGGAAACTGTACAACTGAAATCCACAGCTTTATTCACTGTTGGCTCCCTTATTCCTTCATTAACACATTCTAGAGAGTCTATGTGAAACTTCAGGATGCCCACATTCCTGACTCAAGATGTGGGGATGACTTCTGAGTTGGCTCTCTATCGCTCCATCAGAAATACCAACATTAGAGTGTGAACTGAAAGCAGATAAGATTAAAAAAATTGCATTGCAAATAATAAAATGCATGTAAGGCACAGGCCAAGCTAGTAACGCTTAACGATGAAATTAAATATCATCATAATAATTTATCTAATATAAAACATTAAAAGAAGATAATCTTTATTTTATGATTTATTTTAGCATATTTACTTGTACGTATCATCTTCGATCCAAGTCAAACAAGCCTCCGGAAGTTTTTGCACTGCATATTAGAGATGTCGCTGTGTGCTAGTCTAAATGACCTCATTATAACATCTCCGTCTTGGTAGGATTCCACTGCTTCTAACGAGCCCCGTTTGAGTTTTAAGGAACTATTACAGCGGCAGAATGATTTTTATGTCTTTTACGAATCATTTAGAATCTTTAACTAGTGCACCGCAGGCCGTGACGCTTTTAAAAAAAGTCAGAAACAGCAACTGAGAGTGTGTCAAAGTTCTTTATGCATTACACAAACTTTCTTCCCAAAGGAAACATGGAACGACTCCCTCACCATATCGGTAAATGGAAAGAAAATATTTTTAAAGCAATAAGGTCACCTCAGCAATAAGGTCATCAGAAGTGCTGTGTAACAGTGGATTCAGCTCGGGTAACTGGCTCTTTTTCGGTAGATTTTCTTATTGACCAATCAGCATGCAGGACTGGAACTATCCATTTATAATACATATCATTATCACGGCTTTAGAACAAGAAACATGCTATTATACAGAACCTGACGCCTGATATCTGTGATGTTAGATTTGGCTGGAGTGGATCTGCGATTTATCCAGCTGTACACACACTGGGGACCCGAAGCCAAAGCTGGCAGCCACTCATGCTTCTCAGTGAAACCGTGATAGATGGAGAGGAGAATATCTGGGCCTCTTCTGTATCAGCAAAGGGCTTAATTGAGAATCAGAACCCTCCCCAGGAGACGCCTGGCGAATCACTGCAGCTGCTCCTCGCCGAGCGGATCGGTCGCTTTTGAGGAATGGACTAATGTACTCTTGCAAAATGGCAGCCGGGAAGAGCGCGAGCGAATCAGACCCTGTCTTCTGTAAAAAGCCACAGTGTTCCGACTTCCTCTGTCTCCCCCATCCCTCTTTTCTTTCATACTCCGTTCCTCAATGGCTTCATGGCCGTTATTCATCTCAGCTCATATTTGATTTAATTTGGTAATACAGGGATAAATAGGCCAGTGAGATGGCTGCAAATTACATGAAGTCTCCGCGCCTGACATTTTCGATTTCAGTCTGGCAGGGTTTGAAAGCTGGCAAACACGACTGAAAACCCAGATGCCTGTAGCGACTCTGCAGCCAGCTTGGCGCTCCGGTGCCTCAGGTTGTGTTGAAGGAGCACTCTAGCAAAAAAGGGAGAACTTGACTCTTTTTTTTTTCCTTCTTATTTTTATTTTCCACTTCAGATGTAGCCCTGTATCATTTTCCTTCACCTCAGGGAAAGGCTGTCATCTTTGAGTGATATGACCACTGGTTTGACAGATGTGCAGATTGATGCGGGATCTCTAAGGATTTCGGGTGTGTTTTTAGACTAGCTGAAAAAAAATTATCATCACTGTACTGTTTAATTTAGAATTGTGATGTTTATTGGTTTTCTCAGACTTTTACACTATCTTTTGTGTTCTGATGCCACAGTACAACATATTCTCATATTATTGTTGGATTCAATTCACATTTATTTGTATAGTGCTTTTCACAATACATATTGTTTCAAAGCAGTCTACATTACAATTTAGAGTGACTGTTATAAGAGGTGACTGTGTCCAAGTTATGTATTTCAGAAATGTACATATACAAATCACACAGTTAGCTAATGTATTCATTTAAAGCTACACTGTGTGATTTTTACCCCCATCTAGCAGTGAAAAGGTATATGACCATCCAGTGAATATTAGTTTCTGTTCCTCTAAATTCCAATTTCGTTTTCAACGGTTCCTTACGGTGGCCAATGTAGTCCAAGATTAACATGGCTTCCAGTTTCGACCTCGTCCATGAGTGTTAACTGAAACGTAAACGCGAAAGGCGAAGCTTGAATTAACAGGTATGTCCCTCTTTGGCTAATGTACTTTCAAGATGGAGGGGCAACAGAACCCCTTTTACTAATGTGTACTTATCTTAAAAACTATTCATGATTGAGAGGTTCACTCTTTTTGCCGTATTCCTTCAGATATCACTGAAAACAGTGATAACTTACCCGGATTGTATACACAACGTCAAAGGCCAATGAAATCGATGTTGTTTGGCAGATTCACGAGCAACAACCAATGGAAAAATTGCCGATGGAGAAATATTTTTCTTACCCAATCAGGGAAAGGTTACCATGACGTAATTTAGCAGATCGGAGGACTCTGTAGCCTTGCAAGGGGTGGTACTATATAGTTCAGCGATAGAAGCGCACAGAACGGCGTTGAGTAGTGGAGGAGACGACAGAAAGCGAACGGACGCGTACGAGTATAAACAAGGCTTTATGGAGCAAGGCGCGTCGAGTTTTATATGAGAGGGGACAAAAGAATTATAATATAGCATTAGCATATAGCAATTATAACATTATTTATTATTTTAGCTGTTTTGTGATGGCAAGCAGTAAACGATTTATGGCCGAACAAGCTCTGGAACAATTACTGGAGATTGACGAGGAGAAACATTGCTTAGAAAAACTAAGTATAAAGTTAGAGTTTTCATTGTTCTTTCACACATTTTATTTAACAATTACACATGTCTGTCAAGCAAAGGCTTTGACAAATATATTGTTTGTTCAAAAACTGTTCACTATTGTTGTGTGATGTGTGATTTAGAAATAAATGACAAAAATTGAATTTCCGTTTTTGAAATTCTCTAGTATATTGTGCATTTTTCACTCATACTTCCTTTATAAACACATTACATGCATGCTTATGTTAGCTTAGGGTCTTCTGAATCCATAGATACCAAACACATAGTGTCCATCTCCATTACATAAGTTTATAAGCCCAAACGTAAAAATAGAGAAAATGGACCAAAAAGGGTTAATGGTACATAAAAATAAACACATTCAGAAACAAATTATAATTTAGGTATGTTGGTTTTTGCTAATGTTATTGAGATGGCATATTTTTATTGGAGATATATTAATAGCCCATTAAGTTGAAGGCTTTGTTCATGATTATTATTTAAATTAAAAGTAGGCCTGGTTTACATTTACAAATCCTAGTTTGGTGAAGACATGGCTCATGATTTAGTTGTTTGCATATTTTTTTCATTCAAAATTATCTAGCATTTTAACATCTTTTAAAAGTGTTTTAATATTCATGACAAGATGCTAAAAAAATGTAATATGTGACGAAATTGACAAAGCCAGTGACTCTTGTATACTTAGATCCACAACTGTCGACTTGGGTGGAAAGCAGCCGATTGCAGTGAGTAAATGCAGCGAGGGGTTTTCTTGGGCCTCACCTGTTAGGTCAACATTCATTTTGTTGTGTTGTCTTTGGTCCTTGTCTTTGTTGTCCGACCATTCTGCCTTTACAGTTTCCTCTAGAGAGTGCTATGATGAAAGCCCTGCCTCTGTTGACCATGTGTCTGTGCGCGTCTAGTCTACGAGAGATTGACTGGTGTAGAGAGACACCGATGAATGAGATGGAGTGCTCTCGAGGCTGCTAACTTAATGTTGATTGAACAACAGGCAGGGTGACGATCGGCGCACACTGAGGTGTGAGCGCGCGCGTGTGCGTTTAGCCCACAGGTAACACAACCCGTAATTATTTTCATCATGCAAGTTTGGAGTCGTGCGCGAAGCTCAATAAAGAGAAGAAAACGGGGAACTCGCTGCTTGACAGATGACAGCATTGTTTATGCCTGCTGCTGCTGAGTTAGATGCAATTCAATCAGGCAGAGAGATACATATATTTTATTGCAATTATGCAAAATAACAATGTCACCCCGAGCGTCCCTGCTCTCATATTTGACTGTCTTGATTTATTTTTTTCCGCACACGGTTCTCTGTAAATGCCGCGGTAAACGTGTCAAGCCTTAAAAGGGACACCGTGTGTGTGTAGAGGAGGTGAATTACATGTTGTCAACACACATCCTGGTGAAAAATGACTCCAGTGTAATTTCCTTAATATGGCATGATAAGAAACAATAAGCTTTTGCATTTAATGACATTAGCCAGCCATCGCTGAGCTGTAATTAAATGGATTGAAACGAGTGATTAGCCAGGTTTGTTGAAACTATAAAATGTAATTGGAAATTTATGCAAATGTAAGAAGCCCTAGGTTGGATCTCGATCCTCGAGTGCCCGGGCCAGCGATGGTGTGGCGGTCTCCGGGGTTACCAGAGCACACAGGAAGAGACTGAACCTCTGTGAGCGTGAATGCAAGTGTGTTTACACACCGTCTCGAGACAGGGTGACCGTGCCTTTGTCAAAATCACTGTTGTATTAAGAGCTCTTCAATCATCTTCATTTGCTCTGGAGCTTTTGATCTCAAAAGGCCTTGAGATTGACACAGGGCAAGTTTCATTCCTTTGTACATATGGTGCTTCTCCACATTGCAACCCATTTTTCTTTTGCAATGCATACAGCAATGTTGATTTTTAAAAATATATATATATTTATAAGTGTATTTTTATGCAAGATTTTCTTAAAAAAAAATTTAAGATGCCATTGTAAACCTTAGTTGGTAACACTAACACTTGCAGGGGTGTGCATAAGACTAACATGACACGACATGTTATGAATATTAAGGACGTTTTATGCATGTTTGTGACAACTGTCAATAAGTGTAATTCGCTCAGTTATGACATTTTTAATGCAAATATGACATTGTTTGAAATGGCTTTGTTATGACACCTTGACAAACCAATACATCATAACCTGTCAGTGTCTTTGTCATGACAACTTGACATTACCAAGACAACACAACCTGTCATAAACATGACATAGCAGATTAATTATCAAACTTAAGAAACCACCTAGCTTTATTGGTCAACATTACTTTAAGCTGTCAGGTGATTGGTTTTGACATTGGCTGTCATGAAGCCATTATAACATATTAATGACAAATTCAATTAGTCCCACTGTAGTTGAGGTCAAGAAAAATATTCAAAAATATTCCAACCACATGACGGTTTAACTTAATTTTTTAAGCTGTCATGACAAATACATCTTAAACAATGTCATATTTGCATTCAAAATGTAATTATTGAGGGAAAGACACTTAATCACAGTTGTCATAAACATGCATAAACCCTACTTTATATTCAAGAAATATGTCATGGTTATAGAGGGTGTCATGTTAGTCTTCCCAGGTGAAAAAGACGTCCGATTAAGTGTATTAAAAATGCATTACATTATATTTGTATTGTACTAAAAACATATTTAAGTACATTTTTAATACACTTAATTGGACGACTTTTTCACCTGGGTTATGCACACCCTTCAAGTAAAGTGTTACCCATTAGTTTAATTGAGTTTTTAAACTACTGTGAATTCTCTATCGCTTACTTTAACTTTTATTATTATTATTGCACGATTTGAACCACATATTACATTATAGCAAAAGGAAGAAAGTGTTGCTTTACCTCCTTGTTCATTGCAGGTAAGTTGCAGCATTTCCAACTGTTACCAGTTTCCATGAAAACGATATAAACGATGCTAGACATTCGCTATTGTATCTGTTCAAGTTCTTCTCCATTATTAGCCAACACTTGCATTGATCAAATGTCTTGGGTTATTTCACTTCTGTAAGGACGAGGAGGCACATGACTGCCCTATGCCAGAGTTTGCATTTAGCAAGACAATGCCTCACATTCACACAATCTGTCCCTGAGGATGTCTGTCTAAATGACTGGCCCTGTCCTGGCTGTATGAGTTGCCCAGCCACACAAACACACACGCGCACACACACTCCCAGATAAATGAGAGGCTGTCTGTGACTGCGGGATTTCTCACTCAGTGACACAGCGGCCATTTGTCAGTTCTCTCAGTGGTGCTCTGGAGGCGACTGAGTGAGTGTGTGTGTGCAAGGCAAAGCCATAAGTCTTGTTTATTTTTGCTGGCTGTTGATTTGTTGGAGCGTTTCTGTATGCGCCATTGTTGGGGCTGAAATATTTAGAAATTATTAAAAGCTGTCAGAATTGAAGTATGAATACTTCATGCAGTGCCAGCTGCCGTGTTTACAAGCGATCAATAAAAGCCACCGATAGCTATACGAAACGATACAATATTTTTCACAGCTGGATCCCTGATCATTAATTCATCTTCCTCCTGTTTGGTAATCTGGTCATGCTAGCCAAATCATTGGTGGTTAACCATGTTCAGAACATCATTGGTTACAGCTGGATGGCGGCTCATAACTCTGCATAATCATGCCGTGTCCCTAACAGGCTGTTTCTGAGTCCTTCCCTAAATCTAAAGCCTCATTAAAAATGAAATGTACATTTGAAATGTTGCTGGTTATATGCACAATTGAAATCTGGGCATTTGTCTCGGAGGCATTTTTAACCCCCTTTTGAAAGTGGGCGGCACACATTGAGTCATGACCATTGATTATCTCGCAATAAGTAGGCGGCAAAGTCAAAGTGTCTAAATGTGGACAGCCTACATGTGCCAATCTGATATAATAGTTGCTATGCCCCAGTTTTTCAAGACTATCCCACAAGGCCTACGGAGCCTCTAAACGTTTTCACATCTACTGGCTCAGTGGTCGACACATCTTGACACATTGGAGCCAGTGTTGCTGTCTGACATGCATGTCTGACAGTTTGATCACATTTCTAGTCTATATCCCCAATTTTTGTCTATTTCGTTTGTCGAAAGAAGAGTTAAGAATGGCTGACAAAAAGATGAAACAAACTGTAGCCTTTCAAAGATTTTATGATTCATCACATGGATCTTGTTTTTAAAAACATTTGTATAAGTGCTCTGCAGATTTTGTCGCTAGTCTATAATTTCCCATGAGGCAAACAACCCGTTATGTGTAAAAAGGATAATAGCTCATAATGTGATTTAAGTAAAAACTGATTATAAAATTGTGATATTGCCTTTTGCCTCAAATAAGCTATTTATTGACAATACTTTCAAGTTTTAATATGCAGTCACAGTGATTATTAATTCTGATTCTACATCTTAATAGTAAGATGACTGAAGAATATTGACGTTTATGAGTATGATTTAAGTTAACCACATCTCTCATTAATTATAATTACACATGCTTTATTGAAAGTTTTCCTAACTTTTAAGTCAAACAATACATGTGTAAAGACTACAATGCTTATTTGTCTGTTGTAAGTTAAAGGAGTAAGTTCACTTTAAAAATACTTTTGCTGATAATTTACTCACCCCCATGTCATTCAAGATGTCCACGTTTTTCTTTCTTCATTTGGAAAGAAATTAAGGTTTTTGATGAAAACATTCCAGGATTTTTCTCCATATAATGGACTTAATTGGGAACCAACGGTTCAAGGTCCAAATGAAAGTTTCAGTGCAGCTTCAAATGGCTTTAAACGACACTCAGACGATGAATAAGTGTTCTTATCTGTGACACTTGGAGTCATAACTCAAGTGTCTTATTTGTTCATTTTGATGAACGAGTTCAAAACAGGAGAGTCACGAACAGGCATCACAGAACAGAGCAAGGCGAGACATTTGTTCTTATAAAACTTTAAACTTTTTTATTTATTTTTTAAATGACCAATCGTTTCGCTAGATAAGACCCTTATTCATTCGTCTGGTGTCGTTTAAAGCCCTTTGAAGCTGCATTGAAACTCTCATTTGGACCTTGAACTGTTTGGTTCCCAATAGAAGTCCATTATATGGAGAAAATCTTGAAATGTTTTCATCAAAAGCCTTAATTTCTTACGAACTGAAGAAAGAAGAGATATGGACATCTTGATAACCATGGGGTGAGTAAATTATCAGCAATTTTTTTAAAGTGAAATACTCCTTAAAGGGATACTCCACTTTTTATAGAATACACTCATTTTTACAACTCCCCAGAGTTACACAGTTGAGTTTTACCGTTTTTCGAATCGTTCTCATTAACTTTAGTATATAATAGGATATATTTACCCAGTAGTATATTTTTTTCCTACTATGGAAGTCAATAGAGAACCAGAAACGGTCTGGTTTACTGATATTCTTCTAAATATCAGAAAAATCGGCTGAATGCATTAGAAAACGGTAAAATTCAACTGTTTTACTCTAGGGATTTGTAAAATGAGTCTATTTCCAAAAAAGTGGAGTATCCCTTTAACTTGAATTTCTAGACCATTTATCTCGGCATTAAGGTGCTGTATTTGGAAGCCGTCTAAAACCTAGGTCACACAAATATGAATATGAATTTACTCACTCTCATTGCAAACCTGTATGACTTTCTTACTTCTATAAAACATAAAATAAATTATTTTGAAGAACATTTGGTGTCCCAACAACATTGACCTCCATTCACTGAAAATATATTTTTCCAAATAGTACTTTTTCAAAACATGGAGCAAAGCAAGTCAGACAAGTTTAGCAACTGAGGCGGATAATATTAATTTCTGGGTAAACAATCCCTTTAATATGTACCATCATATACATATGCTGTCTATTAAGCTGTTGACTGGCTGGAAAGCAAAGCTTAAACCTTTGTTTATTCATTAAGGTGCGCTGTGTGATCCAGTTTCATGTTGTAAAAGGCTACACACAAGCTGAAACGTATTGGTTATGAGCACATAAATGTACTGGCGTTAGATATGTTGTTACTTTATTTATTAAAACCCCTTCATACGTTTTTCCTTAAAACAAACAAGTTCTTCGCAACATTTATCTTAAGCCAGTAATTCTCACCCTTCTGACAAACTTCAAGACATATCCGATACACGTCGGCTGAATTGATTTCCGTGGCTTTCTGGCTCAGAGACCTCATAATTTGGACATATAGGTGGTTTTCTTCATCCGGAGTCAGTACGAGCTCATAAGACCTCCATGTTTAGCCTACCATAACACGGGCAGCTCTCTCAGACGCAATCAATTCCGTTCTCGGTGAAGTTTCGTGCCTGTAATAGAGATAAAGAGCCCATCAAGTGTGTAAGCATTAGTATTGTTTACAGACTGAGTCATGGCCTGACGCACCCTGCACTCCATCCTGCTTATGACAGCGAAGAAAAGCACAGGAAAATGACCAATTCTCGCTTCTACCTGAGCTATGAGGGGACTCGACTTGAAGTGCCTTAAGGGGCCCAATAAGAATTGTGTAGCAAGATTGTGCCAAGCCAGAACAGCGCCCGCGGCATGGGACGTGATCCGGGTGTCTAATACCACTGATGGGACTTACAATAACAATTCAGTACAAGTCAAAACAACATTAGGAGAGTTTGATGGCAGCGTATTCTGAATGGCGCCCTTACACTCATGGGGGTATTACGTGACATAAAACGAGCCACCGCCGTTATGACTTCTCACTTCCCACTATTTGATTTTATGATCTCTGGTGCCAGTAGATAAATGACTGTATTTCATTCAAATGAAGCATTCCTGGGTTATTAGGAGGGGAGAGGGTAGGGTACGAGAGCAAAGGAGAGCGAAGGAGACCATGTGAGACGCGAAGAAAGACGTGGAGAGAGAGAGCGAGCGAGTGAGAGGGGCTGGGCAAGCAGAAAGGATCAGAGAGAGGCCTTGTTAGATGAGTGCTGCTCTGTGCTCTGAGGGTTTTTTCCCTCTCTTGCACGCTCTTTTTCTCCCTCGCTCCCTTTGGTCCTTTCATTGCGTGGGGCGCTAGTCAAATCGCAGATCAAAGCTGCATTCAGTGTATGTCAGAGCGGATCATTTGCACTTCCATGAAATCTGCCATCGCCAACACTGCTAAACCTCTGCATTCATTAATATCCAAATTCAGCAAAGACAAAGCCGGTACTGAAATGGATATTGTGATCATTTGATCCGCAAGCGAGCCCTTTCTGCCCCTCTTCTGCTCCACTAGACTCCATTTAAACCCAAAACAATGCTTATTTGATATTAATTTATTCATTTATCAAATCCCTCCATTCGAGCATGGAAGCATGTGCTGGATTATTAAAGGAGCAGCGGGATACGGTAGCCAGAGGCGAAAGCTGCTTCATGTAGGCTGTTTATTATCTGACTCGAGTTGTGTTCTGCTGAAAGAGAAACACCGTGCGAACGCTGTTAATCTAGTCAACGAAAATTAGCGACGGAAATGTTCATTCACCAATGTTTTTTTTGTTGTTCACAATCCATAATGATGATGAGATTAAGTATTACTAGAGGGAGGAAAAACTGGAATAGACCACAAAATCCTCAAGTCTTTCAAGACAGACCTAACATGAGCTCTGAGGTTATCCATCTATAATGTATGCTTAACAATCCCTTTAATAACTTTATTAATGAAAAAGTCTGAAATATAGCAAAGTGGCAACATATATTTTAGATGGATGGATGGTAGATACAGTAGATGGAAGATATGTAGATGGATAAAATATTATTAACTGACTACACACCAGTAGTTTTATACCGAATAATTACTTTTAAATTCAGTTACAACATTTGCTGCTCATGGAATTGGAGTTTTTTGTTTGCTTTAAATTATAGTTTGTAATTCTGTGATTCATCTCATTTTATGCTGATAAATCTCGTTTTTTTATAGATGGATTTATGATGCGTTCTACTATAGCCAACGAACCGATATGACGTCACGCGTCCACGCTTCAAAGCGTTCTATTATGGTGTGTTCACCAAACACGAATTGTATTATTTGCGCGAGTAGATTACATACAAAGTCAATGCAAAGACGCAAATAGACGCATCATTCGTGCCGGGTGTTGAGAATGACGCGAATTGGGTCACGCGTTTGCCGTGAATGTCTTTCGCGCAAGTTGAAACATTTGAACGCGAGCGAATGTTCAAGCGTTAACTACAGACGCGATAGACGCGTATTTGACGCCTCTAGTCGCGTTCGGTGTGAACACACCATTATGTTTTGCGCAACACAGTCTCATGAAGATGCGTATCTATACCACGAGTGTCATTTCTCGTGGCTTTTATACTGCAAAAATGTTTTTTGCGTGTATCTGGTACGCACTGAAAAACCCTGGGTTAGGTTTAGGGGGGAGGGGTGGGGAGTTCATGCATATTATGCGCCAAAAAGTGTGTATCATATGTACGCGAAAGTGCGTGCCATATACACACAAAAACTGTTTTTCGCGTATAAATGCCACGAGAAATGACATTCGTGCCATAGAGTACTAACTTTCATGAGATCGGGCTGGTTTTGCGGTACAAGTTGGAGAAAAAATGGACACCACCCGGAAAGCTGTTGTAATGGTAGCACTGGCAGAGTACCTAAAATGTGATTTAGCACTTACATTAAAAAAATATATTATGACTACACCTTATCAAAACTCTTTGAACTTGAAAATGTTCACTTTATTTCATGTTTTTCATGTTAATCTTCTGTTAGCAATGCTAGCAACGTTAGTAATTGCACTCACAACAACTGATTCCCATACCTACAGGCGACACAGTAATACGAGTGATTATAATCGTCATTTAAAATACCAAAGCGGTTCAAAAACAATTCATACTTACAAGTCACACAGAGGGCAGCCATCTTGAATTCCGAAACGGAATTCTTGCTCTGTGTCCTGCACGGTTGTCCGACGTCCGAGAGGAGAAATCCGAGGAAAAAGGGCGTGTTGCTAGGCAGTGTTGCGTTTCTGTCTTCCGTTTCGGATCTCCGAAACGGATAAATAATAGAGACGCACCAATAGTCTGGAAAATAATTTTAGTTTTCAGATAAAATGTTACTTGTATCAAAATTAAAATTGTTCCACTTGAAAATATTTAAAGGGATTTTTTTTAAATTACTAAAACGAAAGATAAAAATGAGCACGGTGTGTGAATATAATTCATTCATTTAATAAATATGTACTTTTTCCTTTTGAATAAACCTGTGAAAGCTACGGTACTCTTCTCTGTTGCTACTCTGGCTTGAGTTTAGACGTGCTGGCAGGGCTCCATAAATGCATGCGTTGAACATCTGAGAAAGGTGAGCGTCTGTTGAGGGAAATTCTGTGATGTAGTGTGAAGGTTACTCTAAAGAAGCCCCCTCCCTCCCTCCATCTCTCTCTGGCCCTCTTTTAAAGAGTTATTGTGCCTCAAACCAATTTTTCCCCTTAGCTGCCGAAAGCACTGCAGACAATCCATCCACAGTCATCCATCCGTCTCTCCATGTGACACGCTGTCATTGCTTTTATGGGGGAAACGCGCTAATATTTGTAGCACTCGGGCTGAGTGACATAGTGAAATGTGCAAGCGTTCACTCAGCGCTGGAACGAACAGTCAAACCTCTATGCGGTGTGGGACGTGCATGTGGTAACAGGCAGTATTGACCTTGGCCGGGCTGGTGGTGCCCGCTGAGAGCATGGCACTCTTCCCATGTTGCCGCAGGGTGCTGGTGGCGCTCACGCTAGACACAACAATAAGCGTGACTCAGCATTGGCCAAGCCAAGTGCGCCTCTAAGCTACGTTTTTTCCCGATCAAGTGTGGAAAGGAAGGATGTTTTAGCCTGTTAAACGTGGTTAAGACGAGTGGCGAGTTTTAACGATTCTTCCTGTTTTAAAATCAACTGTTGAAGTCGACATAAAAAAGAAACGTCATTGTGATTTTTTTTTTTGTTTACTGCATAAAGGACCGACATGTTTGTTGAGTGAAAAGTGGGCCATGGCTTACATCTAAACACAATTTGAAAACAAATTGGCTTTTCTAGAACATTATCGTTTTTCCTGCTGAAGCTCGACTGATTACGGCGGTGTTGCCTAACGTAATTGACATTTGAAGCTCTGCAGTCCAGTCGTTTCAGACAAGCGGCGTAATTGCTAGACAGCTACTTTTGAACCATTTCGCTTTTTAATGAGCGTCTTTTGATTGGACTCTGCATGTCGTAGTGAAGTAATGAGCTCAAAACAAAACCGAAACGGTTTTTCTCAGTTGAAATGGAGAAGAAAACCTGGAGTCGTAGGATGCTGTTATGCTTCCTGACTGATATGCCGGGCGCTCAAGGTCACCTCGGCAGCACTCTGTCATTTTGTCTATTTTTATTCAGTTTTCATTCAAATTCCTCCATAAAAGCCACACACTCACTGTAACTGAGGCTTATTTCCTTTTGTGGAGCTCTTAGCCGAAGTGCATTAACCTTTACATGCTGTTTCAATGACAGTATATTCTGATTTGAGCTATCTGTCATTTTTTAATGTGTTAGTTATGGGAAATTGAACATAATGTTGTTGTATAATTGATTGATGAGTGTAATTAAATCTATTATGATTTAATTACCTCAAAAAACATGTATTCATATATTTAGGTAAACCATTCATCCTTTTTCATCTTGCTGTATTGCCTTTAGAGTGAAGTGCACCCACCTTTTGTCATGATTTTGTTTCTCTTCAAGGGATAGTTTTGTCATTTTTTGCTCATCCTCATGCCGTTTTAAATCTTTTTCACTTGTTATTTTCAGTGGAAAACAAAATTAGATTTTGTTAATATAAATTTGTAAATATCCTGCCACTTTAATATAAGTGAATGAAGACAGAGCCTGTCGAGGCCTAACATGGAAGACAATAACCTTTAAAGTATTCTAAATGTTAAAAATTAAGTAATTATCAGTGTTATTTTACTATTGTTTATACTATTCTAGTATGTATAAATATTTTTTATTGAAATTTTAGTTTTTATTAAACTTTTGTAATTAGTAGTTTTTTAATTTTTATTTTATTTCTGTTAATATATTTTAGAAGACTTGATCTTGTTTATTTAATTTAGCTGCCAAGGCAACATTTCACATTTTTCTCACTTTAAGGTTCTCATATTACATTATTATAACTTATTTTAATTGGCTTTATGCACAGCTGCACTACTTCCTGAACTTCAGCCAGCGCCTTGTTTCCTGTCTGCCATTATTGGACAAACTGATTAATCCAGGTGACCTCAGTAGTAACAACAACAATAATCAGGCACACCTGAATTAATCAAGTTTGGCCAATAATGGCAGACAGGAAACAAGGAGCTGGCTAAAGTTCAACAAGTAGTGCAGCTGTGCATAAAGCCAATTGACCCTTCGGCAAAGACCCGCCCCCTTTAGTGACTGTCGCTATGTCCAACAAGCTGCGCCGCTCTCCACATGCACACCATGTTCTCACGCAGTGAAAAATACATCGCGGAGCAGAGACGAGACTGACAACATGCTGACAGACAGGACAGACCAGGTTACTTTTCGGTTACTTTTGATATTAAACATATTAAACAAAGTCTCCCCTTTTAAATTTCGTCATTTTTTAAAGACATTTAAACTATAAATACAGTTTTGTGGCTCTTTAAGAGCATCTCTTCCTTCTAGTTCATTTCTAGCATCAAATAAACATGAATGAACTTAAGAATGAATGATTTTTAACCACGGAAATGCGTCAGTGCACTCGTTTTTCTTATGTTAATCTCTTATCTCTCCTGACTGCTTTGTCAGACAAAATGGCGGATGGCGAAGTATAATTGGTCAGATTACCTGTCAATCAAGCTCCACGCGAAGGGTCAATTACTAATGTCAAATGAAAATAGTTTTAGTTTGGTTAACAATAACAACACTGGTCCTTATTCACAAAAAAAAATCACTGATAATGGCACAGTCATTAGAGAAGTAGCTGATGTCCAAATCATTAATTTGATTCAGATCTTTTACAATGAATCAGTTCATTCGCTTCATAAAACCAATCCGAATGATTCGTTTACAAATCCGACTCATCTGGACCACTAGCCTGACTTCATCATACTCATATTCTAATGAGAATATCAGTCTGAGACCGCTCCATTAAGCATTGATTATGAGGCGTGTCGTAACCAAACCAGGAAAAAAACAACAACTCTGCACTCAATTGGATAGTCGGTAGACCTACAACCAATCAGAGCAACGTAGTAAGTCAAATACTTTGCATAGCGCAGTTTTCAACTACAGAACTTACTTATTTTAGAAGTTAAATAACGACTGTTGCTTCTTTTACTTACTTCTCCATGAGTGTGACCAAAGGAGAAACCACAACGACCACAGGCTTTTCATTACGTCCCATCTTCTTAGTGACCATCGGAGCCAGCTGATAGGTTACACTTTTCCCGAATCATGTGGGACGGCAAAATATATTTCCGATCGACAAATGCCTTGATTGCAGTTCTCTGTTTGTCTATTAAAATGAATGCGCTGTCGATTTATTTCACAACAGACGCGACAGCGGTATCTATACATCTCAATTCTCCAGCTGCAGTCATCTCTGAGGGAAGACAGTTAGCGCTCTTTGATAACGTGATGATTACTTGCAGATCAATCTG
>JAQIUQ010000425.1:862500-951368 GCA_030378365.1 Hybognathus amarus
CAGAAAACACACACGCATTTATTGCTTGATTGAATTAAATATGATATTACTAAAGCGCAACCTGCAATATTCGGCAAGGAGGGGCGCAGTGGCGCGCTTTTCTTAAGAATTGTTTTGTTTTGTTGTTGTTTTTAGTAGAAGCCAGTCCGCTCGTGTGCATTCATTAAAGGCCCTCCCTTTCAGGTCGCCTTTAGTCAGCCATTATTTCCCCACAATAATGGAAATGTATATAGAGACGGAGGGAGTTTGGCACTGGATCGTGGCGGCGGGGATGCCGGGTGGTCTAAGCGTGCGCGAAATATGATTAATTCGTCTCTTGTCATTTTTGCTTGGATAATTCTAATGTTGTCATGGTAATTTGGGGCCGGGAGGCAGCAGGTCACTTTCCAAACAGAGAGCATGTGCGGTGAGGCTGGATCCTTGCGAGGGGCTGATAAGGCGTCGTGATGCAGCCTTCAGCCTCATGATGAATCACCCGCTTATCTGCGCAGACCCAAAGAGCCGGCTGCCACCACATTCGAGACTGACAGAGAGAGAGGGAGGGAGAGAGAGCCATTTGTCATTATCAGCAAATAAGGGATAAAATGCTTGCACACAATAACAGCCATGTTCCCTATGCAAACCTGCTTGAATACCTGAATGGTGGCGCTATCTAGCGCGTGCCGACTCCGGGAGCTTCAGAAACAAACTCGCAACATTTTTATCGTCTGTGTTCAATTTTCTCGACATTGTGCGGACGTATTCGAGATACGGTTTGTTCTGGGAGATAGACGTAATGCCTGTTGGGAAAACTGATTTTGCTCAGGTGACTCAATCAGAGTGGGTTTTGTAGAGGAGATATGGAGGCTTGTGTTATTACAGAAACTAGCTGGATCTCAAAGACAACAAGGGTTTAAGCCTAAAGTTCATTATGTCTCATTTATCTCACAGATTTGGATGTTGGTTTCAAACATCTTGTTCAATCTTAAAGGGTTAGTTCACCCAAAAATGAAATTTAAGTCATTAATTACTCACCCCCATGCTGTACCAACCCGTAAGACCTTTGTTCATCTTCGGAACACAAATAAAGATATTTTTGATTAAATCTGAGAGCTGGATCACTGCTCACATAGACTGCCTAAGGGACTGGCTCTTGACGGCCCATAAAGTCATTAAAGAAAATGATTAAATATTCCATGTGCCTACAGTGGCTCAATTATAAGTTTATGAAGCGACGAGACTACTTTTTGTGCAAAAAAAACACACAAAAAAACACATAAATGACGACTTTATTTGACTATTCCATTACTTCCTTATGGGCGCATGCACGAGAACTGAGATGACGACGTTCTTTTCGACTACTTCAACTTTCTCTCAGTTCTTGCGCATGCGCCCATAAGGAAGTTAAAGGAATAGTCGAACAAAGTAGTTATTTATGTTTTTGCCCGCACAAAAGTAGTCTCGTCGCTTGATAAACTTATTAATTGAGCCACTGTAGGCACATGGTATATTTAAACATTTTCTTTAATGTCTTTATGGGCCGTGAGAGCCAGTCCCTTAGGCAGTCTATGGAGGAGTGATCCAGCTCTCAGATTTAATCAAAAATATCTTTATTTGTGTTCTGAAGATGAACGAAGGTCTTACGGGGTTGGTACAGCATGGGGGTGAGTAATTAATGACTTAATTTTCTTTTTGGGTGAACTAACCCTTTAAATGGTGGTTTTGTGTTTTTATTTATTTATTCATTTATTTTTTAATTAAATTATATATTTCTGTAATGGCTGTTATGAACAAAAAAACACACTGGCATAATATCAGACAAGAGTAAACTATATAATAAAGGTAGAGTTGAACAAAAGCATTAAACTGTTCATGGCAAGAGTATTTTTCAGAAATGGGGCAATTGTTGTTTGTTTGAAATGTTGCATTAATTAACCATGGCTCCATTTTTTTATGCTATTTTACAGGATAAAAGTACAGTTTTGATTTGTTTTATATATTTGATTTATGGATTTACCAATAGGGTTCAGCGAGTACATTTCCCGGCTTTGTTGATGAAGCTAACTGAACAATCGTAACAATGTAAAATAAAATAAATATATGATAAAAATACAGCAATCAAATCAAACATTTACTTAAAAAGACGAAATATATTTTTTTTCCTAGATGTCATGTGACCATTAACTGACGTCAGAGAACCATGAACATGCTATTGAATTATTGAATTTCTAATTACTTAAAAATTATTGAATTCTATCTGGGAACCATTTTTTCCCCTAGGCAGTAACAGTTGAAATATTCAATAGCGTTTTGTAGCCAAGGCTATACATAAATTAAAAATGAACCTACCCTGAAAAATTCACTTGAGGAAAAAAAAGTGACAACTTTCCCAGGTCTTCACTATCCTCTGGGGATGTTTTGTTTCAGCATATTTAGTTTATCATTGAGGGTTTTTTATTAACGCGTAAATACATGATCTTTGTGTGTTCTTGCTTATTAGAACACAGTCACCCACTGTGTGTGAGGTAGGAGGGATTGAACACGCTGTTTGTCAGCTGTATGCGGACTTCCTGCTAAACGGATGTTCAATGCCGTAGCACAAACGCCTGTGGGCAACATCCCCCATCTCACTCCTCTCTTTCACTCTCTCTTCTCCTCTGTGTGTGTGTGCATGTGTGCGCTGAACCAGTAGTGAATAGCCTGTGATAACTGCTGATGAGATGTCAAGATCCTCAAACTGGATCCTTTATATTTCACACAAATTGTTGGCGACTCCACTCCACTTTTCAGGCCGTTTTACATGGTGCGGAAAGGTTGCCAGGGTGCTAGTGGTGGAGAAGCTACTTTAAAACTGTAGCTCACCAAGTCACAAACCACTCATGATTTTAAAACAGTTCAACAACTACTAGAAGCTAACAACAACAAGCAGCTTACATTAAAGCTATGTAAATGGGAATGTTTTTTTAAAAACGTTTTAAAAAATTTTTCAGTGTTGGGTAAGTTACTTTAAAAGAGTAATTATTTAGTTACTAATTAAATCTTTAACAGTGTAATTAGATTACTGTAATTACACTGTCTAAAAAATATTGAATTACTTATTAATAATTACGTTGAAATCCAATATCTTCCTTAACCAGTTAAACAATACAATGACGGAGATAAATCTGCACTTTTGATTCTGTCAAATAAACTGTATAAAATTGCTTAACTTTAGCTGACCAAAGTGTGTGAAGGGAGAAGGTTACATTAAAAACATACACTTTAACATACATTTTGATGTTAAATTTACTATTGTTTCATACTGGATAATTTTACTGTATTTAATGCAATTGACAGAAGTAACTAATTCAATTACAGAAAATGAAGAGTAATCCCTTAAATTAGTTGAAATTGACAGTTAAAGTTTTTGCACACAGATTTTTAGTAATTTGCACATATGTAATAAAGTAAACTACTTAACTAAGTTAAGTACAATTAACAAAGAAAATAATAGCTTTAACTTCAGCCAGTAAAAGTTTGTTAAATAATTTCTAATTAGTTGAAATTACTTTGCAATATTTTTTACTGAAACAATCCTTCCTTCCTTCCTTCCTTCCTTCCTTCCTTCCTTCCTTCCTTCCTTCCTTCCTTCCTTCCTTCCTTCCTTCCTTCCTTCCTTCCTTCCTTCCTTCCTTCCTTCCTTCCTTCCTTCCTTCCTTCCTTCCTTCCTTCCTTCCTTCCTTCCTTCCTTCCTTCCTTCCTTCCTTCCTTCCTTCCTTCGCTTTTCCCTGAGGGCAGCATTTAGATTCTCTTGAGAATCCATCTAGAACACAAGTTCTCATCTAGATCTCACCACTTTTCATTGAAGTTTGTAAATGAATCACTGTCTAAAATCGCACCGCATGGTTTCCGAAGCTCTAATTAGAAAGCCTGTACGCCTTTCTTTTATTTAGCACATCGCTAGCTCTCTGTCTACAAGCTGTAGTCCTTCCATTTGTTCATTAGTGTAAGATTTTTATGTATTAGGAAAATGGAAGAAATGTAAATGGCAACGTAATAGATATTCATGAACTTCGAGAACCCATGCATATGCATGAACTAACGAATGCATAATTCAATTCTAAGTTGCTAAAACTGATTCAGGCTTGATTCCGGAAAGTAATAAGAGGCAGAGACAAGGAGGAAGGGAGGAGGAAAGCGCTGACTGTTAAAATGTTGTCAATACGAGATATACCGACAGTTTTGATGAAGTATAGGAACCTGATTGTTTAGGTATTGAATGAGTTTTTTGCTCTTTCTGGACTCTTTTATTCCTCAGGTCATGCACAACAATACCTTCTAACCTTATGTTCTTATGCAACTTCCTTCTGAGTCCTTTTTGGTGTGAACAGAGAAGTATGGCTGAGGAATCCCATTCTGATGCGTTCATTCATTATAAGTCATTTCTGCCTCTGCACGCTGTCTGAAAAGAAGCTCTTTTGCCTCCTCAGTCCATTTCATAAATATAATGGAAAACCCACCAGAACAGCTGAGGTACACATTTGTCCTCCCACCTCACTCTCTCTCTCTCTTTCTCAGTTTCTCTTAGTCTTCCATTTGTTCTTTCGGGCTTGAGGCTTCAAGTATTTGCTTTGACCCACATCTCTTTTTTTTATTCCTTGTCCTAAGTCAATACAAATTCAGACAATTAGAATAATTGTTACTTGCCCAATGCCCCAAAAGACATCTGTTTCCAGAGATTTCAGTTAATTGGAAATAGTTAACTAAAGTGAAATGGTTCTTAAAAGGCCTCGTCTAAATAAAAGATGTTGTTTTCTCTTACCTGGTGGCCCCTCATACAATGAGAAACGAATTAAGTGAAATGTGTGATCCATTAAATGTTAAAGGAATTTCCTTGGTTATTTTTAACCTAATGTCTATTCACATTTATGGCATGCTAGCAATTTTTATTAAACAAAAAAGGTGGTCCACATTACTTGTGCAATTCGGTGTCTTCTGAAACCACATGAGAGCTTTGTTTGACAGAAGTGACAAAATAAGTTTGACTTATCAGTGTATTATGACTTAAATTTCAGTCTGATCATCACATCTCAAATCATTCATTGGTTTCAAAAGACTTTGAATTATGGGTGTCAAGACCGAAATGAAGTCACAATCTCGACCTTCGAAATTAAAAAATGGCAATGTCACGTCCGTTCAGCTTGCCAAGCGGGATAAAACGCGTGTTGAACTGCTGTGAGTCTATGGTCAACCTCCTCTAACTTGGCTACAGCCATTCAAAAGATAGCATGGCGACTCAGGAGACCCATCGACAGAACTTGAACCCCCTCCTCTTTCATTGAAGTCGCAAGTGTGGAAGTTTTTGGGATATCCAGTGAGTAATGTTGACAATGTTTGTGCTTCAAAATATCCACAATTTGCAGACATCCCAAGTCTTGAGGATTTTCCGGGAGTTTCCCGCATGTTGATAGCGGCTCCCTGATGCCCACAAATTAGTTAAAAGGGGCAACTATTTTAACTTAATAAAGCCATTTAGAAATCATTTGAATGGTTCAATAACCTGTTCTGGAGAGAATGGTGGCTTTCCCCACTCCCCCAGCGTCCCCTGCCAGAAAACCAACCTTGCAACTTGACTGACATCCTGGGAAGTTGGAAATAGAAGTCTCTGTGAGAAGCGAGAACGAGCGAGAAACATAAACTGCTTTATGGCAATTTGACATAATTCTATGATACTATGTATATGATGTATTAGCATCATATAGAACGCTATATGACAAAACGGTGCTATACTACGCACATGGCACCCTTTATCGTTAATATAACACGCGAACCCAAGGCGTCATAAATCCTTTAGCGTAATATGAGACTACCCTACCCCACACCTAAACCTACCCATCACAGCGTGTGTTATATTAACGATAACGGGTGCCATGTGCATAGTATGAGCGCCGTTTTGCGAAGAAGTGAAATCAGCGAAGAAGTGACGAGTTGCCAAGTTCCCCTTTAACATCTCCCGGAATTTAGCGTGAGCGAGCAAGAGCGTGCATGCGAGACAGAAAAAAAATCTGCTCCAAAATGTATAACGCGCGCACAACAGAGAGGGAGAGAGCGAGAGACCTTATGTATGTGCCTCATGAAACCTATGTAAGACAGAGAACGTCCTGATTGGCTGGTTTTGGCTTTAAAAAAGAAGCAAAATTCGAAGAATTGAACCGTGACCTTAGAATTCGAAAAATTAATTGAATCGAGGATTTGGAGAATCGTGACACCCAGCCCATTCTCATCCTTTAGCGTCACATAGAATGCTATATGACAAAACGGCGCTATACTACGCACATGGCACCCTTTATCGTTAATATAACACGCGAACCCAAGGCGTCATAAATCCTTAAGCGTTATATGAGACTACCCTACCCCACACCTAAACCTACCCATCACAGCGTGTGTTGTATTAACGATAACGGGTGCCATGTGCGTAGTATAGCGCCGTTTTGTCATATAGCGTTCTATATGACGCTAAAGGATGAGAATGCATTGGAAATCCTCAATCGAGAGTGTCTTCTCAATTCTTGGGCCTGGATGAATGGAAAGACGTGACTTCTTGGCAACCACAGCTCAGGAAGCTGTAAAACCCACTGAGATTTTTCAGTTTGCACCGTGCCGAGCCGTGCCCACAATGTTGGAAGCGAGAGAAAGAAAATGGCAGAGAGTGGCAAGACTTCTTTCAATCTATCACACTGACAGGGTTTTACACTGAATGGAGCTATGCACCAAATATTAGCTGGTTCATGTGAGCTTGGCATTATCTGCCTTAAACATTCACTCTAGTATTCACTGTATGGCTGTGACCTTCTCATTATCTTGGTTTTCCATTTCCCATCCTTTTGTTGTCTTGTTCTCAGAGGCCTTTTTGGGTCCGATAATAATTCTAATTGAATAGCCACTCTGAATAATTCACCTGAAGGCTTGATAGCACATTTTGAGGAACATTCCCTGAATCTGTTCAAATGCCATTTTGTTATACAGTTCCATTCACTTGAGTTTGGGCCTTTGATTGTGCA
The DNA here is from genome assembly GCA_030378365.1 of Hybognathus amarus. NCBI lineage: Eukaryota > Metazoa > Chordata > Actinopteri > Cypriniformes > Leuciscidae > Hybognathus > Hybognathus amarus. Next base: position 869,520 of record JAQIUQ010000425.1, read on the forward strand.
CTCTCAGAGCTGGGTTTTTTTTTCCTCAGGGGCATTTCTGCTGTGCTACAGGGCCCTCAGTAGAGTGAGTGGCATGTTTTAAGGTTTTGAACTCCTTCGAGTCTGGCTGCTCTCCTACCCACCTTCTTAGCTCTGCGTTGCACATGCATGTTGCATGAGAGCCAACAAAGCAGCAGACTGAAACTTCAGAGATGCTTTCGTTCTACTTCAATACTGTGTTTTCAGAGTGTTTGGTGGAAATACAACGCTCTCAGAACATCTTGAAGTATTCCAAGAGGATGACGGCTCTCTGCCAACAGTGAACCTGAAAAATTTGGCCCTTTAGCACAATGGCATTTAGTCAAGTAGGTCTTATTTCTGGAATAATCTTTTTTTATTCCAGCCATATTTTTTTCTTAACATTTTGTTGTCTTTTTTTTCCTCTCCAAAAGTTCGGGGTCAGTAAGATTCTTTTTAAAAGAAGCCTCTTATGATCACCAAGGTTCCATTAATTTGTTCCAAAATAAAGTATTACAGTGAAATTATTCAAGTTTAAATTACGTTTGAATGGTAATATTTAGGGATGCACAATATATCGGCCACATTATCGTATCAGCCAATAAATGATCATTTTTAATGTTCTTTATCGGCCCAACAAGAAATGTAGCCAATATCTAAAAGCCGATAAATACTGTATTATTACCTTCAGCTGAGGCATTTTAGATGTGCACTGTTCAACTTAATGCTTTTAAATTGCTTGAGCATATGATCGAAATCACTTTAAAAAGGAAATCCAGTTAAAGTGCAAAATATGCAGTGCAACTCTGTCATATTGGCTGCACAACAATAAAAGAAGAACATCATAATTGTGTTTGTATCTTGACTTTTAATGAGGAGACTTTTTTATAATCAGGCTTTCAAAAATTGTCTAAAATTGGATTTAGATTTCATCGGCCAATATATCGGTTATCGGCTTTCAAATATAAAGAATTATCGGTTGTCTAAACTCGACCAAAATTGTCATATCGGTGCATCCCTAGTAATATTTATTGATGTTACGGAAATCTGAATATTAGCAGCCATCAGTGCCACATGATCCTTCAGTAATCATTCATAATGTTGATTTTATTCTCAAGAAACATTCCTTCTTATGAGCAATGTCGAAACAGTTCTGCTGCTTTAGTCTTTGAGTAAAAAGTTCCAATGAAAAGCATTTATTTGAATTAACTAGATTAATTAAGTGAAATTAAATGCATCCTTGTTGATTGAAAGCATTAATTTCTTTGTTTTTTTTACATTTAGGTAATATTGCATCGTGTTAAATTAATTCATTTAAGTCAACTTAAAAAAAAGTTCAATATTGTTAATTAAATATTTTTAACTAACATATTTATTCAGACTTCCCTAAAAATCAGACAAATATATCCAGGATTTTTATTCTTTTCTAGATGCAAATTGTTGCAATTAAAATAATTGGAAAATAAAACACATTGACCTGTGGAGTCAAACTAAACGATCTCCTTCATACTAATATATTTTCTTTCAAACGCTTCACAGTAGCTTCTTTTAAGGTTTCAAGAAGAACTTGAGCAGCGTACAGTCTGGTGAAATCAATATCGAGGGAACGAGTAAGAAATCAAGAGTGCCTGTGGACGGACAGATGATATCAAGAGCAAATAGTGTTTTTCCAGTGTGAGAGACTGAAAGCCAGGAAGGGAGGAAAGTAAAAGTGGCTCATCTTTCTCCTGTCAAAAAGTTGGGAGGATTCTCCCACCACTGCCTTTGTTTTTTAATTCACTTCCAGCGCTGTCAAATAACATGGCTTTCATCTCAAGTGGCTCCTACCCTCCAGTTTACACCCTCCACTTTACAATTCTACCTTTGTGTTCACGCTTCAAATAAACCCCCTTTGTTCTGCTTTCCAACACTAAGAAATCTGCATCACTCAAGTATATTAACTGAAGACTATTACTGTCACACAGAACTGCTCCCTGGGCTCTAGTAAAGACTACCTTGACAAAACCCCCAGTCATGTTAATCCAAGCATTAATAAATGGAAAGATGTACAACTGTATTCAAACTGTGCTCCGGTGTTTCATCCTCAAATAAAAGGGACGGGACTGGGTGGGAGCGTACGTGATCAGAGACCTGCAGAAGTAACAATATTAGCGGAGTATCACATTTTTAGATTCGCCATTGTTCTGCTCTTCCCCTACGTGTGGTGAATGTAGTCATATTGAATCTGCAGTTAAAAAGGCTTTAACTGCTGAGCTAAATAAAGAGCTACGGGGGGTAAAGCACTGTCGGGAACTGTAATGAAATGAATGCTGGGATATAACCCATAATGCTCTCTATCAGGCAAATACATCTGCTCCTAATATAACAGGGAGCGCATCCAACCCGCCAGCCTTTGCGTAAGATTGATATTTTGTTTATTAAAATCCAGGAGTTTCACTCGTCTTTTTGCATCCTTCCTGTTCCTGCTAATGTTCATCAGACCCGCCAGTCAGTCAGCTTGCTCCTGACGGATTTCATATTCATTTCAATATTTTGTCTCTCTCTCTTCTCTACCGTACTGGTGTGCATGGGTGACTTTGGTCTCTCCGACCATAGGGGGGAGGTGAGTTCTCAGCTGTTTGAGCCCACACCTCGTCTATCGCTAGCTGTAAAGGACGAGCAAAAATGTTATTGCTTTTTTCATCACGGCGAAAATTAGACTGCTTTTCTCTGAGAACGAGCTGAGTTTTCGCACTCCCAGTCCACTACTTCTGCAGTGCGCCCATCGATCCGAGTGGATAGGCATGAGCGGGCGGGGAGGGGGCTGGGGGAGGAAGTGAGTAAGCGGGTGGGAGATAGAGAGAGGGAGAGAGTTAGGAGAAAGGTTAAGCTAGCTAGCTCGGCCGCTGGCCTGGAGGTTTGCTGGGGCTTTGCCATGCTGAGGTGCCCGGCTTGATTCCACTCCCGTTTAATTTTGGAACGAAACAACCTTTGTCCTGCTGTCGTTTCCCTCACACACACTCTGTGACCTGCCACTCACACCTGCCATAATGAAAGCTGACACAGATTTGCTCTTAAATTTGTGGATTTGAACGCAAGGCCTGCCATTTGTTTCTGAATCCTTATTTACATACTAATTAACTGGCTTAATTGCTGAATTTCCAAATGATTAATATCATTATAATACTTATGTACACCAAAAACACCAGATGGAGACGTACTGTGGCAGTTAGATGGTAAATAACCAGAACCATAAGTATTATTTTTAAGAAATATGCAATATAGTTTTTTTTTTTGAACTTTTCATTCCAAACTAGTTTTTTAAATATACAAGGTAATCTTTTTTTGTAATTTAATGTCCTATGCCATATGGTGTGATTAGTTTCTATCTCTTTCATTTTTCAAGAAGCTCTGAATGTGCCATGGAATACATCTGAACTGAAGTATCAGTGCATTATTGTAAAAAAATAATAATTTCCTTGTATTGATAAATAATTGTATTGGCACAGGTTTAGTGTATTGTTATTCTAGTTGGATTTCAGTGTTCAGCTCAATTTTATTATTTTATTCTCTGTTCATTTTGTTGGCTCAATCTCCTTTTTGACGAAAGTATTACAATGTGACAATACTTGCTATTGTGGCATTAACACTGTATATTCATTCTTTGACATGGCATTTAGACTGTGTTTTTTTTTAATTACACTACCGGTCAAATGTTTAAGATCGGTAAGATTTTTTTTATGTTTTTAAAAGAAGTCTCTTCTGCTCACCGAGGCTGCAATTTTTTGATAAAAAATACACAAAAACACAGTAATTTTGTGAAATATTATGACTATTTAAAATGACTTTTTTTATGTTAATATATATTAAAATGTAATTTATTCCTCTGAAAAAAAGCTGAATTTTCAGCATCATTACTCCAGTCTTCAGTGTCACATGATCCTTCACAAATCACTCTACATATGATGATTTTATGCTCCAAAAACATGTATGATTATTATCCATGTTGAAAACAGTTTTTTACATTTTTATTTCAGGATTCTTTGATGAATAGAAAGTTGAAAAGAACAGCTTTTATCTGAAATGAAAAGCTTTTGTTATATTAAACACTACCCTTTAAAAAGTTTGGGGTCAGTAAGAATTTGTATTTTATTTTGGGGGGAAATAAATAAGAAAATCAATACTTCTATTCATCAAGGATGAGTTACATTGATCAAAAGTTACAGTAAAGACATTTATAATGTTAGAAAAGATTATAATTAAATAAATGCTGTTCTTTGAACTTTTCACAATATTACTGTGTTTTTTGTGTATTTTTTATCAAAAAATTGCAAACTGCAAACCGATTCGTAAACTTTTGACCGGTAGTGTAAGTTTAGGTGGCAGTCAGGATGCAGAATTGCTGTTAGAAATTTGAAAATGCTAAAATTAGGGCTGTCAAATGATTAATCATGATTAATCGCATCCAAAATAAAAGTTTTTGTTTGCATGTGGGTGCACTGTGTATAATTATTGTATATATATATATAAATACACACACACATGCTTGTATATATTTAAGAAATATTTTCTTGTATATACTGTATATATAATTATATATAATTTATATTATATATAAATATATTTTATATATAAATAATATTTTTTTCTTTAATATACATGCATGTGTGTGTATTTACACAGTGCACCCGCATATATTATGTAAACACAAACTTGTATTTTGGATGTGATTAATCGTGATTAATCATTTGACAGCCCTAGTTAAAATGAAAGTTCATGTAACTCTGTTTTTTGTTGAGCCTTGAAAAAGTCTTGTTTAAAAGCTGTAGAATAGTTTTAGTTGATATATTTTGTCATATTAAATAAATTACATTTTGTGGACCAGAGTGGAAGAACAGGTCATTTCCCTCAATGCTTGACCTGTTGATTCTTTTTAAATTGCTATTTAGTAAATTCTTATTCCTATCCCTACAGTTTAACTTCAAATGGAGTATTGCCAATTCAATTCAAACATTCATGATTTGAAAGAGAGTTCATTCTCCAATAGACGATTTTGAATCAGTAAGGTTTTATTAAGTATGTACTGCAGTATTTTGAATTGTTGTTATTTTTCTGTCACCTGTATGTATATATTTCTCCAGTTTCTATATTTTTCATTTCATTTCCCATTTTAGCTTGATGACACAACTCTATTTGTTGGTGCTACTGGAGCTATATAACTTGCACCTCACTCGCTCCCAGGCACAATACGTCCTGATGGAAGGGCAATTTGCCATGCTAAAGCAGGGAAGAGAGCGGGATCAGCTTGGCATGTTAAAGCGCCATAAATAAAATGCCATTGTGACCTGTTGGGCCTGAACAGCTTGCAAACAGAAATGGAGGGTGGGATTCATCAGCAAGCCCTCTGGTCAACACCGCACTGTCCTGACAGTGTGGATAAATCTTAGTTGGCCCACTTGTGCCGTTCCAGCGTCATGCCTCGAGCCGAGTGGAGTAATGACTGGCTGTAACATCAGCTGCTGCCCTCTTCTCCAGGCCAGGTTCTCCTAATGCCACCCTGTCTCTGACCAGGGGCTTTCTGGCTCCACGCTCAGTCTCATTCTGTCTGGATACAGGCCGTTATTGCAAACTGTGGCTCACTTGTAGCAGAAAGCTCTCATGAGGCAGGAACAGAAAGAAAGAATGTGTGGTCCATTGTATTTTCGTAGCTTTTTGGTTTATTGTAACACTTCAGCGCTGTCGGTGCAGTTGTGTTAAGAGGTAGTTGATATGCAGTAGAAGCTTTGTTTCCCTGAGCACTCATACAGGAGCCAGCAATCTGTGCCAAGCCCCCTGTTGTCACCTTCTCAAGTGCACCACACATTGACAGTGTTTGCACACTCCAAATCTCGCATTACTTGCGCATTTCCATGTCTGCAGGAAATAAATGATACTGGAACAAGCAACGTTTTGTTCAGACTTATTTAGACTGGAGCTGCTTTTAATCCTTAAATAAGGCAGCAGATCACTTAAAGAAGGTCTCTTACTTTAGAGCATCTTGAGAAGGTTGGATTATTCTCTAGTATTTGCAAGCGAAAATCTGATTCCTGTGATAGAGAGTTCCTTGGACAGTTTCTTGTTCCTTGGACCGGTGTGACTAATGTTTGGTCACTGCCCCTGAAGATGTTAATAAAAGAAGGTCTTCTTCAGTGTTTTCTTGGCTACAGAAAACAGCAAAGGTGTCATGTTTCAAGGTCAGATTGCATCACATACAGAGCTTCATTAGAAGAGACTACAAGATTACAAGGGTCTCGCTGAGGTGAGACTGTCTTGAATGATTACCATGTAGGGGGTTGACTATATAAGTAGGGCTGCAACTAACGATTATTTTGATCATCGATAAATCAGACGATTATTTTTTTTGACTAATCAATTAATCGGATACAAAATTCAATTGTAATTTTTGTTTATTATAACTAAATAAACCTAGCCTGGCTAACGCCAGACCACGTATTATTGAGAATGAAACGTTGTCTGGAAACCACATTTCAATTTCTCGTATTTGAGGCGTGGTTTACGAATGCCCAGAGCCGTATTATTGGGTGCTACAAATGTCTATCAAATGCGCCTGTACGTATCTCAAATGCGCCTGTGCTCCCTCCCTGTTCTGTGATTGGTCCCCTTTTTAGGGGAAAATTTAGCTCATGGTATTCAGACTGCCTAGCAGCGTGAAAAAAAGTATATAAAATATATAAACATATGATTTAACACAATTTTTGTTCAAACTAATTTACACAGACGTGTTGTTCAGATGTGAAGATATATTAAAAACATCTAAAATATATAATTAATTAACTTTTTTATAGGATAAATTGATAAAATATAGAAAGACTAAAAACAAGCGTGTGAACTAGGGGTGTAACGAGTACGCGTATTCGCATGTTGAACCGTTCGGTACGAGGCTTTCGGTTCGGTTTTCGGTAACGCATTTTTCCTGCCGACCAACATTTCGTTATTGAAATGTAGGCGCGTCGCGCGTGTTCAAGCGCGTTCATAATGTAAGAGTAAGAGACGTTGGCGTGACCACAACATTGTCCAACATCAAACGGCAAATATAATTTAAGCGGAACGAAACTGAGCTACTCGTTATTGTGTGGTTGTTTGGATGTCGGACCGTTTATCAGTTTGGACCAATGCACCGCTGAGCCGATCTTCATCATCAGCACTGTTACTAACTTACACAGCCAAATCCAGTAAAGAAAACATTTGAATTCGCCACTGAAGTAATAACATCGCTGCAAGATCTAGTGAGAAACATTCACATTTCTCCGTTTTTTAACGGATCAAACAGCGCTGACGTGGAAACCAGGAACAAACATTGTGCAATGAATGAACTATCCAGTGTCCACAGATCAGCAACATCACCAAGGATTTACTGTATAACACTACTATCTGTATGTTTGGCAGGAATAGTAGGCTATAATGCTTTCAAGTAACATCACGTCTGTTGTACTTTGACATTATGAGTACAATTGCTGCCCTTAAATGTTAATCTAAACTAAAATAAACCTTTGTTTATAACTACTACAATATTACATTTCATTTTGTCCAAGGAACTGTTTTGTTTTATAAGCTCCTATGAAAAGTCAATTAGGCTATAGCTCCATCATTGCTCAAAGTTAAAAAAAATCATACTTTATGATGTAAGTTTTAATAAAAATATAATAAAAAATTTAAATCAAGGAAATTTCTCTGCCATTTCTATATTTTTGCTGTATTTGAAACGTATCGAACTGTACCAAACCGAACCGTGACACAAGTGTATCGTATCGTATTCGAACCGAACCGTGAATTTTGTGAACCGTTACACCCCTGAGTGTGAACGTACAGCTGCAAATGATCATGTTTAAAAAAAAATAAAGTTTAATAGTAGACAAATGCTATACAAAGAGAACGGAATGGAGGTATGCAGCAAGCTAACAAGCAGGCTTGATTAAAAGGACAGGACAAATTATGCATTAGTGCACAAGCATTCTCTCAAAACTACTGAGTACAGTAACTAAAAAACAATCTTTTACTGCTGCTGTTATCTGCCTTTATATGTAATTCTTCACTTTGTAAAACATTTTTAATTTAAAATATTTCTGAGGTAGCACTGTTTTAATCCATCACTTATGTTGCGAGCGAACTGATTGCTGCAACCTGATCCTCGAGACAAAACAGCCATGAAAATGCTTCCGGAAGGTCCACAAATTAGTTTAAACTCCCGGAATCTAGAGTGCGCAAGCCAGAGCGCGTATGCGAGACAAAAGAGAATGTGCTCAAAACGTGCGCGTGTGTGTGCCTCATCAAGAACATGTAATGGCGCGTTCACACCAGACGCGAATAGAGTGCCAAATATGAGTCTACAACACAATATGCAGAGTCAGCTATAAGTAAGCCATTTCCAGATTGATTTTCCCCAATCATGTTTGAGCATCCTAACAACATTGGCTAAACCAATATAAGTTTGGAGTGGATTATTTGCTTGCACCACCTAGGACAGACAGGAGAGTGTCTGTTTGGAACAAGTAATTATTTTTGCAGTTTTACTTGATCATGCAGAAATGACACACTTCACCTCTGAAGTAAATGAGCGAAGTCATTTATTGATTTGCAGTATATCAAATGTGTTGTAGATTTGACAAGAATAATAAGAATGCATCACAATGTTTTTCAAGGTCACAACGTCGTTAGACAGAGCGGTCAGCTTTTGCTTTCATGCAATAATTAGTGTCTAGTAAATAAATTGAGATTGTTTCTGCGTCTCGCTGACAGACACTGCTAGATGCCAGGATTTACACAGGATTTCAATCCAAAGCTCTGTACGCAATGTTCATACGCAATGGCTCTGATAATTAAACCTTTTAAGGGCATAATGAGCTTATTGGGGGGCTTCCTTCGGAAAGCGATCCTCTGCACCTAATCTCATCTGTTCCTCATCTTTAGACTGTCAGTTAAGAGCGTGGATTTACATACATTTACATCACGCCTCTTCAGCGTGACAACGGCGAAGCGACGATGAGTCGAGTAACGGCATGGAGTAATCTGCCGTGGTGAGTGATGTCCGTGCCGTGGATTTTGGGGAGGATGTCTAGAGCTCCATCCTGAGCTGCAGGTGGTGGTTTTTTCTCTCTGTATTGGTCTTTTGCCTTTTAAGTTGATGTCCGCGGCGCAAAGAGTCACTGAAAACAGATTTACCGCTTGAGCGGCACTACTGGAACTGAAATCACTGCTTATCCACCCAGCAAAAACAGTGTGGTGATTCCCCACCTCATAAAGGACCTGTTGTTTGTCAAATATACACTCACCGGCCACTTTATTAGGTACCCCATACTAGTAACTGGTTGGACCCCCTTTTGCCTTCAGAACTGCCTCAATTCTTTGTGGCATAGATTCAACAAGGTGCTGGAAGCATTCCTCAGGGAGTTTGGTCCATATTGACATGATGGCATCACACAGTTGCCGCAGATTTGTCGGCTGCACATCCATGATGCGAATCTCCCGTTCCACCACATCCCAAAGATGCTCTATTGGATTGAGATCTGGTGACTGTGGAGGCCATTTGAGTACAGCGATCTCATTGTCATGTTCAAGAAACCAGTCTGAGATGATTCCAGCTTTATGACATGGCGCATTATCCTGCTGAAAGTAGCCATCAGAAGTTGGGTACATTGTGGTCATAAAGGGATGGACATGGTCAGCAACAATACTCAGGTAGGCTGTGGCGTTGCAACGATGCTCAATTGGTACCAAGGGGCCCAAAGAGTGCCAAGAAAATATTCCCCACACCATGACACCACCACCACCAGCCTGAACCGTTGATACAAGGCAGGATGGATCCATGCTTTCATGTTGTAGACGCCAAATTCTGACCCTACCATCCAATGTCGCAGCAGAAATTGAGACTCATCAGACCAGGCAACGTTTTTCCAATCTTCTATTGTCCAATTTCGATGAGCTTGTGCAAATTGTAGCCTCAGTTTCCTGTTCTTAGCTGAAAGGAGTGGCACCCGGTGTGGTCTTCTGCTGCTGTAGCCCATCTGCCTCAAAGTTCGACGCACTGTGCGTTCAGAGATGCTCTTCTGCCCACCTTGGTTGTAACGGGTGGTTATTTGAGTCACTGTTGCCCTTCTATCAGCTCGAACTAGTCTGGCCATTCTCCTCTGACCTCTGGCATCAACAAGGCATTTCCGCCCACAGAACTGCCGCTCACTGGATGTTTTTTCTTTTTCGGACCAATCTCTGTAAACCCTAGAGATGGTTGTGCGTGAAAATCTCAGTAGATTAGCAGTTTCTGAAATACTCAGACCAGCCCTTCTGGCACCAACAATCATGCCACGTTCAAAGTCACTCAAATCACCTTTCTTCCCCATACTGATGCTCGGTTTGAACTGCAGGAGATTGTCTCGACCATGTCTACATGCCTAAATGCACTGAGTTGCCGCCATGTGATTGGCTTCTTAGAAATTAAGTGTTAACGAGCAGTTGGACAGGTGTACCTAATAAAGTGGCCGGTGAGTGTATATGTTCCCTTTTCACACCGGATTTTTGTCACGTGGACCTGAAATTAGTTATCAGAGCTGCAGGTGTAGACATTTGATATCAGAAGGTAATAAATATCAGGTTTAGACATGTGTTTAATGCTTCTGATGTATCAGAGCAGCTAATCTCATCAATTATGGATTGGTGAACCTTAACCACAAATGCCCATTCCTCTGGAAAATGGGAAAATGTCTCCTTAGAGGCAGCACTTCATTATTAAATGGCTTTTGGTGGTTGGATGGCCAAATGTTTTAAGAATCTAAGTGACTTTGTCAAGCGAGGACAGATTGTTGGCGTTTTTAAAGGTTGTGGTAATCTTTATTTTCAGGGGGAAAATGTGAAAGATGATCTGATCTCAGAAAAGAATTTCCTCAGACAGCATTGAGAATATTTTCTTTCTTTTTTTTACACTGAACTCTAGGAAAGCTTTATTTTTCCATAAGTCCATCCTTTCTTTTTATTGTGTTGTTTTGATTCGGCGTACATTAATTGCATTGTTTTTCTGCCAGCATGAGTGTAGCCCAGAGCAGTGCATTTAATCACCAGTGCTAAAAGTGAATGAAGCATGCGCTCAAGACACGGCCACAAGCGATTGCTCTGCACTCAGTTACCGGCCAGATCAGTGCGAAATTACGAATGAAAAGAAAGTGACTCCTCAAAATTAGCGGTGCCGAAACCCGATCCATCGTCCTTGAGCGGAAAAGAGAGCCTGGCTTCTTAAGCATTGATTTTTCCAGCTAAAGAAAAGTGCAATAACAAATGAGCAGGAGGGAAAGAAGCGGGGAGCCGTGAGCTGGAGGGTGTCTGCGGTAGATGAGGGAGTAGATTCTGCAGCCGACGCTGACTGTCACTTCCAATTCCGTTATGCAAATAAATGTCTCCCCTTCCACCCAGCCGTGGTGCTAAATGAGACCTGCCTTTGAATATCCATTTCCTTGTCTGCCACTGTTTATTTTTGATCGCCGGGGTTGTTTGCTGGATCACATTCGCGTAAACACACGTGCGTGTGTATGATCAGGTGCTGAGATGCATTCAGACTTCTCTCTCATGTAACAAATGTGCTATTGATCCACCTGTGTGTCCTGGATCTGCAGACACATGTTTACTTGGACTCTTTCATCTGGTTTACCGCTTTTGGCCAGATAATTTGCCAGTATAGCAGATTGTTTGTGTTTGTCACTGAGTCTCAAGATGTTAATAGTTGTTGGAAACACTGTTTGTTAAGACAGGATGTCTTAAAAAAAAAGTGTGTGTGTGTATGCGTGTGTGTGTAAAACAGTTTGTTTTGGTTATTGAGTATGATTGGCCTTTTTCAGCCATGCGATATTCTACTATGATATTATACATTGATTATATAATATGATGTGGTTGTGGTGCAGCAACATGGAAACACAATGAAAAAATCTGAACATGTCATCTCTAAAAATAAAAAGGCTAATAAAAATTGTATATTGCCCCCTGATAATTCCTCTGCAGTCTATTGTTTATGTCTGATGTGGCGAATTGCCCAATTCATGTTTCTATTTGCTTCTCACTCGACAAACCTTTCACACCTCTGCTGGGTATGAGACCAAAATCTTCATTATTATTTGATCATTATTCTTTTTGTTTTTTATTCAGAGGCTATTAGCCTTTATTCTGGCATTATGGCTTTCCCATTAACATAGATTTGATCCTAATATACTTTTATCCACCTATTATAAAGTTTTTCTAGAAAACAAAACAGACCTTTTCTTACAAACTTATGTGAAATTCTTTTGAGAAAATACATCATGAAATATAACGACCTGTACAGCAGTAACAGTAGAGCATCAATTAGCATCACGCTACACAAGGCAATTTATACTATTAATCCTATGTGTGTGTGTATATGTATGTGTGTATGTATATACACACTCACCTAAAGGATTATTAGGAACACCATACTAATACTGTTTGACGCCCATTCGCCTTCAGAACTACCGCAATTCTACGTGGCATTGATTCAACAAGGTGCTGAAAGCATTCTTTAGAAATGTTGGCATATTGATAGGATAGCATCTTTCAGTTGATGGAGATTTGTCAGATGCACATCCATGGCACGAACCTCCCATTCCACAACATCCCAAAGTTGGTCTATTGGGTTGAGATTTAGTGACGTGATATTTAGTACAGTGAACTCATTGTCATGTTCAAGAAACCAATTTGAAATGATTCAAGCTTTGTGACATGTTACAATATCCTGCTGGAAGTAGCCATAAAGGGATGGACATGGTCAGAAACAATGCTCAGGTAGGCCGTGGCATTTAAACGATGCCCAATTGGCACTAATAGGCCTAAAGTGTGCTAAGACAACATCCCCCACACCATTACACCACCACCAGCCTGCACAGTGGTAACAAGGCATGATGGATCCATGTTCTCATTCTGTGTATGCCAAATTCGGACTCTACCATCTGAATGTCTCAACAGAAATCGAGACTCATTAGATCTGGCAAGATTTTTCCAGTCTTCAACTGTCCAATTTTGGTGAGCTCTTGCAAATTGTAGCCTCTTTTTCCTATTTGTAGAGCTGAGTGGTATCTTCTGCTGTTCATCTGGTGCGTGCATGAATGGTGATGATTCTCTCTGACCAATCAGCAGTTGGCATTGTTTTTACGTCACATTTTAGTATCGCCTCAGCTCGCCTTAGCTTGCTCAGAACCTCACCGGAGAAGTATCCCCCCAAAAAAGTACCGGAAGCAGGTACAGGTACAACTTTTACACAGTGGAAAACCAAACAAAGGCGAGCCGAGATCTAGCTGGTACTGTGTTGTGGAAAAGCGCCATTATAAGTTTTATCAAACATTAATGCTAGATATTGTAGATAAGTAGGGTTAGGGTTATGTGCAAATATTTGCTCGTTTAGACAGACAGCCTGGTGAGATTTGCGAGAGAGGGAGACCCCTTTCACTCTTAGCTGCTCAGGGAGCCAAGGTTACTAAGGATTGGGTTAATCACACACAAATCGACCAAGTGTGATTACAATACAAAGTTTTGTTTTAAAAATGCTTACTTTTTTTTAAATTTCAATGCATTCAACTTCTGTATTGATATTGGACACTTGGTTTTCATTCTCTAAAACCACTTTAAATTAGACATTCAAAGCCAACAACTCTCAAAGCCACCCTGTAAGTGTTCAACAAATGGTACAGGAATCGATAAGGAATCACAACGATAAGCAGACTCGACAATGGCATCGATATCGATCATTTCTTAACAATGCCATCCCTATTGAGTGCCCCCTGCTGGCCTCACCTATATATGTGTATATATATATATATATATATATATATATATATATATATATATATATATACACACACACACTCACAGTATAGAAGGATAGAATTTCATTTGTTGAAAGTCATTTCCAATTAGAATGTGTTGTAAGAATGCCATTAAAGGCTCTACTGGAAACTCTGTTTGAAACTGTGTGAAATTGTCGGTTTGTATTTCCCATCCTCTCTGTTTTCTGTAAATGCTTTGAGTAAGAAAACCCACTGATGCTTTTGTCCCCTGATAAATAATTCAATGTGTCTGATTAAAAATTTTTGCAGCATGTGTTTTGGACATTTCTGCCATGGTGTGACAGACATGCACACGTTTGTTTGACATGAGGAGAAAGGTGGAGTCTGTTTTTCTTTCCTCACTGCCTGAGATTTAGTGAACGGTGATATGGCAGGTGGTAGATTCCACTCCCTGGCGGCTGAGTGAATTTAACCAAGTGTTGGATTGCGTTCTCCATCCCTCGCCTACATGTAAACACAATCTCCCCCTGTCTGACTGCACTTCCACCGGCTTGTATTCCCCCCTGTCCTCCCGCTGATGCCTTCCACAGTTAATAAAAAAATGGCCCCACAGACTTTCCAATTATATTTCTTACTTAAATGAAAACAGTTTTGCACAGCTGCCATTAAGGAACCCACCAATCTTAACTGCAGCATGTTTATAGCAGTGAGCTAACCATCAAGCTTCTTGATAGCTGCCATTTGTGAAAACATTTTTTGACTTTTTTAAACTAGAGCTTTTAATTGTTTATATATCTAAGCAAATGAGCCATTTCTATATTGAATGCCCCAACAAACAAAGACAAACGTATCTCTTTACCCTACCAATGGCAAACCGGGTGAGTGCATTTTAGTTTTTTTGAGCGACTCTATTGATGCAAAAATGATTTACTTCAGTTGCAAACATGTTTTTGCTTGTTGTTTTGAGGTCATTTAGTGTTTGGCCCCTGGTTAACTCCAATGCATGTTGTGTTCTCTGGCAATATGAGGTCACAACACCCGTGTGCTTTTCTTCATAACAGTCCCCTATAAAACCCATAAAGAGCTGTGTCTCAGAGGGCTGAATGTACGGCCCCTGCTAATAAGACGCATAAATCTCAAGGCAAGCTACAGTTGGCTTCGGCAAACTACATTTAAACGCGTTTTATCGACACTCAGACAGGACCTGCCCCTTCCATGCCTGTCATAAAACCGGCATTAGCGTGGCATTTACTCATTGTGCCGGGTGCACGGCGCATATTAGCTACTGCCCAAGCTAAGGACGGCCAGTAAAAAGGCCACTTGTTCAGTCAATTATCAGTAATGGTGTTTAATAGCAAAGTAGCTCGACCACCTAGGGTGTGCCAGGGGGGCTTTTAATGGCACCATCCCTTGGGCCTGGCGAGAATTTGCACAATTTGCCATCCTGCATCCTTCCAGTCGCTGCGGTTGGCTAATTAATTCCCCACCACATCAGAGCGCTGTAAGGCCACTTGTTTCGCATCAATCGGCGCGCAGCTAGCCTGGGGTCCCGCCACCCGCGGCCCCTCTGAGTCTCGGGCATAGGCACAAGAGCTAACAAGTAAAGGTCAAGGCCGTTTTAAATGCGGCACCGTCGCATATGCAAGCGCCATTAGCCTCGCAGACTCTCCGGAACCTTCTGCCACCCCTCTAAGAGGGCTTGAAATGCCCTTTCCTCTCCCCTGCTGCGTTACTAGATAGGACGAACTCTAAGAAGAGCTTTCTGTTCTTTTCCATGAATCTAGTCCGCCCTTTTTACCTCATTTCTCTCAGTGAATATAAAAGCAGGACTGTTATCTGTGGGGGCCGCCCGGCCCCCTTACATACAGAAGAGACAGCTATTATCCCTTAGGCTTTTCTTTCACAGAAGGAGGAGAGAGCGGACCTACGATTCAGGCACAGACTGGGTGTGGGACCGCACTCACCTTTGTGCCGTGTCTGTATATTGTGTGCCCTCAAGAGCTTCTTATCCCACAATCTGATGGCCGCTGGCAGGCTGAATCTTTTCTTGAATACACATCCACTTATTGAAAGTCTGAATGGGTCAGGGTGGTTTCAAGGCACTGGAAGTGTGAAGTTGTGCATGAGGTCATCGAGTATAAAAGGAAGAGCTTTTGAGTATTATACATTTTGAGGAAACAAATTTAAACCTATACGCAATCATATAATAAACTTAAAATTTAAGCCAGTCTTATTATCATATTATTTATATTAGATTATTTATGTGATAGATAGACACACAACTTTTCAGATTACTTGTATATATCACGAGTGTTCTCAGACTTCATGTCCCAAAGATGGAGGAGGGCGAGAGAGAGACTTTAGGCTGGTTATGAGGAGAGACAGCTACATATGAGTCTGAGTATAGAGCTGTCTCCTCCCATCATGCCTTAGTGCAGCTGTAGTCAAGGGTCTCTCCTCTTTCTGGACGAAACTAACCACTCCTGCTACAGGCCTATGAACTTGCATCCATTAGGCAGGGACAACATAATCATAGATCCAGCATACACTGCTGTGATTGTGAAAGGGAGGCATGATGGTTTATATTCCCACATTACAATATCACATGATTCTTAGAATCTCACCGTCAATGCACTGTAAAAAAATATTTTCAAGAATTGTTATCACAACATTTTTTCTTTTGTCATATCAACTTACATAATTTATTTAGTTGAGATAACTTATTATTTTGAGCTTTTGATGATTAAATTAATCTCCTTCATTGTATTAACTCACTTTTTCCAGTTCAATCAACTAGGGTTGCTCCGATCAGGATTTTTGCAGCCGATACCGAGTACCGATTTCTTGTCATGGTGATCGGACGAGAATCAATACTGATTTCGATGCTTAATTGACTTGATATAAGACAAATAAACAAAATGGAACAGTTTAATGCAGCTCATAAGGTTTATTTAAACATTGTCCAATACTGTGGAGGACAAAATAAACATTTAGTCTCCTAAAATGGAGAAGTCTGATGTAACTTAAACATCGTCCAATACAAGTCTGAGCAGGACAAAATAAATAAATAAAAAATCGAACAACATTTAAACTCCTAAAAGAACAAATTGAAGTGGTTTGATGCAACTCATTAGGTTTAATTAAACATTGATTAATGTGAAAGAGAATAAAATAAATGGAAACATTTTAACTCCAACATGGAGAAGTCTGATGTAACAAATAAGGTTTAATTAAACATTCTCCAATATATGTATCACGTACGTCCTCGCGCGTGACGTCATCAAATCGCGATCGGTTTGTAAGATCGGCCAATGCCGATCGATCGGAGCATCCCTACAATCAACTTAAAATTTTAAGGCAATCTGGTTACTTACTTTTTTTAAGTTAAACCAACAATATGTTTTTTACAGTGGTCTCAGAAAAATCCATTTACATCAAAATTTGTGTTAGATGCTACTATGTATTAATTAAAAATACTATGCAATAGTAAACCAGTATTATCAAGAAACCAACAATTTGGTTTTTAAACACTTTTTAAAAGAATAAACTGTATTTTTCATAATAATAATAATAATAACAATTTAAAATTTAATTGAATAACAAATAAAAAAAATATTGAATAATATATTACCATTTACTAAAAACTGAGTGGGAAAACGTTCCTCATTTATGAACTGTTTTAATTTTTCTTTTTTACTTAAAATTTGTTGAACATTTTTGGAAATACTTGCTGTGTACTTTAATGATTGCTCTGATTGAAAAAGAAAAATACATTTTAGAGACAATTGTAAATATCAAGAAGATATATATCAAATACTTCCAAAAGCATGGATGATACAGCTTTTTTTTACATTTAATCAGCAGTTATTGTTCATTGTATTTATTTTCAATGCAGATGAGACTAAATCCTAAAGAAGATACTTGCTTTCAGATAACTCCACGCTTCATGTGATCATTTATGAAACATGTTCCTCTGAACATGAAGCACAG
Organism: Hybognathus amarus; assembly: GCA_030378365.1. Taxonomy (NCBI): domain Eukaryota; kingdom Metazoa; phylum Chordata; class Actinopteri; order Cypriniformes; family Leuciscidae; genus Hybognathus; species Hybognathus amarus. Next base: position 887,318 of record JAQIUQ010000425.1, read on the forward strand.
TTTTTAGAGGAACATAAATATGCAGTGAGTGATAGCAGAGGATAACAGATTTCCCTCAGCTTGTATGAGAGCACCAGTCAGTGTGATCTTTATTGGAAGTGATTGAGGGTGATGAGGAACTCTAAAGCTTGCAGCTCTATTGTTCTCTATGGGGCTGAGTGACTGATGGCTCCTTTTGTGGAGCGAAGGTGTTTTTCCAAGCGCCTGCACTTTAGGGCTAATCTCAGAGACCTCTGCAGGGAATAGTGGAGTGTGTGTGGGTACATCTGGCATGGCATGCACTTTTTTTGCATTTATTAATATGTGTGCATGTCTGTAATGTGAAAAGAAGTAGAACGAGCGGGATCAGTCGTATTTTGGGGTGTGTGTGTGTTTTGAGGGCTGTGGCTGGATGCACTCTGAAGTGTGCCCTTGCAGACAGGGTTTTCCTCAAGGATGAGCAGGCCTCTGTCAGGGTCAGACAGGATGGTACCCTTGGGTCCGTGGGAGGGATATCATTCCTCACAGAACATGGCCATGAGCAGCTTTCAGATCTGTGTGCGTGTGTAAATGCTTTTAGGCTCCAGTGGTTATCTATTTAAGTAGTGGTGAATAACGTATTAATAATATCTGTTGTTGAATACCTCAAATTCCACAGCAATGTAGGATCATTGAAAATCATTTAGACAGAAAAGCAAAAAATAACATGCACAGCCCTTTATTTCCCTGCTGAAAAAAACGACTTGAACCAACCTAACTTTGATGATCTTCAAACAATTTTAAGCTAGTCAAAAAATTCCCAGTGTTAAATTAACACTCTCGGTGTACATATAGGTCCAACTCCTGGAGTTGGACCTATATGTACACCAGGAGTGTTAATTTAACACTGGGAATTTTGCTGTTATAGTTTAATAATGATCTTCAGACTGGTTTAAGCTAGTGATGCTAGTCATCATTAGCTAGTCTAATGATGATCTTCAGACTGGTTTAAGCTAGTGATGCTAGTCATCATTAGCTAGTCTTTTGATGATCTCCAAAATGGTTTAAGCTAGTGATGCTACTAGTCATCATTAGCTTGTCTAATGATGATCTTCAGACTGGTTTAAGCTAGTGATGCTAGTCATCATTAGCTAGTCTAACGATGATCTCCAGACTGGTTTAAGCTAGTGATGCTAGTCATCATTAGCTAGTCTCTAAAGGGGTCGCACACCGGACACGCAGCGCCGCGCAGCGTAGCGCCACGTCTTTAAAATTCGAACACATTATTCTCTATGAGTGTACACACACCGGCAGCGCCATTCGGCGTCTGTCCGCGGTGCCCAGCGACGGCTCAGGACCGTGTTCAAAACCCTGCAGCGCCACAGAGCGCCATTTACATAGTTTTATATCAAATTTAAATTATTTTTGTCTCAAATCGTTGCTGATGGGTCCTGACTTCGCCCTATCCTGCAATATACATTTCGTTTTGCATTCATTTACAGAAATCAGCTTCTTGAATGACAATTGCTGATGTTATTGGATTTTTCAGGTGAGATTCTCAATTCATTCAGTTAACGGATGCTCTGAGGTAAAGTTTTCAGACTGCAGACTCAGCAACGATTGTATTTAATTGTGCAGTACAATAATTACATAGAACAGACATTATCTTCATCTCCTGTCATTAAACATTACAATATTGCTGGCCATACACTGATGAGAAAGTGCGCGTCCGGTGTGCGATACCTTGAGTTGTCCTAGACGCGACGCGGCGCTGCGCGTCAGGTGTGCGACCCCTTAATGATCTTCAGACTGGTTTAAGCTAGTGATGCTAGTCATCATTAGCTAGTCTAATGATGATCTCCAGACTGGTTTTAGCTAGTGATGCTAGTAGGATTGGGTATCGAGTATTCGATTGGAACCGGGACAAACTTTTTGTTTTTCCCGAAATCGATTCAAAAGTTAATTTCGATTCCTAGTTTCTATATTCACAGTCCACCGACCGGAATGAGAAACCGCTGAACAACACCAATGAAGAAGCGTCTACCGGAAGTGTTGGCATAACCGCGCAAGTCGAACATGAGTAGCTTAGCGTCGGCGGTCCAAAGTGTGGCTTCACTTTTCTAAAAATAACGAAATCTCAGCAAAATGCTAAATTTGTGACAAATGGAGTATTTGTGACATAAGGAGTATTTCCTTCAGAAAGACGGTTGGTTAGCAAGGTTGGCTAAACTTTTTTGACCCTGCCTCTTAAAAGAATCGGAATCGAGAATCGATTAGGAACCAGAATCGAAACAAGGAATCGAAATCGGAATCAAATTCAAACGATACCCAACCCTAGATACTAGTCATCATTAGCTAGTCTAATGATGATGTCCAGACTGGTTTAAGCTAGTGATGCTAGTCATCATTAGCTAGTCTCTAATGATCTTCAGACTGGTTTAAGCTAGTGATGCTAATCATCATTAGGTAGTCTCTTATGATGATATTTGGACTGATTTAAGCTAGTCTAATGTTTACCAGCTTTGCTAACCCAGCAAGTGCTAAAACCAGTTTACCAAGCTGGGAGTCCTAGTAATTCAGCTTTGACAGGTTAACTGCTCTTTCAGTTAATGATATTAGTATAAAGTAGTACATTTATAAAATCAAAATTTTTGTTATGAGGAGAAAATTCTTCAAAGTGTTAATTTTGTCGTAATCTGCTGTCCATTAAACTTCCATCCCTTTAAAAGGACTTGCTGTATTCTGTTGATGCTTGTGAAAGTATTCATGTAAGCAATATTAAAATAATATTGCTACTACTAAATTTAATGGGTCTGGTATTGTTACATGTCTCTTTATTATTCAAGTGTGAATTTCAAAGAAAGCACTGGTACATTTGGCATTACTAATGTTTTCTTCTCTGTTCTCTTATAGGTAGAAGATGCTATGCTTATGTTTGATAAAACTACAAATAGACATAGAGGTAAGTGCCCATTTGTTTTCTGTCTGTGTGTATCTGTGCTTTTGCATGCTTTGTGTGAGTAATGTTATTATGAACGTCCTTCAGTTAGACTGCCCCAGTAGTTCGTGCAGTTCACAGTTGTGCTCTGAAGACATTGAAGCGTGAGTTTTCTGTATGAGTAGAGGAGCCCCTGTGCTGCGTGTTACATTATAGCATTATATCTTCAAGGACGTTTCATTTGAGCCCTGAAGGTCAAGGCTAATATGGTCCAATAAAAGAGCAGCGATTTCCACTGCAGCCAATCCATCGACTCTGTTTGATTAGTCGGACATTTACCATTGGATGCGCAGGGTGGATTGTTTCTCGGTCATGTTCGCTCACGCCTGTGGGCTTGTGAGAAATGTACAATACCTTCAGACTTATGATATACTGGACTTGAGGTTATTGCTCACCTGAGCGAGGTTTCTGTTACTTTCTTTGTGAGACTTTTTTTTCTGAGAAAGAATGAGCTTAGTGGAATTTGGGGGGATGTTTTGTCTTTACATATAGGTGTGATTACTCCAAACTTGTTCATTTATAGGAGATGAGAAACGTGGAGATAAGAGGTCTTTTCTAAAAGAAGAAATTGAGGAAACAGGGTGAAGTCAGAGAGGGAAAGTGAGAGGATACGATGGAAAGGCAAATGAGCATAGGGAGAAGAAATGAGACAAGAAAAATGAGACAACGAAAATAGAAATGAGAAAGAGTGTGAGAAATTATCATGGAAGGAGAAATTAGAGGATGAGATGAGGAAAATTTTGTGGGGGAATGAAAATTTAGGTGAAAAATAAGGGGATGGGAAGATAAATAAGGAGATAGGGGATGCAAACGGTTAATCGATTATCGTTTAATTGACAAGAATTTACTAGATTAAATTAAATAAATTGTCGGTTAATTGAACATTGCGAACGTGACACGAGGTTCTCACGTGAGAGAGCCGACAAAAAAGAAATCAAACATGAGGCGGTCGAAACGGAGTGGAATGCAATGCATCGATATTGACTAGTACCAGCTAACGTTATACAGCGCGCTAACCTCGAAAACCCAGCTTTATTCTAATGGTGCGTTCACACCGGACACGAATAGTGCGTCAGGCGTGAATGATTTCAATGTTAAGTCAATGTTACGGGCGTAAAAAAATTCCTGTGCTGCGAATGAGGCGTAAAGCGTGGCTCGGAAGACGCGAATACGGTCTCATTCGACACGTCGAAGTTCGCGCGAATTGAGCGTCTGGCGCGTTAAGCGCGAATGATTTAGTTAGTGCTATTTGTGCATTCACGTGTTTGGTGCGAATTCGCGCCTGCCGCCCGATTTGAAAAATCTGAACTTTGGCGTCAGTTCGCGCCATGTTAACCAATCAGGAGCCTAGCTGCTTGCTCACGTGGTAAAGTATCTGGATGCTTCAATAAATTATTTTATAATATGACTAAATGCATGGTGGGATTATGCACGACAAAGCAAATATTTTATCACTTAACTTTATTTCTATATTCTAATAATTAGCTCATACCTGTCAACACTCTCATTTTTCCCGGGTTTCTCGCATTTCTTTAGCCCTATCTCCTGGACCCCTCCCGGTTTGTTATTTTTCCTGGGAAACTAGTCTGTCTGTCACACTTTCATACAGGGTGTGTTCACTTCGCATAGACAACAAAAGGGGTGTTCAAGGTGCGCGGCACGTACAATACAATACTGCCGATAGTTCAACAGGGAGCCTGCAGCTCTTAAAGGGGCCATACCTTCTTTCCACTCATTAAAAGTTGTAGATTTGACTTCCCCTCAGCCTATATTATAAGTGTTGCTGCTAATGTTTCAAGTTTTTTAATATGTAAGTACTTTACCAGATGGATAGGTATATAAGCCTACCCATATAGATTTTTATTTAAAATTTAGTTTATGATGCTTAATGTTTCAAAAGCAACAGGTGAGCCTGTGTACAATTAATTTGTATGTATTTTAGTTTTCTGTGCATAATTTATTTTGTTAAACTACATAAATGCCATTAAAAACTGTTACAATAAAACATCAACTGAGCAATATAACATGCAGTTTTATTCAGTAAATTAGCAATATTTAGCTTTTTAGACCATGAGAAATTTACGTTCTCAGGAAAATAGGCGCTTATCAGTTAATCGTTAATCAAACAATAAGGTTGATCAACTAATGATTCATGAATTAATCGATAATTTGCATCCCTAGGGGAGATAAGTGGAAAAAATAGAGCAAATGAGAAACAAGTGAAGGACACAGCTAAAATTGGAAGCATAAAAGAGAAATAAGGGGAGAAGAGAAATTGGGAGAGGGAATGAGCAATAAAGAGAGGAAGAGAAAAAGGGTTGAGAGAAGAGAAATGAGTAGAAGGAATGAGAAATTAAGGGAGGAGAGAAGAGAATTGGGAAACGTGAAGGAGAAACAAAGGAGAGAAGAAAAATTAGAAGAGATGTAAAGGAGAAATGAGGCGAGGACAAAAGAGAAATGTGGAGAGCGAATGAGAAATGAAAGGAGAGAGAATGAGAAATTAATGGAGGAGAGAAGAGTGAAAAAGGAGAAATGAGGAGAGAGAGAAAAGAGAACAAAAGGAAATAAGTGTAGAAAGGAGAAATGAGCTGTTGAGAACAGAAGTGAGAGTAGTGGCGGTCTTTGGTCAGTGTTGCGTCGGCTTTATCCAGCTCTTATCCCAGTCTTACTGTGTGGCTTTAGGAGCGCAGGACATTATAAAGGTGAGCACGGCTTTAACTGACAGCCTGAGAGAGGGAGAAAAGGAAGCTGAGAAATAGCTAGCCGCTTCATGCTACAGTGTTCACAGGTATAGCATCCCCATGAAAGCCACGAGAGAGATTCTTAGCCTTGAGTGGCCTTTGTGTGGGCTGAATGAAGAGGCCGAGGAGCAGCGCTGTGTCTTTTATGCTGTATAAGTGGCTTTCAGCGCTCCCAGATGGGCAGGTTGTGGAAATCAAGTGGACGGTATTAATCTTTCAACCCGAGATATGCCTTTTAATCCATATTGGTCATATTTTAAAGGTGAGCGTGTGCGTGTCTGGTTTCGTAAGGTGTGGATCGCCTTTTGTCCCCTCAGAAAAAAAAGACTTCCTGTCCTCCTGGGCGTTGCAACGCTCTCAACTGTGACATCATCAAAACAGCCTTATAAGTCACAGTGATCAATCTTACCTTTTGCACGATTAGTGGCTAAGCTTTTGTCTGAACTACTTCGAGTCAAAAACAGTTCAGGTGATCACGAATCGTCCGCTTCACCCAAACAGAGCATTTCTAAATGTCAAGTTGGCCTCCAATCGGAAAAAGACGTGTTTTCTTTTTTAAGTGAGAGATCAGAGCATCTAACAAATACACTCTGTGAACTTTGATCCACACTTTCTTGTGTTTCTCTGTTTTCGCCTGTCCCCTGACGCCCCGGTCTGGGTGCTCGTACATGCTCTTGTAAATACTCCCATAGGGCATAGTGTCCGTATCTATAGGAACGAAGGGGGCTGAGAGGGTTTCGAGGAGCCATGGCTCTCTGGAGAGCCCAAACTGTGTTCGAGAGAACGGGCAGGTCGGAGTGAAGGTGGAGAGCGTCTGTTTAGCGCAAGCTTCGGCCCCTTGTGGGAAAGAAACACTATTATTCTCAAACCCTTGCGGATGTCGCAAAGAGCAGCGAGGTCGGAAATGAGACTAGCTGCCTTTAAACACACCGCTGGTGAACACCAAATGCCAAACATTGGCGTACAACAAACCAGCCATTTCCATTAAAGATCTTGCACGCTTTTCAAAGAGATTCCTCACAATAGCGCAGTAACAATAGCCGCTTGCGGATGTGTTTTCTCTTTTGTTTCCTTGCCGGTTGGAATATGTGTGATTGTCTTTTTGTTTATCCATGTCCCCCTTGTTAATTTTTTTCTTTCCAATGGTATCTTCTGCTAAACGAGGTGTCGTGGGGGTCACCGGTTTTAATAGCCTCACAGCAATTACTTTACGTGGCGGAGGCTTCCACTGAAATTAAGTGGTCAACTGGACGGTAATGGGAAGGCAGAGAGAGACATTTAAAATAGTTTTTGAAGATTAATGTTTGAAATGAATGTTGTTGGGGTTTTTTCTCCTGAAAGAAACCTCTGTTTGTAAAGATAATGGGCAAATATGCAGTGAATTGTCATTGCTGTTGCCTAGTTGTTTGCACACATGCTCCAGCCACATAGAGTCATGGCTTTCAGATCACAATCCCTAGATCACAAGAAATATTTTCAATAGTTTCAAGTCTCAATTTGACAACTTTAAAGGGATCGTTCACTTTGAAATTATAGTTTTAGCTTGCCTCAAGGGCATTCAAAATGTAGGTGTCTTTGTTTCCACAGTATTTTCAATTTTGTGTCATATAATGGAGATATATGGGGTCCACCTCAAAGAGCATGCACAGTGAAGTCCAAATTAAACATGATTTAATGACTCGTAAATGTAAGTACACATTGATGGCCTAAGAAAACGAACAGTATTTATATAGTTTTTACCTCTTGTAACCACATCCAAGTGCCGGAAAGCCCCGGAAGTGATCTCTCATGCGCGTACGTCACTCTTTGTTTACACAGAGATTTCAGAAGTGTTGTCCTTCACTGTGAAGATCCAAACATATTTGGATATACAGGAAATTTCAATGGAAGACGATTTCGATATATTTGACAACGTTGATTTTATTTATTTTTCGCAACCACACAAGAGATCACTTCCGCCGTTTGCGTAGACTGAAGCGCCCGTGGCTTCAGATCACTTGGACGTGGCTGTGGTTACAAGAGGTAAAAACAATATAAATATTGTTCGTTTTCTCACACAAACCGCTCGTTTCGTGTCTCAGGCCAATAGTGTGTTCTTACATTTATGAGTCATTAAATCATGTTTAATTTAATTTAATTCTTTTTTTGTGCATGCTCTTTGAGGTGGACCCCATAGACCTCCATTATATGACACAAACGGTTTGACCTAAACATACCAAATTTGGAAATACTGTGGAAACAGACACCTACATCTTGGATACCCTTGAGGTAAGCTTAAACATATCAATTTTAAAACATATTTTCTAAATGTAGCATTTTTGTTTTTTATATTTCATTATTTATTATAGATTTAGCATTTTTATTTAATAACCATTCAATTTAATGAAAGTTTAATGGGCAAAGATTTAAGTGACACATTAAATAAATATTTTTATAACAGTTCAACTTAATGACTTAAATGACAAACATTTTCTGATGTAATTTTTATAATAATTTATTTGATTTAGAATTGAAGAGTTCAGATGCAAAAGCCTCTAAGTGCCATTTGAAATTTTCTTCTAAAATGATCATTTTTATCAAGCTTGTATATTAAAGTTCAGTAATTTCACTTAAATGGCAATTAAGATTACCTATTAATTGTCATTTAAGTGAAATTACTGAACTTAAATATACAAGCTTGATAAAAATGGTCATTTTACAAGAAAATTTCAAATGGCATTTAGAGGCTTTTGCATCTGAACTCTTCAATTGTTTGTATTTAATAGCAATTTAAGTTTATTTATGTATTTATTTGGGCTGTTTTGAGAAGAAAACCATTTGTAATTATGATTAATATTATATAGAAGATATATCACATCGGACCATTGGAGTTTGAGTTTCAGTGGTGTTGTCTCAATATTAACCCCATCATTCCCTGTTCTCCTTCTACTTTGACTCTCAATCAATAAACTGCCCCCTTTAAACACACCTAAAAACAATTGCAACATGGATTGATGGCATTGGAGGAAAGGACCAATGTGTTAAACACAAAATAAAAAGACAATCACATCACTTCCTGTCCCCTCCTCTGCAGCACAAGACAATCTCACACTCGGATGTATTACTGTCATCATCTCAACTGTATGCCTGTAACTGTGTGTGTGTGCGAGAAGAGAGATGCTAGTGGATGTCAGAGGACAGACGTAGAGACAGACAGTCTCTAATCCTCCGCAGTCTGTCTGTCTTCACACCCCCTGCAAGACTATTCAACACTGTCCTTCAGCTCAGAGGGGACGAACATGCGGCAGCTAAAAGACGCTCTCTATTTATCCCCCTCTCTGCTCTTCCTTCTCTCGTGAAAAGGGCGTTAGCCGTGCCAGAAAGAGAGGACAACAGCCAAGGTCTTGCATTCAGAAGAGAGAGAGTGAGAATGATTGTGGTGGAGATTGAACTGAATGGCAGCAGAAATGCCAATAAAGTCTGTCCTTTTTTTGCGGTGTCTGGAAAGGCTTTTGGCCCCATATACACACTCACACTCCATCAGGGCATATTTTAGTCTCCTCATCTTTTATCTCTTCTCTCTCTGCCTGTCTGTCTCTCTCTCTCTCCCTTTCTGCTGCTTTTTTCTTCTCTCGCTGAACAAGTCTCAAGTGAATACGCTACATCTGTGCTTCACAAAATGAGAAACAAAGTCTGTGCTGCGCTAGCCTGCCGGAGCCTGATTTTACACACCTTAGCACAATTCTGCTCTGATAATCTCAGCGCTGAACATTCATCAGTCTGACTGTAGAGACACTTCCTTTGTCATCCAGGAAGCTCAACTGAATAATGGGCATGTGCATTATGGTCATTTCAACCAATTGGAGAGCTCGACAGATAAATCAGATTAGTAGTGGGATGATGGTCAATGCACACATGCCTCGGATGAACTTCTTGGGCCATTGCGATTAAATTGCAAATTTCTGTTTTTCTCCTCCTGTGTTGTGTTCATTGTTCCAAGTCTGTATGCTGGTCATGTATAATTGTTTGTGGAACACAAAATTAGCTTCATTCTATCTTTTTTAGTACATTTCTTTATCCATACATGCTAGTTAAGCCCAAAAGGCTTCATAAAGTACAAAGAAACATTATAAACCGTCCATATTTCCCATGTTCAGAGGTCATGTCCACATACCCACATTTGACCTCTTGTCGTCTTGCATGATGTGTTTCCTTTATTTGGCCCAAATGTTCAGTATCGCTCTGAAGCGTCATTCGAAGATAGTGTGGGTTTTGTGTGTGTCAATGGCATTGAGTTTTGGCGCTTTTAAGACATGAGACAGTCTTACACACTTACTTCCACACTTTCAAGTAGCCAAGACCGAAAGTGTAGTTAAAGTCTTCAGAAGCTATCAAGTGGTTTTGGCGTCAATGATACCAGTGATGATATACAGTCATATTTTTTTAATCAGAATTGCAATTTGAGAGCTCTGGTACCCTATAAAAATGAATTCGCTTTATTTAATCAAAACAATTGTGGCAACAGATTACAAGCAATATTATTCATTCAATTTAACAAATTAGAATTGAGTAATAATTAATCATATTAATTTTTTAACAGTTAACCATTTAAAATGAGTAAAAAAATTGGTTTAAGTAAATTTAAGTCACCATTATGATGATCGGTGTTTGTTTTAGGTTTGTTTTAAAATTACATTTTTCTCCTTCAGTGATTCTGCTTGTTAACATCAGGTGTCTTCAATGTTGGCAATATAAAATAAAGAGTTTTTAATTTAATCTTTGACGTCTGTCTGTTATTCAGATTTTTAATTTTTTAATTTTTTGGTTTAAACTATACTCATTTGAAATGGTTACTTTTAAGGAATAATTTGATTCATTATTACTCAATTCTAATTTGTTCAATTTAATTAATAATATTGCTTTTATACTGTTGCCACAATTTTATTGATTAGATATAGCATATTCATTTTTATAGTGAGAGGGGAAGATTAGAAATGAATAATGACTCAAATTGTATGCATACATGCATAGTATATTTTTATAGTATATAAATATAGTAATCACATACTTTCATGGTGTTTTTGCCGCATTGAAAGTCTGCAGTGTCCTTTCTGCAATACCAATCAGACTTATTAAAGCTTTTTATTACAAATTTTATGACTCCATAAATAACTATGTAGTTACAAATTTTATTTACTCAAATATTTACCCAAAGTCCCACTCTGCTCTAAGCAAAAGGAGCATGTGAACAATTGCTCAAATTTGATGAATTTGTATAACGGGTTTCTTTCCAGACCTGACTGAATAAAAGAGTTTTAAAGGGACTAAATGAAATAATAAGTGGAAGCTCTTCAGTTGTGGATGGCTTTTTCTGGCGTGGAATATTGCTGGTGTGGCATTTCAAGAGGGTTCATTACTGTCGTTGCCAGCTAACGATGCCCCTCATTGTCATTTAATAGGCTGTGCAAACAGATGTGTCCCTCCAAAATCAAATGTTTGTCTTTCTACATAGCTGACCGGAGCACTGTGCGTTGTATCATTCTTTGTTTGTGTACATAATAGAGAGCTTGCGCATGTGATCATGCCAGTTTTCTATCTTGTGTGCTTGCATGCGTTCAGAGATATGTTTATACGTTAGCGTATCTGTGTTTTTGCATGTGCAAGTACCGAGAAAAGATACAATTCGACATCTTTCACATCCAGCCAAGTGGATTTCTGCTTTTGTTAATATTTCATCTTCAGATAATAATAAATGATATGATGAAATCAGCTGAAAGAGTGCTGTGTTCTGCAGATAAGAAGACAGAGTTTTACAAGATCAATATGAAATGATAAAAACTTCACGATCAAGGTTAGTCAAATCGCTCCCAGAGTGAAGTGCTGCTTTTTTTTTTTTTTTGCCTTTTCCCTTTGATCTGTGTTCCCGGTGGAAATGCAGCTTGGTTGATTTTACGACTCGTTCCTGAACACACCCTACAAGTCGTTCCCGAATGCTATACAGAGTGTGCGTTTAGTCAGATGAACTCATGACACTTTTCATCTACAGTTTTGAAGCAGATTTTGATAGCTTAATGATCTGTTAACATCTCTCGCTTTTAATAAATACCGTAAAACACACATTTGCGGCAGAATCCCGCTCAGGCTCATGTGCTGAGGAGTTTTTCTGTCGAGCAGACAGCAGTTGAGGTTGTTAATCGAGAGTTAAAATACAATAGCGTGCATATGTTATTAGTTTTGTGAGGTGCATATATATATATTTACTGCTGTTTTCACGCAAAAATATTATTTTAAGCCAGTTATTTAGATATTTTGCTGTAGTGTCAGTAGTAAATATCCATTTACATTTTCAAGTTTTGCCACTACAGAAGCAATGTGATGCTTTGGCCAATGTTCTGCTGGGAATCTGGGCTGGGTATCGAATTCAGATGTTCAAATTCGATTGAATTTCGATTCAGGGTTGCAAAATTCTGGGAATTTTCAAAGATGGAAACTTTCCATGGGAATTTAAGGGAATTAACAGGAATATATGGGAATAAACGGGAATAAAGTGGGAATTTTCAAAGTTGAGGGTTGGCTCTTCATAGGGAACTTAAATATAGTTGAGGAAAGTATATTTTAGCATAATCTTGACTAAAACAAACAGATGCCATTCAAATACAGTTGAATATCCATGCCATTCCTCAATCATTCCGATGAGTGAAGTCAGGATGACGACGAGTGACTTTGGCGCTCGTTTTACTGAGAGAGTGAAAGCCCCGGTCGCGCGCACACACTCTCGCGGTCTTCAAACTGTCTTGCTCTCTCTCCCTCCCTTGCGGCTCACGCATATCAATGAATTGAGTTGACTGAATATCTTTGAGAACACATGACGGTAAAAGGTCGGTAGACCAAAGTTTTTTTTCTTTCTTCTGAACTACCACTGGTTTTGAAGTGTGCTAAAATAACGTCACCTTATCATCTCTGAAAAGCTGAAAAGCGCTACACACATTAAGATGACAAACCACACTTTCAATAAAAAAATTAAAATAAATTAAAAAATCTGTCCGTTAATGACATGGCCGATTCGCGAACTAATGACTCCTTTGAACTAATTCACTTTAATGAATGGTTAAAACAACTGATCTATTCAACACTGAACTCGGAGAAATAAAAAGGAAACTATTTACAATAAGGTTCCATTTATTAAAGTCTTGTTAACTACATTAGTTAACATTCTATTAATATTAGTTTCTATGCGGATTTACTTCATGACAAAACCGCCCCAGTCATTCTAGAATGATTCACTTCTTTCCAAATAGAGCTATTCAAGTCATCTGTAGAAATTGTTTTTATATCGCAATATATATTGTGGAAAAATTAAATATCGCAATGCCATTTTTTACCAATATCGTGCAGCCCTAATTCATCTAGTAGCAATGTTGTAGTTAGATACTAAATAAGCTACCTCATGTGTTTGTTTTTCTCTGCCTCCTGCAATATGTTTTCAAGATAATTCCAGTTGTTTAGCTAATCTTACTATTTATGTATCTGTTAATGCCATTGCATTAGTATTCTTATTTCTTACAAGCTCTTGCATTGCATTAGTATTCATACAAGCTTTTTTTACAGAAAAATGCCACATGCACCATCCGATGTTCTAATATGGAATATTTCCAAAATTCCCCAGCTTAACTTCCCATGGAAATTTACTGGAAACTTTCCGCCCCTTTGCAACCCTAATTTCGATTTAATTTCGATTTGATTTTCGATTCGTGATTCAATTCAAACTATTGAATTCAACTATTCGATTCTAGAATTAAACTATTATGGATATAGATGTAATACAAATCCTATATTTATAAAAAAAAGAACAGTGAACATAAGTTTACAAGTGACAAATAAATTAAGAGCCACAAACCTATATATATATATATATATATAATATTTTAGGTATACTATACACAATTCATACAATGAATAGACAGGATTTTTATGCAAGATGCCAAATTGATATTGAAAATTGGACAAGTCGGAACAGTCGCTCGCCTTGATCAAACAGGATCTGATTATGTTATGTTTAAGATAGATATCAGTTAAATATCAGTTATCGTTTTTTAGACAATTTTTTTATTACATTCATCTCACCTAAATGTTTGCTTTTACAATGGGGTATTTTTTTAAGAGTTTATGCAACACATGGAAGCATGATTTAAATTTTTGAATTTAATTGAAAAAATAAATGCAATAAAATAGACACAAATAATACTATTTAAGGTGAGACACTACAGGTGAATAGGGTAACATTTTTAAATAATAGAAATCACCATGAAACGTCCTCAGTTGATTACAAGTATATATAAAATATGTATGAAATTGGTATGTTGAATTATGCAAATTAGGCATTATCTCATTAAATATGCACAATTTTACATATATCTTCAGTAGAGGGATTCAGGCGATATGCTTTCATTACCTGGGAAATCGTACTGTCCATAGCCTTAAAAATGCACTCGGAGTAATGGCGGTGCTGCGTTACTTCCTTGTTTCGCCAAATTTGTGTATAGTTAGTCTCAACATTAACAACATTTGCACAATCATGACACCAGCCCTCATTTATTTGTCCACTTTTTCCATTTTTCAGGATGACAAAAAGATACAAACCCTGAAGAACTCATCAATCACGGTCCATTTGCATACAGCAGTCGAGGATGCTTAACTGCAATATTCAGAAGCAAAGTCTTAAGTGCAGTTACTTCTCTGTTTACTTGAACGTCTGAGTGATTATTAGCTGCATCCCTGATTGAGCCTGAAGAGGGCTGGCAGGCTCAGATCAGCTGGATGGTGATTGGTAGATGACTAGGAAGTCTGTAGTTCTTCATTTATATATTCAGTCAGTCTGACACAGAGAGAACACAACACCCTCCAGTCTCTGCTTGCCTTGGAACAGTCAGGGCTTGATTCGCCACATCATGTTGAAACGTTTTAACAGGTGCTGAGAAGATGGTTGTCAAGCGCTTCATATAATCTTGACAGACTTAAAAGCATCTAGTTTCATCTGAGAGTTTAAAGTGTTTACATGCATCAGTTACGCTGAATCAATTTAAACACCTTAAACTATGTTCTTTTATCAGATGAATGGTTTATTTGCCCAGTTTATTTACATTATGCTGCAGCTCTTCATTCTCTCTTTTAGCTTAAGCTTAGCGAGAACTGATAAATATTATACAGTTTCATACCACTGATTTATCCCCTGTTTTCTGCTCCAATCAATACGGTTTGATTGGACAGAACTACTGTGTTTGCTGTTTGTGGACGGCACTGTAGAAGGACATTCTCTAAACCGATCAGGGACATCCTGCGAATCAGCTGTACTTAATCTCTCCCGATCGCGTCCGCTTTCTGCTGACTGTGCTTCGGAAGTGTGGCAATAATGTCAGCGCCGAGTGTGTAAACAATGTAAGTACTGTTGATCCGCAGAAGGTCCTTTAAAGCCCACAAAGGTTAGCTGAGTTTGCTTTGGCCTTTTGCGACGTAATGGCAGCAATTTCCACCGGCTTCACGTATGGCACAGCTTCCCATCAGAGATCCCTGAGTAAACCTAATTAGATATACCTTAACCTTTCCTGCTGGCGTGATTTCAGAAAGGGGCCGCACCATACTCTTCCATTAGCGATTAATATCCTTTCTTCTTGTAGATATCTTTGCGCGATATTAGTGTTTAGCGAAGAATGTCATCGAAATATCATAGTTAATCATACACATTTTCTCAGCACCACGTTTAATTGGAGCTGCTCTAATCACTGTGAGGAGGAAATTATATGTTCAGCTTTCGAGGGAATGACGGAGGCCTGAAACTTCAGAGATACATTAGGAAGATTTAATAGGGTGTTTCTTTAGCTCCAGGTGCTTTAATGATCCGCTAACAGACTAACTTTAAATCATTTTTTTAAATATTTTTTATTTGAAGATCACATTAAAATCTTTTCATTTATTCTAATATTCATTTATTTTGGCAACTTTTTTGCAAGCTTTTTTTCTATGTTCCTGAACCCAACTTTAACATTATAACTTTTATTTTCATTTATTTATTCAATTTTTGTAAACAAGAAATTAAATGAACTAACTATTTCAATATTTATTGGGTATTCATTTTTATTGACTACATAATTTACATGAATATTTTGCAGAGTATTTATTTTTTAAGTCAAGTAATTGTCATATTTAGCAAAAAGTGTAGGATGTAAATAGCTAGCTATAAAAATGTGCCATTTTATTACTAAAATTATTACGTTTCCATCTGTCATTTTCACTACAGAATGTTTGTAACAAAAATACTTAATATGAGAGTATTGTTGAAACATTCGGACAAAATTCAATATCCTTTGGACATTGTTAGTAGACAAGCTACATAAACTCTTTTGAAAGTGTTTCACACATGGCCAAAAGCAGTGTAGTGCCTGAACGCTTTCAATGAACGATAGTTCATGAACGCGTTTATATTTTGGGCAAAAGTGAACTGAACGTACTATATTACTGCCTGATGAACGCTACTGTGAACATGTTCATTCTGGTGTCTGTGGACGCATGCTCTCTGTTTAACTTCGTACAAAAGGGTGCCAGATTTCTAAAGAGCCTTCCTGGCAAAAACCCGGCTAAACACACGTTAACAGGCCTTAATATGTAACGAAAATACCCAATCTGGCAACACCAGCCAGCAATATCGCGCCGTGGCCTCTGTCGACAAAGCAGCGAACTATGAACTAGAGCCGGACCGATTTATCGGCATGCCGATATTATCGGCCGATATTAGGCATTTTCCAACTATCGGTATCGTCAGTTATAATGGTCGATAAATTAATATTTCAAAAATAAAATAAAAACGGACGAAACACGCTTTAACCATGTCATGAGTGTTGGAGTTGAATAGTTTTTCCACCAAAGGGGACTCTTCACCATCTCTGTTGACAACACTTGTTAAGTTGGTCACAAGACATGCATTGCTTGAATAACAATTAAAAGAACATCCGCATCAGTTCTCTTAACTCAAATAAACATGATAAAATTTGTGACTATCATGTCCAGTTTTGCTGCTGTTAAATAAGCAGAAAGTAAAGCAGAATTAGCTAGTAATAATTACGTTACGTTGTTACAGTGTAGTTGACTGACTGTCCTTTTAACTGACAATGTGACTGAAGTATTTCTTTACTAGCGTGTGACAGTTATAGCAATGAGACGCATCCTCTCTCCTTGGCCTTTTGGCCTGAAAATGTATGTTTTACAATTTGCAGTATGACGTTATACATTGCTAAATTATGGCTCATCATAGTGATGTATGTCTCGAGACCGGTCTTGCAAAAGTGGTCTTGTCACGGTCTTGACGGTCTTTGGTCTTGGTCTTGGTCTCGGACCTCTCGGTCTTGTCGAGAGTCTCGCCGTCTCGGACACCGACATAGTGGTCGAGGGATTTAGCAATACAATATTACAATATCCACGACGATATCCGCAACAGATTGAAGGGCGCGTCCATGTGGAGACACGGTGTGCGCGAGCCACGCAAGAAACACTGATCGCAGCGGCAACGAGCACTTTGATCACTTGATTTAAAAAACATACAGTTATTTATGTATTCACATTTAGTAAAACACATATCAGTGACATAATAGGTTAAAACTTCATTCACGAGATTTTGGGTAACTGCACAACTGACAGATGACACAACTGACAGAGCGCACAGCCAACGGTGTGTGTGTTTGTGTGTAACCATAGCGACAAAACAACCTACTTTAGGTTCCTGCACTTAAGCTTATTATTTTGTTTTTAAAAATATTTATGTATTTAAATGTTGCAGAATGGATTCATGTGGAGACTTAGAAATGGCAGAGATAGACGGGCAATGCAAAATTAAATCTTACAAGTTATTGCTTAGCTTCAACAACACTAGTCTGTTTTTTGGTCTCGAGTCTTAGTCTCAGAATTGGTCTCGAGTCTTGGTTTCGAAACTTGGTCTGTCTTGGTCTTGGTCTTGTCTTGGTCTCGATACCCTCAGGTCTTGGTAGTGTCTTGATCTTCGAGTTTCAGCGATCTTGACTACAAGTCTAGCTCATCATAGACTAGCTAATCACAAAGCTAGCTATATGCCACTATCATCAGTCTGTTCTGTTGTGACAATAAAAGAAACAAGTTTCTTTTTAAAATGCATTATCATATTATTTTTAGTTAAAATTTAGGGAAATCTGTTAATGTTTTGTTGGTGCGTTTCTGAAAAAATAAAAAATATCAGACCGATATATCGGAATATCGGATTTTAAATCCAATCAAATATTTGAATCGAGCATCGGCCTTCAAAATCCTTTATCGGTTGGGCTCTACTATGAACATAGTGTGAACTATGAACTGAACTAGTTTTGAAGATTTTAAAATGCGTGAACTGAACTTTGAACTAGTTTGTGTAGAAAGTAAACTTTCCCAACACTGGCCAAAAGTGTTCATAGTTGAAGAAACCCGCAACGTTGCATGCCATCAGTGCCACTGAAGTGGTTTTATTCTAGAAAACATACACAATGGAAACTTCTTGTCCAGCCTCAACTGGTTGCACTCACACCATTGACAATAACAACTCAGAGACAGACAAACTATTTCAGGTCATTTGTCCTCCAATAGACTCTCCCTTCTGGAAATGCTGAAAGGTTCATAAAGCCTCGGTGGTATTGTGACTGGCACAGGGTTTGCTGCAGGTGTGCTGGGGGTTCAAAGGGGATGAAGAAAGGCCCTTTGAAGCGGCTGAAGTTCATGCGTTGACCTTTAGCAGCCCAGTGTCGGACTCCCTGGAAGCCGAGAGAATGACTGCATAAGCAGGCGCACTGCTGACAGAGTGGACCAATGTGGCAGCATTCATGGCGCCAAATTCACAGAGCCCTGTTAAAGAGATTATAAAGAAGGAGTGACTTTCTGAATGAGAGGTATTCTAACCTTCAGCACCCCCATTATGAGCAAAGAAGTTATCCCAAAAGTCCCTTCGGAAGGCGATTCTTCAATTCGTACATTGGTATCATTATGCTGTGCATAACATCATATCAATTTGAGAGCTGAAAATCAGTCAAGATTATTTCAGGCTCTTATATAAGGACGAACATAACTCTTCAGAGAAGCAGCGATCTGCTAGCTTTCTCTAGAGAAATTTACAGCCATTACAAGTGAGAAACACAGAAAATATATCATTTCCATTTTCCCTCCATCTCTCTTATCACTTAGATTTATCCAAGATGTGCAGAGATATATTGGATCATTTAAAACCAGATACCGATTCAGAGAATAGTCAGGATGGATGGTTAGTTATTGTGATGTCACGTAAAAAATAAATACATATTTAGCGTGCAAAAAAGCCACACAATTAGCCTTAGATAGAGGTTTTCATATTTATCATTTGGTTTCATTTTTCTATGTATTCTTTAGCGGTAAAAGCTACAACGTGTCCAATAGGATTTAAGTGGAAACTCTCTCAGAGAAGTTGCATCTTCAGATTCATCCCTTTTAAATCACCTCTGTCACAGCCATCAAAGCACCGCTTGTGGATTCATCGCATTCAACAGTAACTTTCAAGACTGTCAGCCTTTATTTATCCATGGACTTCAATTTGCCTGCTGTGAGCAATGTTCCTGTTATTATGCTAAATCTGACGCCCTCAGTTTTTGAGTAAGGACTTTATAGTTTTGTGCCATAAAATGCTATTTGTTGACTGCATTTCCAGCACGTTTTTGGATTAAGCCTGCTCTATTTTTTGCACTGTTAGCCTATACATTCAGACAGTCTGTTTTTTTGCAGCATTGTTTTTTCCTACGTTACATTTAGCACGCCGTGCTAACAGCTCGGCTTTTAAAAAATCACTTCGAGACTAATTATCCTATGTGAGAAACCCATAAGATGATCATAAGAAACCCATAAGAAGACCCACTAGGTGACTTAATTGTTCTGACATCTAGTTTTGCACATCCCTGTAACATTTTTTATATAGAGAAAATACGCCAGTGGCAAACAGCCTGCCACGACTCTCGGGGATTAGATTCCACGTTGGACACGACAGCGGCTGGCTCTGAGTTATATGTCATTGTGTATAGAATTACGCAACCGCTGACCTTTTAATGCTGCTGGCTCCTCAATTTATGACCTCTTCAAACACAGTTCTCAGAAACAGCCACCCCAGTGCGAGTCCGGCGTGCGGCGAAAACACAGCGCACCGTATCAGCATTCATAGAGTCCTGAACACATTCTTTTCCAGAGGTTAAGCACTGCAGGGGATTGGCAAGCGTGCTCGGAAAGGAGAAACAGGAAACACGACATCTCTGATACTAGAGTGTTTTAGTGAGTGTGTGTGCTATTGTTTTATATGCCTCACTCAGGTAATGTCTGCAATATTATGCAGGGCCTGCCTGTGCAAGACAGATTGTTCTGTTTGGTAACACTTTACTTGAAGGGGTGTGCATAAGACTAACATGACACCTTCATAATCATGACATTATGTTATAAATATGAAGGAGGTTTTATGCATGTTTATGACAACTGTCATTTGCTCAGTTATGACATTTTTAATGCAAATATGACATTGTTTGAGATGTCTTTATCATGACAACTTGACATTACTAAGACAACACAACCTGTCATAAACATGACATAGCAGATTAATTATCAAACTTAAAGGGGACATATGCAAAATCCACTTTTTTAGCCCTTAAATGCATTTTGTTGTCGATTTGGAGTGTTTAAGGACAGAAAAGATGAAATTATTCTCTTCAGGTGCTTCGTTTATATCTTTATATTGTGTTTTGGTCATATTTTTCAACCTGTTCAGATTTTTCTGTTGTCTATGACGTTTTTTGAGCAAGTACGTCACCGTATTTGCAGCGTAACTGACAAATAAGGACATTGACTACCAGTCCAACACTACGAGCAATCCGCCATTATTATTTCTCGCTCCGATTTTGTAGTCCAAGCTCAATCATGCAGAAGTTACGAGAGGGCTAGTCAAAAGTTTGGTTGTTGGATGTAGTGACCTGAAGCACTTCAAGGATCCCCACTTCAACAACCTCAGCCAGTATACAGAAGGGTTTGCCAATCGGGTACATTCCTTCTATCATTTAGCTGCTGTGTTTCCTGATGCTTTCTAAACGTAAATTATCGTATTATTATCAATACAGATTTTTTAGTGGTAAGATCAGACCGCAGTCATTTATCTTGTCAGTGTGCTTGTTTTAACAAGAGAAATAGTCGACTTTCACTAATAACACAACATAGTTAACTTACATAATGTTACCTGCCTCCATATGAAGACGGTTCGTCGTCATCATCTTTTTCAAATCGCTCGCTCTGGTTTGAATATGTAAGTCTTCCGTTGTTGACGTTTTGTTAACGTGTGAATAAAAATGTTCTTTGAAGCTATAGTAATCGTATCTCTTATCAAACTACAATAATGGCCAAAGCAGAGAGTTGAACCTGAGTTGAGCTCACTGTGAACTCAGCGACCTGGAGAGTGGGCGGGGTAAGACGATTCGCCTTTTATTTAAAGGGGCCGCATTGAAACGACTTGCTCACAGAAGCACATCAGAAAAGGGGTAGAAAAGGGGCATGTGGAGCTATAATAATGAGGAATTCAGACCCAAGCATTGCAGTTATGCTTTATATAGACCACAAATGTATGATTTATAAGTAAAAATGAATGATTTAAAAGCATGATATGTACCCTTTAAAAAAACACCTAGGTTTATTGATTAACATTACATTAAACTGTCAGGTGGTTGGTTTTGAAATTGGCCGTCATGAAGCCATTATAACATTTTAATGACAAATTCAATTAGTACCACTGTAGTTGAGGTCACAAAAAATATTCAAGACACAGTTATAATGGCCTCATGACAGCCAATGTCAAAGCCAACCACATGACAGTTTAACTTAATTTATATGTCAAGTTGTCATGACAAAGACACTGACAGGTTATGATGTATTAGTTTATGTCGAGATGTCATAACAAAGACATCTTAAACAATGTCATATTTGCATTCAAAATGTCATTATTGAGCGAGAGACACTTACTGACAGTTGTCATAAACATGCATTAACCCTACTAGACATATGTCATGTCATGGTTATGAAGGTGTCATGTAAGTCTTATGCACACCCCTTCAAGTAAAGTGTTACCTTATGTTTTATTTCATGTATGTTGTGCTTCTGATCATAAAAATGGTTTCTTGCTCTCGTCCTCCCTTTTGTTAAAGGCCCTCATAAATCACCAGGTGGCATTAGTGGATTAATAGTTGCTGCATTGTTAACCTGCTCAAGTGGTTCTTTCTCATTTAGGATCAATAACTTAACTGTGTGCGATATAACTTGCCTCGTTGTGCAGAACTCACTCTGTTTAGGCAATTTATCAGCTTAGAAGTGAAAATAGCAATTTTCAAAACAACGTGCATGAAAGGAGTCATTTAATGAATTATTTGAATGACCTGTTGTAAGAAATTATCGCAATTGCTGTGAAGTGCCGCCCTTAGTTTGATTGGAAATTAGAGCAGTCTGTAAGCCAAACACCTTTTTAGTCTTGGTTGTGGAGATATAAAGCTTTTCTTCACCTTCCAGAATGTTTCAGCTTTCAGTGGCATAATTCTGGTTCTACCTTCAGGCCCTGTTTCCACTAGTGTACGTTTTCATTTTAACACAGCTATTTAAAATGAAAACAATCCTTGTCCATAATGGCATTTCAGAAAAGATCGTGACCAAAAAACACATGTCACATGACCATGCACGTAGTGTAAGGCTGCTGCTGTATTATACAATGCAGATTTTAACTTCACGATGGCTGCTAAAAAGGGGCAAACCTTGCAGTTCCGTCTCCATGTTATTGTTTATATGGTCGTCAAGGCAGAGCCGGTGAGAGAAGACAGCTCTGGTCTGTTGTTGTCGTGTTCTGGTGTGGTGAAGAGATGAGTCCCAGCCATAGACATAATAAATATGTAGATGCCCTATTGGCCAAGGGCAAGACTGTGCTATAAACAAATGCAAGTAAATGGGTGAGTTTTTTTCTTCTGGATAAAACAAACAAACAAAAAAAATTGCATTTATCAACCGATTTTAGTGACTTGTACGTGGTGTTCAAAAATGTACATCTCTAAGTTATTTAAAATCTTGATAGTTAGATAAAAAAAAATTTGTTTTAATATGCTATTGTCAAAGCTCAGGTTTGAGATGTAGGCTATTTGGCTTTTTATTCTTGGATAAGAATTGTGAAGACCCCATACTGAGATATAATTTAATTTTCACATTAAATGAAATAAAGTTTTTTATTTTTTTTATTATTTTTTTTTATTGTGGAAAAGGTATTTTCTGTCTTAAACGCAATTTTAGCATTTTTTTTTTTTTGCAAATCGGAAACAATAAAACAAATCAACAAATACAAATCACACTGGAAGGCTACTTTCTGTATTTTTAAGCACTAAAATTATAGATATTTACAGATAGATACTTCAAATATACAATAACAAAGATAAGTAATAGATACTTTATGGTAATAGATATGATTGATATGGTTTGGGTGTAGATGCCAAGCGTAACCGTAGCAAATGTAATGCATTTTAAAACGAAAACTCTACTGTAAACAGGGCATTAGTGTAAGTGTATGGAATTTTGTTTTCTCATTATATCTTAATTATTAGTAGTTCAGATCTCTTAGAAATGTAAACTCTTAAAATGTTAAAGGGATACTCCACTTTTTTTTGGAAATAGGCTCATTTTACAACTCCCCAGAGTTAAACAGTTGAGTTTTACCATTTTCGAATGTATTCAGCCGATTTTCTGATATTTAGAAGAATATCAGTAACCAGACAGTTTCTAGGTCTCATTGACTTCCATAGTATATTTTTTTTCCTACTATGGAAGTTAGTGAGACCAGAAACTGTCTGGTTACTGATATTCTTCTAAATATCAGAAAATCGAACTAAATTGATTTCGAAAACGGTAAAATTCAACTGTTTAACTCTGGAGGAGTTGTAGAATAAGCCTATTTCCAAAAATAAGGTAACATTCTCTGTTATGGAGATATTGAAGCTCTATCGACAGTATCTGTGGTATAATGTTGAGTAGCACTAATTATTTTGACTTGTGCCTCAGTTCTTTTTTTGAATAAAACAAATTGTTCGGAACTTACAATGGAAGGAAATGGTATAAAGTGTTTCCTTGACCAATGTTAAGCCGTGAACTTTTGCATAAAGAAAAAAGAGACTGATCACAATAGAGAAATGTATGAATTTAGAAATTACATGAAAAAAAAAGTCAGTTTTGATGCCAAGAACTGTAACTGACATTACAGCTGAAATAAAATAATGTACTGTTATTATATATTTATATAAGCAGAAAAGAACATTAGACATGGAAATGGGCTTTTATTATGTATGTCACTTTATTCTTCCACTAGTCCCTGTAATGCCTCAGAGGGTCTTTCACATGCAGGGACTGTTAAGTATAATGTGCAATTATCATTAATTATCATTAACTGAGGAACGCAACTCAGATGCGTTCAGGAAGTAGGACCTGCGATGTAAATAGCGCCACTGAAAATGGTTGCTATCTGCGCCTCCATGCGGAGAAGTCATCAGAGAAATTAAGATTATGTGGGTGTTCTCAACTAAAGGCTAAATTGTTTCCATTAGCGCGAACAAGTGAAGCGACAGTGTTTAGGAAAATGACAGAAAGTGGGGAATATTTTTGTAGTAGCCACACCATGTTATCCCCGTGAGCCTTTCAGTCTAAGTACTTATACTTTTACTAACCTGCAATAAACTTCTCAATCTCCCCAGAATATCCCCCTGATTGACACCTCTGACCTTTCGTTCCAGGCGTTTGCAGAGCAAAAACAGCCCATTCCCCTGGTGATTGGCTGGTGTGTTTGTGATTGCCTTAGCTGATTGGCAGGCAGCGTGATTGGCGGGGGGTCTCCGGCTGGCGGCGCTGGGGGGTCGGGGAGCAGCTGCAGAGGCGGGCTGGTCTCTTGGATGTGAAAATGGTTTTGATAAATAATAAAACACTGGTAATAACCAGCTGCTTTTAAGGGCACGTGACCTTCCGCCACAACTGCCATGCAAATAATGACTTTACGACAACCTGATTGGTTCATGCATTATTAAGCCCAACCCCCCTCGGCTAACTCCACCCGCTAAACGCGCCACAGGTGTCCTCACATGGCTGTTCAAATATCATCCTCTTTCATTTGCTTTTATGCTTTCTTTTTTTAATCCCATCTCTCACTTGGCATGGCCCTCAATTTCCCTGTGGAAATAAAGGGTTGGTTATTGTATCCACCGGAGGAAGCTACCCTCGGACTGTGTGCTATCATGATTTTTTTTTTGTGTGGCTAATGAGCTTGTGGTTATGTCTTGTGTGTGTGTGTTTTGGAAGGAAGGCAAGCGAGAAAGAAAGCCCTATTGACTGTGTATACTCCCCTCTGATGCTTACTTCCAATATGATCCATTGACGCTTAGTGTGACTGCGCAGTATGGATTCTGCTGTGGCAGTTCATACTCACCACTTCTCCACATCGATCTTTTTGTCCTCACTATCTCTATGTGTGTAGCAGATGACTTTACACTGACAATAGATAGAAGAAAGGAACAAAGCTCAGCACCTACGTAGTCATTCTCCCTTCTCGGACAGGCCGCATAACCATGCAGCAAAAGGTCTCGATTTCTGCCTGTGAACTCTGTGAAAAACTTGCTTTGGATTGATGTGCTGATTTTCTTTATAAAAGTATAGATGCCACTAGATGAAGCCTTGGCTCAGAGATTGGTGCACATGCTCCAGACATATTGAGCCATAGTGCTCATGTGGGTTACATGCACCATAAGCCGCGTTTCCACCGCAATTACCCGGAACTATTTGTCCCAGGAACTTTTTTTCACAGGAACTTTTTTTCCCCAGACCGCTTGCTTACTGCGTTTACACCGCGTACTAAAGTACCGGTCCGAGGTGGGAAGATTATGTAGTGACGTTAAACTGCGTGTGTCTGCTCTTCCTAGCCTGCCCGTTTGTTTTGAGTTTTGTATGGAGGAGATTCAAGCTTTGCTGCTTTTGTGTGCGATTGGTTTACTAACGAGGTAATTAACAAAACGGCAGAAAAGAGAAGAGCACCCAAAGCGTATTCAGAAAGCTTGTAATGCTAGGTATAAAAGTAGACGTTTTTATCAGCGGACTTTGACCGTGAGATGGATGGGATTAACGCGCGCCATTGGGCAAAAAGAATAGCGTGGTAAGAACCAATCAGCATGTTCAGCGCACAAGTCCCACCCCGAAAGTTCCTGAACTCTGAAAAAGTACTACCTCGCCAGCAGGGACTTTCTGAGGTGGAAATTTTTACCCGGAACTTCATTTAGACCCTGGTTCCTGCGGTGGAAACACACCGAGTACCACCCCAAAGTTCCTAGTTCCTGGGGAAAGTTCCTGCTGTGGAAACGCGGCTATACTGGGGTTTACTAAAGGTTTAAACCAGCAGCCATATCACCCTGCAGCCCAAGACTGGTTGCCGACTGAAGCTAAGCAGGGCTGAGCCTGGTTAGTACCTGGATGGGAGACCTCCTGGGAAAACCAGGTTGCTGCTGGAAGAGGTGTTGGTGAGGCCAGCAGGGGGCGCTCACCCTGTGGTCTGTGTGGGTCCTAACGCCTCAGTGTAGTGATGGGGACACTATACTGTCAAAAGAGCACCGTCGTTAAAAACCGAGGTCCTGACTATGTGGTTATTAAAAATCCCAGGATGTTCTTCGAAAAAGAGTAATGGTGTAACCCCGGCATCCTGGCCAAATTTGCCCCATGGCCTCTGTCCATCATGGCCTCCTAATCATCCCCATATATTGATTGGCTTCATCACTGTCTCCTCTCCACCATTAAGCTGGTGTGTGGTGGCCGTTCTGGCGCAAAATGGCTGCCGTCGCATCATCCAGGTGGATGTTGCACATTGGTGGTGGTTGAGGAGATGTGGTGGTGGTCCAGAAAAGCACTATATAGATGCCACCTACGTCACTACAAATAGACTGCCGCCATATTTGCGACCGAACTCGCCCGGTACGGCCGCTCAAACTGCCTATTTGAATGGAGAGAGAGATAGAGATACCTTGAGAAAATTTCAATTTTAGGCTCCGATCCTTATTTGTTACCCCCAGTTTTCTTTAGTCCATTATTATCTGCCCCAGGCTTGCCCTAATTGGCCTTTCATGAAATAGAAATACATTTGTCATAGAGCTATGGCACGCGTTACATGAGAGTGGAGGCAATGTCATTAATGAATCCTCTGCAGCAGTTCGGCTGGCATGAATGAATCTTTCTAATCCGAACTTCAGCACTGGGACAGAGACAACTGCATCAGCACAGTCAGAGACATCAGTCAAATATTATAAAAGACTGCCATATCTCTCTGATAGAACAGATGTTCAGTTAACTTACAGAGAAGGTTAATCACAAATATCGAAATGAGTCTTCGAAGTAGAATCTTTTTGAATGATTTGGCTGCGGTTAAAAGCTATCAAGAGGTAAAGCTCTTCGTGATTATAATATAACGACATAAATTGCAGTTTGTTCGTCACATAAAGCTATCATATTAATAAATAACGATATTAATATAACGGACGAGTAGTATTATATCACTTTTATGATACTTTTGTGATGTTTTTTGTCTTTTATTATTATTATTTTTTGCTTGACAGCCCCAGTAGGCTGTTACTTCATTCACTCTTATTACATCGACAAGAAGAGTCTTAGGCTACATAATTCAAAAATGTCCCTTTGTCTTCCACGGAAAGTAAACTTAAGGATTTGCACATGATGGTGAGTAGTTAAATGACGGCAGAGTTATAATTTTTGGAAGAACTAACGTTAGTCCTTTAATATGCATTTCAAGGCTGATTATGCATCGTCTGCAGAGCTAACACTTGCACAAAAATAACATCTAAAGCGCGTCTGACGAAGACAAACGCAAGACGAACACATCTTTATGAACTTCAGAAAAATATTTATTAGATTTAGACAGACAGACAGACAGACAGTTATGTCAAAATAACCCCAAATCTAATAACTTACAACGATAAAGTGCATTTAAACAGATCCAACAAATTTAATGAAGAAAAAACATTATCTGTCTATCTGTTTGTATATGTTGGCCACTGAGAGTAGGCTGTAATAGAAATATAATAAACCACAAATCAGCAACATGAGACTAAGTCTTTAAAAAAAAGATTTTCTATTCTCTCTTCTTTTGGTATGGAATAAAATACCAGTTCAGGGTTCCTCTTTCGGCTGTTTTTGCAGCCAACTGCACAACACATTGCAGGCATTAATGTGACCGTCGATCGCAGACTGGTCGCAAAGATGGCGGCGCAAAAGCTACAGTGACGTCACGTGAACCGAATGAATATAAATGTAACAAATTAATTAAACCCGACTCTCTATACGCTCAAGCATTCTGAGGTCTCTTGGTTCATATGTTTGGGGTCGGTAAGATCTTCTCTTTTATATGTTTTAGTCAAAAATACAGTAAAACAGTCATATTTAATGCATCATTGTTGAAGAAAAGTAAAAACTTAAAGCTACACTGTGTGATTTTTATCCCCATCTAGCGGTGAAAAGGTATATGACCATCCAGTGAATATTAGTTTCTGTTCCTCTCAATTCCGATTTCGTTTTAACTCCTACGGTGGCCAATGTGGTCCAACATTAACATGGCTTCCAGTTCAACCTCGTCCGTGAGTGTTAACTCAAACGTAAACGTGAAAGGCGAAGCTTGAATTAATGGGTATGTCCCTCTTTGGCTAATGTACTTTCAAGATGGAGGGGCAACATGGAGACCGACATTAGAACCCCTTACCCGAATGTATTTTCAATGGCATATTATAAACTCACGAGAATACTTTATTACTTGAACGAAGTAAATATACGTTATTGAGCACATATATTTTTGAAAAAAAGTGTTTTTAGCTAAGAATAAACTAAAGTTACTCAGTGTAGCTTTAAGTACAGTAATGTATGTGATTCTGGATGGCTGCTAGGAATTTTTGGGTAGTTTCTTCATGATATTATTCTATTTCTAATATTCTGGTCTGTAGATATTGCTCAGTTCCTTCAATAAAAAATCTATTATGTTTATTCAGCAGTTTTATTGTCCGCCAGTTTTCTTAGAGAAGTAATAGCACACCTCTCCCTCAACAATCTGCACAATTTGTGGTAGGGGTTGTGAGATGGGTTACACAGCAAAGTATAATAGTTAGGGTTAGCCATTCATTCAAATCATGTACAATATGACAGAAAGTGTCTGCAGACTGCATCCGCTTTGCTTTCAGTGGTGAAATTTTGAGGTTTGTGGACAGACATGTTCTGTCCTAAGTAATTTATGTAAACTCTTAAGAAAAAGCATGGTGTGAAACCACACTGATAAATAGATGGTTAGTGTGCCTGACATGGTGATGTTGTTCATTAGTGAGCCTGACATGGTGTGTGTAGATTGTAAAAGATTTTCTAGCGATGCATATGGTTGAGAATCGAGATAGCAGATTATGTTGTTATGCCTGATGATTATAAAATATGGACAGTATTGTCTGGTGTTTTAAAATACCATTTTTGATGAAGCTCCAATCTAAAATTTGACATACAAAAATTCAAATTTGTTTGAATCTGTGAAGAATTTGAAATGTTTATGGATGTAAATTTCAATTTACAAATGTTCTTTTTAAGCACAATTTCTGTGCATCCAAAATTACATTAAACAAATGTGAGTGGGTTTTGGGAATGCTCTGTTGAGTGTAGGCTTACTCTTGTGATTCCCGAGTGTCTGTGCAGAATGTGCTGGCTGAAGATGTGTGCAATTGGCTTGTTCTAGAGGAAATCTCTCTTTAAAGAGGATGTTGTGAGGTCCTGGTGCACCACTGCAATCTCTCAAAACCGAGAGACCAACTGAGGCAAAAAAAAAGCCGATCTCTTTCTCACACACACACACATTTCCACTTTAACCTCCCAACCCTCTCTTTCCCTGCTCAAATGTGTTGTACTTGTCTCCCTCCATCCCACACCATCTCTCCCTCTGTGTCTCGATCACTCTGTTTCCCCCAGTACCCGTGCCCCCCACCCTTTTCTCCATGGCTTTTGTCAGATGAAAGTGACAGGTCCCGACGGAGAAAGCCGGGAAAAGGCGCGGCACGAGACAGTCCTCTGGCGTTCCATAGCCTCGGCACTTTGTGTTTGAGATGTTCAATCAAAATGCTAATGGCTCTTGCGACGAGGGAACGATATTATTGTTCCACTAATTGATAAGAGAAGGAAGATGGAAGGGCCCCGTGTTGCCGGTCTATGCTGCCGCATACCCGCCGCTCAGACACTCTGTTTTAATTACAATTACACAAATGAAAGAGAACAAATTGATCCAACCAACAAACAGTTTGCTGTGCTCCCCTTTGTAGTAAACACTATACATTATTTAGTCATTTTATGCATTATTGATTCCATACATCACTCCTGTTCAATGCTGTGTATAAGGCCAAAATATTTATCGAATCCAACTTTATACTATTTCAGTTTTGGGAAATACTTATTTGTAAATTAACGACAGATAGGCTGAATTCTTATTGAAAAAGACACTGTTTAGTGACTATAAATGTTATAATTTGCACGCTAGGCTAGAGCAAAATAATCTTTTCAGGTGTCTTTTTTGCTGTTAAAGGGATATCTCCACTTTTTTTGGAAATAGGCTCATTTTACATCTCCCCAGAGTTAAACAGTTGAGTTTTACAGTTTTCGAATCAATTCAGCTGATTTTCTGATATTTAGATGAATATCAGTTACAAGTCTCATTGACTACCATAGTATATATTTTTTCCTACTGTGGAAGTCAATGAGACCAGAAACGGTCTGGTTACAGATATTCTTCTAAATATCAGAAATTTGTCTGAATTGATTCGAAAACAGTAAAACTCGAACTGTATAACTCTGGGGGAGATGTAAAATGAGCCTATTTCCAAAAAAGTGGAGTATCCCTTTAAGTGACCTTAAAGCAATGCATTGTGACCCTAAGCTTGAAACAGGAAGCAATTCCCTTGATGATGTCTGTCTGCTAGGAAACATCGGCCACCGTACGTGTTGGGCTATTGATATGTGTTTTCTGCTCTGCGAGATGTATAGCCGCGGGCTGAACCTTTTCCATGAATCTTCGTTAGGGGTCATGAGAGAAAAAGACATTTCTGTGTCTGTAGCACGTATCAGAGCTCCATGCTCTGCTGGGTGGCATTGAAATGGCAATTAATAGCCTCTCCGGTTATTTCTTTCTTTCGGAATGTCCGTCAAGTGGGAGTGATGCTCCTGTCCGCAGCGTTCCTTGGAGATGTGGTCTGTCTTATTAAGTTGTCGACAGATTTGACTCTGTGTGTGAGAGAGAAAGTGAATAGACTACATATCCTACATGTTTTCAAAGTTGTGTTGCCTGAATCCCCGTTCAATTAGTCTGATTTCAGGCTTAACCTCACTCTAAGGCTGAATCCCAATTCACCCCTTGGCCCTACCCCTTGTTTTCGAGTGTACCCCTTAGCCCTTAAAACAGAGTTACAATAGCCAAGGGGTTGAAATATTCCCCTACGAAATGGAACAACCCTTCATGAACCCGATACGTCATCAGTCGTCGACGAATGGCTCTGCCGTTACAGTTTTTACAGGATTTCTCCATGACCACAACTGACAATCAGCGCAGCTGCTCTTAAAGGGTTAGTTCACCCAAAAATGAAATTTAAGTCATTAATTACTCACCCCATGCTGTACCAACCCCGTAAGACCTTTGATCATCTTCGGAACACAAATAAAGATATTTTTGATTAAATCTGAGAGCTGGATCACTCCTCCATAGACTGCCTAAGGGACTGGCTCTTGACGGCCCATAAAGACATTAAAGAAAATGTTTAAATATTCCATGTGCCTACAGTGGCTCAATTGTAAGTTCATCAAGCGACCAAACTACTTTTGTGCGAAAACCCCCCCATAAATAATTACTTTATTTGACTATTCCATTACTTCCTGATGTGCTGATATAGCCGGAGCGCGATCATCATCTTATACGGTAGGTGGCAGTAATACTCCTAAGCGGTGAGCAGCCGGTAACAAGAAGTACTCGAAGAACGTCGTCATCTCAGTTCTCGCGCATGCCCCATAAGGAAGTAATGGAATAGTCGAATAAAGTCGTTATTTGTTTTTTTCGCACAAAAAGTAGTCTCGTCGCTTGATAAACTTATAATTGAGCCGCTGTAGGCACATGGAATATTTAAACATTTTCTTTAATGTCTTTATGGGCCGTCAAGAGCCAGTCCCTTAGGCAGTCTATGGAGGAGTGATCCAGCTTTCAGATTTAATCAAAAATATCTTTATTTGTGTTCCGAAGATGAACTAAGGTATTACGGGGTTGGTACAGCATGGGGGTGAGTAATTAATGACTTAATTTTCATTTTGGGGTGAACTAACCCTTTAACTTTGAATAAACATGATGATTATAACATCCCTACTTCGAAATGTCATTTGTGATCGCAAAGGTAATTTATTATACCATTTCTTAATTTAAACGGCTACAGTGTTATTATAAGAGTAAATAAAGTGCATTGTGGAATCATCTGGCGTGAAATACACGTTTAACCGTTTGCGATCCATCTCGCCGGTGATTTCTGATGCATTCCGTGAACTTTCTCATAGCCCTCCGTTTGGAGTGTGCCTCTGAAAAATCTCCGTTTCGAGGGCTATGTAGCCCTACCCCTTCGCCCTACCCCTCGATCTCAACAAGAATCGGGACACCGAGATTTGGGATTGGGATTGAGCCTAATTGGATGCATTTATGGACCATTTCCAAATTGACATACAGCAAATGGCTCAAAAACAGTATTCTTATTTTCGCCCATTATTTTCTTTCTCTTTCCAGCCTATGCACTTGTCACTTGTCTGTGTGTCCTGGGACCGCTTCAAACAGTACGTATGTGTTCGCGTGGAGGGGTTCGCGTAATCGCATCACATTTGCCTGAAGGCAACTCAGCAAGTCGCCATGTTTAAACAGCCATCTTCAGTAACAGCGCTGGGAGAGGGAGGACCTGTTTAAAGAGGCCTTTGGAAATGTGCTGAAAATGTCAATACTAGAGGGGAGAAATTAGCTCAAACGTGCCTTTAGGTTAAAGAGGAGACCGGCAGAGAAGAAGAAGAAGAAGAAAAAAAAAGGTTTCATCAGACTCAAATCAAGCAGTAAGCAGCGCAGGCTCACAAAATGAATCCGACTAACTCGGGCAGGGTATTTTTCTGCTTTTAAAAGCTGCCTAGTACAGGTGCACAAGGTTAATGAGAACAACTCTCCCGGGTGGCACTCGCGCAGAGGGAAGCAACACAATATGAGAGAGATGAGAGATTGAGTCTGCACTGTCACAGCTAGAAATGAGCAGTTGAGAGAGTTTTTGCTAAATTCTGTTTGAGAGGTGCCAGACTCGGGGTGAGGGTATCTGGGAAATGCCTGATGCTATTTTATTGCGCATTTGACAGCTGCAGACTTTGCTACACGCTGCTCCTTCAGTCTGTGGGGGCATAATTGGTTCTGCACCGGCCACGTGGCGCCGTTCGGCGGGATTATGGCGAGGCGAGGGCTTTGAGTCATGTGTGCCGGAGATACAGGAGCGTCTGGCGGTGGTCAGCTTGAAAAAGGCTGAGCAGAGAGAGGGAGGTGGTCGACCTGGACTTTTTCTCACAGCTTGTCCATTTTCTTCAGCTTTTCTGACAGATAAGCTCACAGAGAGAGAGATAGAGAGTGAGAGAATGAATAAGAGAAGGAGAGAGAGGAAAATGGGCTCTTTCAGCCTTTAGATTTCATTTCAGTAGGCTTTATCTCTGCAGAACAGATGCC
Source organism: Hybognathus amarus (assembly GCA_030378365.1). Lineage (NCBI taxonomy): Eukaryota > Metazoa > Chordata > Actinopteri > Cypriniformes > Leuciscidae > Hybognathus > Hybognathus amarus. The sequence goes on from JAQIUQ010000425.1 coordinate 920,895, forward strand.
AATGGAAAAGCTTATCAGGAGCGGTCTGAAGCACAAAGGCCCCACAGTAATGTGCGCGATCTTCACACACATACAAACATGCGCGTATAGACACACACACCTTTTATTTGCGTGCTCTTACATGGCCTGTTAAGAGTATTTACTTGTGGCAGTTGCATTATTTCGCACGGCCGTAATGGGGGCCCGCAACCTTGCCGCGGTACGGATATGGAAAGGGTTGTGTGATATTGTTCCGAGCAGTGTAGTTCCTTTTCCTGTGTGTTTATTATCATTGACAAAGCCAGTGTCGGAGCCCGTTGCGCCCTGTTTCGTTTACTTGTTTGCGAAACGTCCCTTTGTTTGCTCTGAAAGTCATGGTTCAGCCAAAAAATTGTAGTTCTGTCAATATTTACTCAACCTCATGTCGTTCCAAACCTGTAAGTTGTTATTTCTTCTGTGAAATGCACTATATTCTAAGTTTTACAAAAGCTTTGTGTGACAAACAGAACAACAAATCACCTTCAGTGAGTGGTTGACTCCAGAACCATTGCGGTTTTTTTTTCTTTCTTTTACAAATTCGACTGATTTGTTGATCATTTCAATTCAGTTATCCTCACATTTTGTCTGTTCATTCACAAACTGAATTCATTCAATATAATTTCTTTATAGATGAGATTGATTCGTTTAACTCGTTAAATTGTGTTGAGCTATATCTCTGTTTTCTAGTAAATATTGACTTAAAGCTACACCCATACTCAGCGAGTAAAAGGTACATGACTATCCATTGAATATTAGTTTCTGTTCCTCTCAATTACAATTTCGTTTTAACTCCTACGGTGGCCAATGTAGTCCAAGATTAACATGGCTTCCGGTTCGAACCTCGTCCGTGAGTGTTAACTCGAACGTAAACGCGAATGGCGAAGCTTGAATTAATGGGTATGTCCCTCTTTGGCTAATGTACTTTCAAGATGGAGGGGCAACATGGCGACCGACATTAGAACCCCTTACCCGTATGTATTTTCAAAGGCATATTATACACTCACGAGAATACTTTATTACTTGAATGAAGTAAATATACGTTAATGAGCACATATATTTTTGAAAGAACTAAGTGTTTTTAGCTAAAAGAGTTACACAGTGTAGCTTTAATATATGATCAAATAAATACATTGATTTAAATATTGATATTATATTGCTTTATAAGATTAGAGCAAATAGTTTGTACTTTTGAACTGTCATGTTATAGAAAAGGCCTGTATTATTATTATTATTGAATAAATTATATACAAATATGTATAAAACCACGTTTTATGTATATTGTAATTTATAGTGTTTTATATATACAGAACATGAGGGTGAGAAAATAATGCTAGAGTTTACATTTTGGATAAAATATTTTTCCTTTTATGATCTTTTTTTTCTTCTGAGCTTTGTGGAAAATGTGTGTGTGTTTGAGTGCATCTAATCCAAAACTGCAGGTCTAACACATGCAGTGAGCACATCTGCAGTTTTCCCTTAAAGACACACAGAAAGACCTAGCAGCTAATTTCCTCAGCGGCAGGAACATTTCGCACCAGCGACAGGCTAAGCATAAAATTACTTTGTTTGTTTTCACTCTGTCTCGGGTAGCAGGTAAATGAATCACCATATCTGTATATGAAATAGTCTTTATGGTGTTCACCAGGCCTTTATTCGTGAAGTGTCACTTTCAATAAAGGGAAGAATATAGCATTATGCTCCGAGATACCCCTGGCATCCGCATCCGAGCGGCCGGAGAAGCAGCCTGCTGCCGCCGCTTTGAGGAAGATTAATGGGAGGTGAGCTTCTGAGGTGAGAATTCAGCCTGAGAATGAGCAAGATAAACACATTCAGATTTTGTGTCGCTGGTTTAAGGCAGTAATGACACCTGAATGAATGGCACATGTTCAAAGCACACCAGCCATTATTAGCTCAGGCGAGGCTAGCCACATGTCTGACATGTATTGGAAATCTCGGAGATATGTTGAACCAAAATGAATGTTGCTTATTAGGTTGGAAATGCTGTTTATTTGGTCTTTCATGTGCTTACGTTAGAAAAAGCTGAGTAAGTAGAACATCCCAGAATGCAGCACTGTGTTCCTGCTCTGAGGTGTTTTTGAACACGTTGTCTTTAAGACCTGCGCACTTACGCTGATGAAGATGTCCCGGCGCTGAGTGACAATGGTTTGTGGTTACCATGGTGACAAAGGCATGCTGAAAGGCAGCAACCGCTGCTAATGAAGGGCCTCGTTAACAGGCATGCAGATAAGAGCTCCTTTAGCTCTAAAACAATCCTGAAACAATCAGAAGGAGAGAACCGTGGGTGGTGGAGGGTGATCGGAGAGGACAATCACGATAGCGCATGCTCTTACCGAAAGGAAGAGAAATGGTTTTGTTTTGCCTCCATAACTACCAGCATTGTTTACATTTGACATCTCACGACTTTGAAGCCGTGGCCGAACTGGCTAATATAGATCTTTTCTCAAATCGAGTGATGCATAGTGTCCTGAGCTGAAGTGAACCCTTTTGAAATAGCAATTGATTTCAATAGAGTTTGATGTTAGCATCTTCTTAAGATAATGGTGTGATATTTTAATAGGCATAAATGCATAGCACACATGAAAGCCTGAAAATTGGTCACTTGGTTTCCCACTTCACTACACTAAGCTCCCCTGGACAGACTAACTGTTTCAGCTTTGCTCTTGAAAACCCAGGCAATGTGTTTTGACTTTGTAGTCGATTAGAGTACTTCAGGATTAAGGAGGAGCATAGTCTTGTTTTTTAAGATATATTATGAAGAATAAATGTTGTTTTCATCCTGGTAGGCTGTTTGCTGCAACAGTAGTGTCAAGGTTTCTTGTCATGTGGGAAGCTCTGAGATTGTAAATCAGAAGAATCGAGTCACTTCTCCATCAGAATTAGGAATGAGACTCTTTAGGCACCTCATGATTTGATTCAGTTTTAATTGGAGAGTCACAATGCGTCTAAAAAGAGAAAGTTCCAAGACAAACCAATTTCAATGATCAGGTTTATATAAATATATATATTAGGGGTGTAACGGTTCACAAAATTCACGGTTCGGTTCAATACGAATACACTTGTGTCACGGTACGGTTCAGGTACGTTTCAGATACAGCAAAACGAAAGAAATGGCAGAGAAACTTCCTTGATTAAATTTTTTTAAATTATGTTTTTATTAAAACTTACTTGACTTTTCTTAGGAGCATATAAAACAAAACAGCTCTTTGGACAAAATGAAATGTAATATTGTAACTTAGTAGTTATAAACAAAGGTTTATATTAGTTTAGATTAACATTTGAGGCAGCAATTGTATTCATGTCAAAATACAACCGACGTGATGTTACTTGAAAGCATTATAGCCTACTATTCCTGCCAAACTTACAGATAGTAGTGTTATACAGTAAATCCATGGTGATGTTGCTGATCTGTGGACACTGGATAGTTCATTAATGGCACAATGTTTCTTCCTGGTTTCCACGTCCAGCGTCTCAAATGTTTTCTTCACTGGATTTAGACTGTGTAGTAACAGTGCTGATCAAGATTGGCTCGCGCTGCATATTGGTCCAAACTGATAAACCGTCCGTGATCCAGACAACCACACAATAACGAGTAGCTCTCGTTCGATTCTGCTGACATTACATTTGCCATTTGATGTGAAGTCATGGTAAACCTAACCACTGAAACGTTACACAAGATCACTTTTAGCTACTATCAGTAAGGATTATTGATGCTCATATGCTATCAGCATTTGAGATGTCAGTTAATGAATGATAAGCTGAATTAAAGGAGGCCCACACACTTTAATGGGGATGTGAACAGATATGATCATGTGAGACAGCAGCTGAAAAGAGTTCTAGAGTGCTTTAGTAATCAAAGTGCTCTGAGAGAAAGAGAGAGAGAGAGGGATATTCACAGGAAGAGATCATGGTGAGCTGCTGCTTCTACATAAATAAATAAAAAATCTTGGCAACATAAAATGAGGGGAGGAACATGTAAGCCTGTATAGAAAAAAAACAAATATTTAGATCATCTGAACATCATTTGAGCAGCTTTTTTTTTCTGACACCTTAAACACATTTATATACCAAACACAACATGAAATAGACATACCGTATGTGATTGCAATCATCCACCTCGACCTCTCTGGGCAAAAAAGGTCATGGTGCAGACTTGGTACTACACTGTATGTACTTTCATGAATATGTTTGGTGGGAGGATGACCAATATTAAAATTCAAATTCCTTCCTGCTTGTACTTCTGAAAGGGGTATAAAGGAAATTGTATGGAGAATATGTACAATGATCTGTTTAACCTCCAGCGGCTCTCAGACGGCTTCTTGACTCCGCCAGCTTGTGAGGCGTAAGTAGATTCCTGACAAGGTATAAATCAAATTATAAAACGACAGCCAGTGACATTTTTCCGTGAGCGATCCCTTCACGCATGCGAGAGAGACAGAGAGAGAGAGAGAGAGAGAGAGAGAGAGAGAGAGAGAGAGGGTCGGACAGTCTTATATCTTTCTTAGAGAACGCCTTACTTCTTATCAGTCTGGGGCTGTGGGGCCAGAAAAACAAAGAGAGGATTGGCAGGCCACATGCCAATGAGATCTGTCTTATTGTTCAGCATCTGATAGTGCAGAGAGGATGAGCAATACTCCAGCTTTGTGAATTAGATCAGTCTAGACGCTGGATTGAAGCGATGAGACATTTAAGTTGCAGTTCATTTGCTCATTCGTTCACTGACTACAAAAGGATGAAACATTTGTTTGTGCACATATTTTTCGGTCTTTAATTGATTTATTCAAATAACACATGCACAACTTTATTCCTAGACCATAACAAATGAGTGAAATATACATTTATTCATGTACTTGTTCATTTGTTAGTTTTAGGCAACTGTTTATTCATTCATTTGTTTACTTGTTCATTCATTCATTTGCTCAATTATCAATTGACCTAATGTGTAACACATGAGTGAAATATGCATTCATTAGTTCATACATTCATTTACTAACCACAGATGATTGCAAGCACATTATTTTCATTTATTTATGTGTTCATTATTCATCTTTCACCTAAAGGCTGAGAAATTTATCATAGTTTTTTTATTTTAAATGTGCTTTAATTTATGACATATTAGAGTAATATTTCTTTGTGTACTTGTTTATACATTCATTGACTCATAACAAGTGCATATTGAGCAAGCATATGCTCATTAATTCCTCCAGTGACCTCATACCTTTTGCTGAGTGTAGCCTCAGAAATGGAGACAGAGATGGAAAGAGAGAGAGAGAATGGAGAGGAAGGGCAAAAGTATGAAAGCGTAGACATGTTATGATGGACACTGATGCATCATTAGCCCGCCCGCCCCGGCTGTGTACCGCCAGACGGCCAATTTCTCCTTCAGCCACACTGCATTAGAGCACGACCCTCAGGATCATGTCCACTGGATCCTCTATTTCAGCCAGCGCCATGCTATCTGCGATAGATTATTTAGCATCAGCTTTCAGCTACATTAAACCTTGTTAAAAGCAGCTTCATGGCGAAGGATTACAAGGACATGATAACAGGGAGGGCTATCTGTTAATGAAGGAGTAATTTGCTCCCTGCTCTCTCCAGTACCCCCTTCAGGATATACTGTGAAGGGAACGTGGGGTGGAAGTGGAGAGGGCAGAGCTGCTCTCTGTGAGAGCTTCCCAGGGGCTGTGTGGAGAGGCTCTTATGCCCTTACAAATACCCAAGAGATGCTACTAATGCGTGTCCACTTGCATGCCATCAAAATCTGAAGCATGCCCCCACCTCTCTCCGAGGCTTTGTTCTTGTTGTTCTCTCTCGCTCTATACGATTCTGGGCTTTGTGTCTATTTCTTTTGCTCTCTTTCTCTCTATTGGTCAGGATTCTCCATCAATCAAGGGCTTGAATTGAGCCAGAACAAGCCGGGACGTGTTTTTTTTATTGGACCCGGCACCTCCTGTGTCACAATAGAAAATTCATAATTGTACTAATTTTATCTATGATATCTATGTTATCTGTCTTGTTAGGCCATGTCCACACTAATACGTTTTCGCTTGAAAACGTATATTTTCTCTCCGTTTTAGCCTTCCGTCCACACCGAGACGGTGTTTTAAGTCAACAAAAACGTATCGTTTGGAAAACGCCCTCCAAAGTGGATAGAATTTGAAAACGGCGTTTTCGCGTTGTAGTGTGGACAGTGAAACCGGAGGTATTTCAAAACGATGACGTAAGTTTAGTCATGTGATCCATGTAGTACCAATAGATATTCAAGTTTATCGGTATTGTGCCTGTTGTGTTATTCATTTTTACACTATTGCTAAAATATGTTACTTTCTATGTTACTTAATATGTGCTATTCTTCATAGCACAGTACTGCAAAGATGACAGATTAGGTAGCCTACTCACATTTGCTGTCCTGCGGCAAAACAGGAGAGCAGTTGCATTTTAGGCCCTGTTTACACGATAATGCTCGCGGGTGAAAATGTAAAAATATTTTATCGGATGTGCCTTTCGTTTACATGGCAACGGCGTTTTGAGGCTTAAAACGCAAAAAAGTGAACCCACCCTCCAGAGTGGAAATCTTAAAACGTTCCACCGTTGTGTACCCGTGTAAAGGGTAAACCGCAAAAGTCTGCTTGACAGTGAAGGTTGTACGCAGGCGCGTGGACTTGGTGTTGCTGTAGTATGCACTTCTAGCCACCTGGAGTGCATACTACATTGAATTTCTCAGACATTTGCGTCACCATTTACACGAGAATTTCCCACACAAAACGCTCGTCTAAACGCAGAATAAAAATGATGACGCAACGCCACTTTTGCGTTTTCTCTTCAGAATCGTTTCCGTGTAAACATAGCCTTAGACCAAACATATGGTGACTGAATATTTATTGTACGTCTAGCAACACTGAACGCATCCACAAAATTAGTGTTGAAAACTTTTTGCACTGTGCAATTAGCATTTTGCTAGTCAGTTTTGAGTGCTGTGTTGTGTAGGCTACAGCCTTATTAATAGCACCGAGCTTGACAGTGATTAGATGCAGGTTTTTGCACTGAAATATTGTGTGCAAAGTGTTCATGCTTAAGCTGATATTTTTCATGACACACCAGAGTTTGTATTATAGAAGCCATAGATAGATTGATCTAACTGAAGAGACATTCTCGATTTTATCTGTGGTTACTATGGTCGTAAGGCTACAATCTGTTGTTATATATTTAGGTCATTGTCAGTTTATTATGGATATTGACCGTGGACATTCGTTTTGTCTAATATGAAAGCATATTTCCCTCTTTTCAGTAAAGCATTTAGCTCTGTTGAATGTAGAGTGATTGTGGGCCAATTTCACTGAGTGCTCTTCAGAATGTATGACAGGTATCTGATGGAGATTGTGACAAAGCTTGAACAAGCAGTTCAATATTTTATGTTTTCAGGTTGTTTATCTGCATGGTGATTTGTGTGTGCGTGTTTGCACGAGGAAGAGAGAAATGCCAGAGTTTTTTCCGTTCCAGGATCTGACCTCTGGAAAGTACCTTAGTGTCTTCTTTTCGGAGACACTAGCATTAATGCTACGGCTAACTCCTCAGGTATCTTAGGTCCATCTCATTGGCTCTTTAATAAGCCTTGAGCATTGGCACGACGAAAATCATCTCCGGCAACAACAAAAATAAAAGTCAGTTCTTGGATGCCATCCACTGTCCAGTCTATCTGAATAACCTTTAGATGAATTTAAATGATGAATGTGAGGCCCCCTTTAGAGCGCATCTTCAAAGCCCAGCTAATAGTAGCACACTGCTGGAATCCAGGCCATCGGATTGATCAGGCCTATCTCAAAGGGCAATTAAAGAGGGATAAAATGCCTCAGGCCGGAAAATGGTCTGGAGGAATAAAAAACACACAAGGCATTTAGGTTCCTTTAGTTCAGACCAGCTCAGAATACTAAACGTTTAGGGACGGACATACAGTAACAGTCTTTATTTATAAAATACAGTTTATTTTATCTGTATTTTGGTGTTTACGGTTACTTACTGTTTCCATTTTTAGCTATTGCTCAATGCCACAAAAAATCAATTGCGATGCACATTTAATGTGCTTTTAACTCAGTTTGGCCCATTTATTCTCTTTTTGAAGCCGACTAATGGTAATGCTGCTTATGTTGAAGCCAACAAATCAATATAGACAAGTAATGAGGCATGTACGTTGCAGAAATTTGATTGACTTGAGCTTATCCCTTGGTGTTTCTTCACTGAGATAGTGTCTCCAGGACAAATACTCTCTCAGCCTCTGAGTTTTTTATTTTTTTTTTTAAATGCCCTGGGTGGAGGATTAACTCTATTCATTTTAGATCTTCTGAACTTCTCTGTGCTGACCTCAAAGCATATCGGAATTCCAAGTGAAGCAAAGGGTCACTCTCTCAACTACAGTAAGGCCATGTGTCCACCAAGCTTTTTTCCACGCGCCTGGTGTATGTTTTCAATTGTTTTCAATGGGAGTGCCGTGTTTTTAAGGCCAATTTATACTTCTGCCTAGTGAAAGGTGTTGGTTATGCATTTAAGGTGACGCCATTGTGAGCATTTATACTTCTGCGTTCAGGTCTTGGTTGCTCTGCAGTACTGCTCCGAAACGCTAGTTGGCAGCGGAGGGTTTTAATGTTCCACTGTGTTTAGATTGCTCACGGTTAGGTTACTACAAGCTATGGCATCTGAAAAAGAGCCAATCATGTTGGAGTTGGAGCTTATTGAGGTGGAAAAACAGTTGAAATTACTAAAACTGTAAGGCAGAAATGAGAGAAGACGTCGGAGGAGATGGTACATGTGGAAATGCGTGAGAAGGTACGTGTGGAAATGCGGTGCTACCAAGCTGACTAATCACCGATCTTGCAGTCCGCGTTGCCGCGACGTGTAGTTAAATTTTCGAGGAGGTGCGCGTCAGGCTACGGCGACGGGTACGCGGTATGGGCTGCTTCTGTGCGCATGCGTACTCCGTACCTACTGCGCGCACCCGACGCATAAGTATAAATTGGCCTTAATCGAGGCGCTGATCGTTTTTCACGCTGAAGCGCCGAGCCTGGTCGCCTAGAGTTGATAAATTGCTCAACTTTGGACAAAACGCAGCGCTCATCACTGTCACTTTTTACCCAGCTGTCCAATCACAGTGGAGGAGGGGCAGGACTAATACCACACCGACCAACTGTCACAACATTCTTTCTGTACAACATCAACCTAACTGAACAAAATGGATGAAAAATAAATTTTTAGTATGAAACAAATTATCTGCGAAATCAGTTACAAGTAAACTGTGCTGCGGATATTCTGTATCATAGCAACGAAACGTTAGCCTGGCATGCCAGACCTACATCAGGATGTTAGGTCTGGGAACTCTCAATTGTCATACCTCAATCCGAGGGGTGGGATAAAAGGTTGTCTTTCAATATCCCTCTGCACGCCATAGGATAGCGCTAACCAACCAGAGCAACGAATGGCTGTGGATGAGTGAGTCCAATGCGTTTTCCCTCCAGCGGAGCAAGTTGATATATTAAACTTTTGCCGTATCCGGTCGTCAAAACTCTGAACACATCTTCCTTTTTAAGAATGACTCAAGTGACGTTCTCTTAACTCCAAGTCATCCGAGTCGCGGCCAAAGCCGAATCGAAAGACCGCTGTTCGCCAGCTGCATCTTGTTTGTTTTTAAGTAGCAGGGAAATCACCAATGGAAATCACGGCGTAGAACCGTCACAACTCTGCCGTCATCTGTAAAGCCCGCCCACCAACTCTATACACGATGTGATTGGCGGACCAGAGTTTGGTTTTTCCACAACGAAAGTCAACGGAGACTTGCTGAGACCACACTTTGCGGCAAAAAAATTTGCTGCCGCTAGGGTGTGTCTAGATTTCTAGGCTAACGAAACGTCTCAATGGAAAAAAACGCTGCGCTGCCAAAACTTTCTCAAGCGCCCAAAGCACGGCGTCTTCAGCAGAGCGTCTGGCGTTTTCAGCTGGATAAAACCGCTTTGGTAGACATGGCCTAACAACGGAGAGCAGGGGCGTTGACCAGGGAATGTGTGGTGAGATTGGAGGTCATGAACCCTGTCCAAAACAATTCATTTTTGAAATATAATCATTTACATAGGGGCTGTCATAGTTTGTTTTCATGACAAATTTATTTAAACATACATTAAATAATCAAGACATTACTAACAGGTTAAGTAAATATAATGAATAGGCTATAATATAGTGCTTCTCTCATGCTTTCGACACTAAATGCAATTGGTAAATGTAATGATACGTGAGATATTATTTTACTAGTAGCAAACAGCGTTGCATTACCGAACTTCTGGATTGGAGTGTGGATCGCCTGTGACTGAATGTATTCGTCGTACGAACTGCATGCACCGAACTGTGGCATCCGTAATCGTACGGCTTCGGAACAAATACATGTACCATTACACCCCTGCTTATAATGTAACTCCATGACAGCTGGATTCATAAAGGTGTTTTGCAAAAAATGGTGTTTTACTTTCTCATTTTAACTAATTCACCCATTTATATATATTTCAACAACACGCAATACACTACTGGGCATAAAAATACCATAAAAACACATGCACATGATCATCAGATGCAAGATTTATTGACTGCGTCCTGGCAACTCGATATCTTTTGAGCATTGACATGGAAGGGCAATACCAAACAGAGCCATCCAATACTCTAACATCTCTATCAGAGACTGTATTTGTCCCATGTTCATCGTCATTCCATCTCTGTTGTGCTGTAATCTCTCTCAGAACAGTCCTGAAAAGCATCTCTGCTGTATGCATTTAATGATTGACATCTGGAATTGCCCCTTGGCGACTGCTCCTACATAAGCACTGTTAAATTTTTGATGGACGTGAATTTGGTGGTATCTAAGGGAAGAAATCCTCAAAAAGACAGCAGATGCGCCAAGCTTCTGAATGAGACACAAAGACGGCCTGCGAGAAGCAGGAGACACGCCACACAGCAGAGCTTTTAATTTCTGCTAATTCACCTTGGCGCCGTCCCAGGCATGGTGATTAAAATAGAGCCCATGTGCTGGAATGGCTCTATAATATACATTTTCACATTTGATTATACAAGCAATTATGTTGCACTTAATGAAATTTCAAATGTGCTCAGGAGGCTGTCGACAGAACGGTCCACATGTGCAATGTGCAAATGCAGCCCACCCTACCTGACCTCCTTCGGCTACACATCACTTCCTGGTTTGTTGTGGAATCCTTTGCTTTTAAAGGAATAGTTTACCCAAATATGCTCAATCTTCTGCCGTTCAAAACCCATATATGCAAGCATTTAATGTGGTCTAAGTAATTATTTTATGATTACTTTATTTCAGCAAGGATGATGAAAAGTGACAGCAAAGACGTTTACAATGTTGCAAAAGATTTTTTTTTTCAAAATAAATGCTGTTCTTTTGGAATTTCCATTAATTAAAGAGTCCTGAAAGAATTGAAGAAAAAAAACGTCGTCGTTTTTTTGTTTGCGTTTAATATTTTAACACGTTAGAAGAGTTTTCCTGATTTACAATGACTGATTTACTACATTTTCATGGGTTTAAACAAAAATTTTTTTTTATTTACTTTAAACATTTTTAACCCTTTAATAAAAGTCAGGAATTACAAGTTTAAAAAGCGATTCACAACAGGATCTGCATTTTTATGAGTTTAGACAAATATTTTTGTCATAAGAGAAAAAAAATGTTAATCAAAAACCACTAACTTGAAATTAAATGAACTTGATTTTCAAGAATCAACAAATGTGCAACAGCTGAATGTACCATTTTAATATTGTATTATTATTATTAACACTAAAAACAGTTTTTGTTCTATTCTTCACAAAGTTGCTGTATGACTTCAGAAGTATGACAGAATGTCTTATTTAATTTTCTAGTATTTTATAGAAAGTTTTTATAGAAAATTTCAGTTTTCTAATGAAATTGAGTAAATCATTAATATTTATTTATTTATTTGGTCTATGCTTTAAAGTTTTTCCTCGGTGAACCTATTAAGTGCGTCATTGTGACATTTTTAGGCAATTAAGATTTGAAGCAACTATCAAAGAAATCGGTCTTTCCGTAGTGCTTTAAACAAGGCCACGTCTTCCCTGTATGTTTAGAGATTCTTTGTAGAGTCCAACTTTACGGTTAATAAATTATGCTCCTCCCATCGTTGACGCTTCAGATTTGGACCGTAACCGTGTCAAACGTCTGTTATTCCCTCGGGCTGTTGGTGAGTTTACAACACCCTGATAAACTGTAGCAGCTCCGCATATAAGTGAGATATGAATATCCCCCCCCCCCCAAAAAAAAAAAACATGAGCTGCTGAAGCCCTGTGAGACGGCGGAGGTGGCATTATGACTTAGGGAAGCTGTCGGCTCTTGCAGCAGGAGTGTTGTTGATGAGGAATGGCTTTATAGTCCATCTTTCTGATCGTGCCATATGTGTGTAAACATAAACAGTCTGGCCAGTGTCGTAGCGAGTGGCCTAATTACATAGCATCAGTGTTATTTATTTCCTAAAGGTGCTGTTAGAGAGCTCTCTCTCTCTGCTCGCCCGCTCACTCTCCAACCTCTGAAAAACACGCTTGCCTTTAATCTGTCATACTATTTCAGCCAAGTGTGAATATTTCCACTTATTATAATAATGCAGTTAATGTCATGTATGATTTCTCAAAATGATTTTCTCCTCAAATGTTAAAAGAATTCCAATGTCACTGGTGTGAGTTATAATGCTAGCATCCCCAAATGATTTGATGGCTAATAGATGCAAACTAATTTGACCTTCAATTATCATTTATTTTACACCAGCTGCATTTTACACTCTGTGGAAAGAAATGTTATTATTACTTGTTTTGTGAAACTGAAGGATAAAGCACGAAGGCATGACCCCAGAGAAAAGATTTAAATTTTACACTGCTGGAGCGGAGTCCTCCTCGCGGCTCAGTTTGTTGACAGCGGAGAAGTCTTTCAGAGCGTATTTTCGACAGTTCTTTAATGTTCCTTTTCCTAAGAACTGGACTGTATCAGTTCTGCCAGATGTAAGCTCACAAGCTTTGTGATCTATTGAAATAGAACTTTCAACTAACCAGAACCAGGAAAAACTCATTTTTAAGGGGTTCCCTGTCGATAACATCAGAGGCTGCCTTTTTTTTCTTGTGCTTTTCGTTGTGCCAATGCTCTAAATTGGATTTGTGAATGCGTGGCCTCTCTTATCTCAACTATTCATGTTTTGTGTGTGTGCGTGTGTGTGTGTGTGTGTGAGCAGACTATTATTGTTTCATTTCCATTTTTTATTATGTTCCGAATCCAAATTTGGTTTGCTTTTGTGGAGAGTCTTTCCTAAATCAGCCAGCACAGATGCAGGTTGAAAAGCAGTTGGTATGTAGTCTAAAAGTGAAAAATTCCCAGTTTCTCCAGTGTGTCTTTTTAAGTAGGACAGTGAAACTGATGGCCCAGTGCTGCTAGGTGACCTACATACACTGGCTTGGACAAAATAGACTCCTGAACACACATACACACAAATCAGGGGATGCAGAAGTCAGCAGAGCCTCACTGAACTCACATCCTCACAGATGCTGATGTGTTCACATTGACACACTTATGCAAATAAGGATAAATATGGTGTATATGATGTCTAGTACCATCATAATACAACCTGGAACCATGTGCGTATTGCTATTCAAATTTAAAGGTACAATATGCAGGATTTTTGCAGTAAAATATCCAATGTTATATTTTCTGTTTAGTTGATTACTTACAATATCCCAAATGTTTTCAACTATTTGTAAATCGTGAGAATCGTGGTTGAAAATTGCGATTTTTAACCAAGGAAACAGGGCGTGTGAGCAGGAGTGAGGAGTTGCCAGTCAATGACGTCATATCCGCGTTACCCCGGTTTCCGCCAGGTTTGACCTCGAACTGCAGTAGTAACCATGGCGACAGACGTGGACAACTAGGTCGGTTATGCCCGTTATGCGTGCTCAACAACGTGAGCGTCCCTAGCAGGGTTTTGTTCAAACATTATGGATGGCAAGCAGACTTTGAGACAAAAAGAGGACTAAAACGAAGATCAACGTCTTTTCAATGTTCAACGTCAGAGTCTCCACGTCCGTGACTGAACTTCGACTTGACAGAGACGCGAGTGTTGCATGTTACTTGAGCAAACAGATGAGCAAATCAATATATATATAAAACTAATCAATGTTATATAGTTCAACATGATGAAATTTAGAATATGATCTTTATGTTATTCTCTAATGTTAATCTAGCTTAGTCTCATACAGCCAACAAAAAACCTAACTAACAACATTCAACGCACTCAAATGCCATTTAGTTTGTTAGCGAAACTGTTAGAGCAAGTAAAGCAGTGCTGCATTACCTCAAGTTTTTAATTCCTCTAATAAACTGATCTGTGTGAGTAATTCAGCGTGTAGTTCGGTAGAATTAAATGTCCTTAATCCTATAACCGCAGAACTCGCGTCTGTGTGTCGCGCTGGTATACGTCTAGCAATCACGCTCTGCTTCATACTACAGTCATGTTAAAAACATTTATGTATTCACTCATCCATAAAAGATCCATAATTCCGCTTAATGTCATTAATATACGCCTTTGTTATTGTAAGAGGTTAGCGACCCCTGGTGGCGAAACAATCCCCTGGTGGTGAAACAATCTTGCATATTGTACCTTTAACCCATAGACTGTAAAAAATATGGAAAAAGCGTCTGTGACATCACCCCTAGACTCTCTGAAGAACGGGATTTAGGCTGTTTATGGGGGGTATGGGCGGCGCCATACTGGAAAATATTGGGAAATACAAATGTTCAGAATGGATACAGAGGTGGTATGATGTGTTGTATCAGATCATGGCCGAGACGTCAAATTCACTCGGCGCAGCCCGTTATCAGCTGTCAATCAAAGTTAACCGCCCTTATTTGTCATACATTTTATCTCTAAATACAATCTAAACTAACGAGTTAGAAAAAAATCACCCCTCTCACAGTTGTCAGGCACGCGGAACATATTGAAGATTACAATAAAAGTCCATGGGACCAAATTGTAAAAACATAAATTTATGCTGTGAAAACTGACATTTTAACATGGGGTATATGGACATTTGCTCCCTTTTGGGACCGACCTCTAGCGGATTGTTGTAGCGGATTGTTGATGTATTGCAGTTTTTCGCACTTCCGGGTAGGCTTCATGTTTCGGATTAGAATGTTGCTGCTTTCTTTAACCGTAATAGTAAAGTAGAGATGGATCACTAGGGTTGACTAAGTATCTGCTGGCCGCCTAGCAGACAACTGATTACCGACACATTCCTAGTGTGCATAATATACTATCGTATATCGTACAGTCGGTTAATTTATTTTTTTGGTTGTGTCAAGGTGCCATTTTGTGTCAGGGACAATTTAACCATCAACAGCATATCTCTTTAGAGCAGTCAACAGCCTTTATTGCTCATCAGCTTCACTCCGTTCTCTCTTTCACCTTCACTCCTGTATCTCTTCTCTCCATGTAATATCCTGATGCAGCGTTCACTCAGGTGCCCGCCCGGCTCAAGGACAATGGCTTTTAGCGCCATGATTCTAAATACCCAATAGAGAAGTGCGGTAATGAGATCCATCGGTTTAATTGTTACGGAGTTGGTGCTTGTTTGGGGGAGAGTTTGGAACGGCTAATTAGTCAAAATGATTGAGATCCGGAGGCCCGTGTGAGGGAGGAGATAGATAAGGTGAAATGTGCTGGATGTATTATTCAACGGCAGATAGAGGAAGAGCTCTTTCTCGCTCACTCTATTGGGAAAGACAGACTCCTACACATCCACGTCCTGAACCTGTGACCCCTCACACCTGAGAACAGACACGTGTATTCTTCTGTTTCATATCAATCCTGATTTAAACCATCGGATTAACAATGTTACCGAATCTCTGTGGCTCACACGATAACCCAGAGAGAAACCTCAATAGCGCTTCGAATACCGACATAAAGACCACCTGTTGTAGAGAGTATAATTAGGCACCCTGATGCAATCGTTTTCCGGTGAGATGGATCAATTTTATTTCACTCTGAAGGGTGAACGCCGGGCCTGGCTCCCGCAACTGGCATTTGCACTATAGTGAACACCGCATTACCAAGGTTTTTTTTTTATGTTGAAATCTCTCTCTCCTTAATTCGTCATGCCAATTGCTTCCTTTGAGAAATTCCTATCATGGCCCTCGCCTTAATGTGTCTGCTGTAATTAAGGCTCAAATTGTTTTGATGCAAGTGTAATCACATTAGCCTGTTTGCAGGGGAGAAGGGTGAAATTGGACTTGTTGCTCCAGCGCCTGTGAAAAAGGCAGCAGACTGCGTGGAGTTTATGGATTATGAAAGAAAGAACTGTCAGAAAGCATCGAGCTCAAAGCGGCGTCCCATATGGCTCTTCATTACCGGCCCTGTCAGAGCCAGTCGAACCGCCACAAACACAATGAAAGCCTAATTCGCATAGTTAAAGATGAGAATGGGATAAATGTTTGGGGATGATTGCGAAAAGATGGCTTAATCATTTGTGAGGGAATAGATTTTTTGGTTTTGTTTTTAGAGATACTTGTTTTTTTAACTCCCCCTGTTTTGTTATGCCATTTGGCGTGTTGACAATTAAATGTAACTAGCACTGAAATTACAGTTGGCTTCATTTATGTTTGTCACAGAAAAAAATATCAAAGATAGCAATATGTTGAATTGTAATGACTCAGATAATCATGCAGAGTCGAGTGAAAGACCAGATGGTGCGTGATATGTAGGAGGTCTTTGGAGTTCAGAGAGATCTTTCAAGTAATATTCACAATACATTTTACATCGTTAATATCTTACATCCTCTAATCCTTACTTTGGTTGTAATTGGAAAGAAGCGACTGTTTTTTTCCCATCCTTTTATTTACCTTCTGATCTTATCATCTGTAGACAATTATTATGATGTTTTCATCTGAAAGCTGAATCGGCTGTTTAACCCTCATCTGTCTATCTATCTTTAGTTTTCAGTCTTTTCCTTCAAAATATTTTGGTTATGATACATTTGCTCAGATGAAGGACTGCTTTTTTAGAGGATACAGTCATAATCATACTCAAACATGAAAAGTTTAGGTTAACACTTTATTTGAAGGGTTGTGCATAAGACTAACATGACACCTTCATAATCATGACATGACATGTTATGAATATGATAACACAGTCTCATCCCAATTCGTCATAACTGACTGCCTTGGTACGTCTTTTGACCATTCGTCAATATATGCCTTTTAGGGCCCCCTTAAACGTCAGTAGATGACTATCCCGGGTCGTCATACAACTGACGCTTTACCTTTAACGTCAGTTAGGTGACGAGTTGGGTTTAGGGTTAGGTTTAGGTCTGGGGTAGAGTTAGGATCCGAGTACGTCATCTACCGACGTTTAAGGGGGCCCTAAAAAGGCATATATTGACGAATGGTCAAAAGACGTCCCAAAACGTCAGTTATATGACAAATTGGGATGAGACTGCGCTGAATATGAAGGAAGTGTCATTAAGTGTCATTCACTCAGTTATGACATTTTTAATGCAAATATGACATTGTTTGAGATGTCTTTGTTATGACACCTTGACATAAACCAATACATCATAGCTGTCAGTCTCTTTGTCATGACAACTTGACATTACTAAGACAACACAACTTGTCATAAACATGACATAGCATATTAATTATCAAACTTAAGAAACCAGCTAGCTTTATTGGTCAACATTACATTAAACTGTCAGGTAGTTGGTTTTGACATTGGCTGTCATAAAGCCATTATAACATTTTAATGAAAAATTCAATTAGTACCACTGTAGTTGAGGTCATGAAAATGTTCATGACACAGATATAATGCCTCATGACAGCCAATGTCAAAGCCAACCACATGACAGTTTAACTTAATTTTTTAAGTTGTCATGACAAAGACACTGACCGGTTATGATGTATTGGTTTATGTCAAGATTTCATAACAGACATCTTAAGCAATGTCATATTTGCATTCAAAATGTCATTTTTGAGCAAAAGACACTTAACCCTACTTCATATTTAAGACTTATGTCGTGTCATCATGGTTATGAAGGTGTCTTATGCACACCCCTTCAAGTAAAGTGTTACCAAGTTGGGTTCTAACTTGGGATGATTTGGTTGTTGTTGACTTTCAACTTGTGATGTGATTTTACTCTATTGATTTAGTAGAAATAATTGAATAATAGGTTTGGCTTGATAAAAAAGTCTATTCTCTCCCTCTATCTGAGCTGTGCTCCACAATTCGTGCAGATGTACCCTGCTGACTGTGCACATATCGCACCTCTCCGTTCATCCGTCTTCTGTAATGAGGGAGGAAGGACTCAGATCATTAGCCATTAGGGAGGAATGGCTGCTTCTGAAGTGGCTGGTATTTTAGTTAGGTGGCTTTTGGAGGATCTAATGTTGACATTAATCTTCAGTGCCACTTGCGAGGGTACGGCAGTGACCTTAATGGGTTTTTTTTTCTCCCAAAGATAGGGCACCCCATCATAAGATCACTCCCCAGATCTTTCACACACTTTCCATAGATGTGATTGCAAACACTTCTTGTACATCTGTGTTTTCCAACCGTTTTGTCTATATAGCCGCATCAGGAAGGCTCAAGTACACTCTTAGAAGAAAAGGTTCTATATAGAACCTTAAAAGGTTCTAAAGCGCTACGTATTTGGAACCCCTAAAATGCAATGTATGAATGATCACAAAATTCAAGATATGGGGGTTAAAAAATGTAATTGATCAATATCACACGAAGAGTGCCATTTCAGTTTTTATCCTTCAAAAATCAGCATGATTAAAATGGGATTAGTTACTACAACAGTTTAATAAACAATGATTTAATTACAACTGCAAAATGTTGCAGAATAATGTAATATATGAATGAATAATAGCCTATAAAGAACCTTTGTGCCAAAAGTCCTTTGCAGTTGAGTAAAGAACCATATGTTACATATATAGAACCCTTTTTTTTCAGAGTGTACTTCACTGACAAACCAGTAACGTGTTCCTTTATTTGGAACAGTATACCTATTGTTTTATCGTTTAAAACCTCACACAAATCATATATTAACACATTCAGTTTGTTTTTTAATAAAATAAAATATACACCTAGCCTGGTGTCACTGTTCTAGAGTGCACATTAAACACGGGCGTGTTTATTTAACTCGTGCTAATAGAACTTGTTCCTTAACATGGCAATGGCAGGTGCATTAATTTGCCCCGCTAGCGTTCTAGCATTGCAGCTTAGTTTATCTCCACATCCTTGAGATATTTTTACCACTGCTGGAGTAAAAGATTAATGAAAGTGTCAGTGGTGGTGCTCAGCTTCAAGAAGTTTTTGTTTTATACACTTCTCTCCCCTCCCACCCCAAATTCTTTTTTAGGTCCTCTCTTCGGCTTCTCCAGGAGCAATAGCTCTCTTCCAAGTCATTATAATGTAGTGGGGTGGCTGGAGCTACAATCGATTACGCTGTCTAGTCTCATTTAGTTTACAAGAGTTCCAAGTTCCAGAGAGCTTACTGAGAGGCTACTTTTTCTCCCTGCCCGTCTTCTTTTTGATTAAGCGGATGTGTAAATAAGGCCGCAAACTCCCATCGATGCATGCCAATCTATTTATTGACTCCTAAGGATCATTCTCTCCACTCCCCATGGGTGTCTTCAGGCTGAAAGAATTGGGCTCCTCCCAGCACATGTGAGCGCCGGAGACAGCCAACTGTCTGCCGGGAAGAAAAAATGAAACTCATTGACAGATGTTCTTGTGGCGTGCTTTCTGCTCTCATTATTAATAGATGAGAAAAGGGCCCCATTTATCAGAGTCGAAGAGAAATTAATTGACACTGGCTTTGATTTTATTGCTGTAACTTGTTGTCTGGATGCATCACAATTGTTTTTCCTTTTCGCTTCCAGGGCAAAGTGTTTGATAGCACAGGCACCCCCCAAAGAAGCTTTTTTTTTTTTTAGTGCACGACACGAACAAAGAGACATTTGCTTGCAAACTCACACTCCCAGACATAAGATAACTTGTGTAACGGATTGTTGCCCTGTCACTTCCCCACTGTGGCAGCCACCCCATCCGCTACAGACCGAGGTGCTGATGTCACTGGCCTGGTCTTTATGCCTCAGAATCAGCAAACAGTGTTTATAAAGCAGCTTAGCATTTATTACAGGGTGAGGTGCAGAAAGCATGCTGTGCCGCTGTGTCATAAGTTTCCTCTCGTACTGCTGTGAGGGACCTAAATGTAGCTGAAACTGATTTTATTTTGGGCCTTTTATTTTGACTTTTTTATTTATTTGTGACATTGTCAGTGTGTGTAGATGGCACTGAAAAGAATCCACATGAGCCTGTTTTTCAGCATAAGTATTGATTGATTTAATTTTTTTTAATTAATCTGTATAATAATGACCAGTAACATTTATATTCTGGCCATTCTAATTATATTAAATGAATGAGATCCAAGTTTGGTAGCACTTTATAATAACTGCATGCTGTTAATCATTTCTTAAGCATGAGTGAACAGTTAATATAGTTTATACAGCTATAAATACAGCCTTTTTTCTTGATTTATAAGCATATCTAATGCCTTTAATAATTGTATTTTCATACTTTGTTAATGATCAATTAATAATTTCTAAATGAAGTATAGCATTATTTACAAACCAGTTATTTAAAGCTGCAATACCTAAGATTGTATGCCGCTAGAGGACGCTACATTCAAAACAACAACTACGGCTTTGCTTGATGACGACGTGGAGGAATGCGGAATGATGGGAACTGTTGTTTTCAACTCCACCGTGGATAAATCAGTCAGACAGGAATCGAAAATTAGTTGTCATGGATGAGGTAAAATTCGATTTTTATAAATGTTGCGTTTAATGACATGCCTGTTTTTCATTAAACTGAAATAGTCGCAAGAAAAGTCAGGTTTAAAAGTAAATTAGTTATCACAGATGTTGGATGAAGCTATGGTGGAGAGGGTTTGAAGTCAAATCGTTGCTAATGGACCCTGACTTCGCCCTATGCTGCAATATACATTTAGTTTTGCATTCATTTACAGAAATCAGCTGCTTGAATGACAATTACTGATGTTATTAGATTTTTCAGGTGAGATTCAGTGAACGGATGCTCTGAGGTAAAGTTTTCAGACTGCAGACTCAGCAACGATTGTATTTAATTGTACAGTACAATCATAACATAGAACAGACATTATCTTCCTTTCATGTCATTAAACATAACAATATTGCTGGCCATATACTGATGAAGTGCGCGTCCGGTGTGCGATACTGGAGTTGTCCTAGACGTGGCGCGGCTCTTCTCGTCCGGTGTGCGACCCCCTTTACAGCCAACAGTTCACATTCCGAGAATAATTGAAAAGAATAATTGTGCTCCATTCCATAACAAATGCGCGAAACAAGCTGACTTTTGTTGCTTGATGGACGCTAACGCAGATCTACATCTTCCGCATTTGTCCAGGACTACACGTAGTACGAGCGGAAATTCTTCATTTAGAAATGATAAATTTTTCATTTAGAAATGATAAACTGATCATTAATAAAGGATGAAAATACAATTTATAGATATGCTTTTAAATCAAGAAGAAAGAATTTATAGCTTTATTTATATACTGGTTATTAATGGCTATTCATGCTTTATGAATGATGAATTAACTGTTTTACTCATGCTTTACTAATGATTATTAGTGTGTAGTTATTATAAAGTATTACCGAAAGTTTTAAAGGAACACATTTCTGGTTCGACAGGGTTCCTATGATCATGAAAAACCTTAAAATGTCAGGAAATTTAAAAACTGTCATATTTCAGCCCTGGTAAAGTTATTTACCTTAAATTCATGGATATTTCTGTAGTGAAATGTTTCTCAGCTCAAATTTTTTTTATTTTTTTTTATTTTTTTTGGCCTGGAGGTTTCAGTTGCAAAGAGCGAAAACTATTTGGAGTTTTCTGACAACTTGAAATCATGGAAATTTTAACTGGTGAAAATATTTTGGGGAATGAAATCTGGAAATTATACAGAACGGAATGGAGCCGCGATGGAATTTGCATCAGTTCAATGCAGTGCAAATGAAGGTTTTGAGGTTCCAAACTTTTGTAGCGCCCAGGACTTTTTGTCAAGTGCTTGTTTTAGCATTCCCCGACTGAGCTCATCTTGAGGTCATATATTATTCAGCATCTGATCTTGCATCCCATTGTATGAATCACAGATTCATGTGATCCTCCATCCGCACCATTTTGCGTGCACGCGCTCGCGAGCGTGTCCGTGCATTCATGAGATGTTCCATAGGCATGCCATTTCCCCCCCGCCATTTTATATGCAACACACAATCTATTTACCATCTTTGGTCTCTGGAAAGGATACGAGGTGGCCGTAATAATATCTGATTTGGTTGTGTACCTCTTCCCTTTAAATACATCGAACTGCTCCAGGCACCCTCAGCTTTTTAAGCAAAGGTCAGAGGAAGGCTCATTGATTTAGCATTTTAATTTTATTTGTGCTGGGCTCCGAGGGGGACTGGCATTCAGCGTGGCAGTGGCTCTTTGTTTTGTAAGAGGCTGTGAATGTCTGTGTGTCTGTTGAGACCCAGCCTGCTTCGCTCTGGCTAATAAGTGTGAGATGGCAGCCAGACGCCTCCGTAATAGCCACTAACACTTATTATCCTCCCCGAGATTGGAAATCCATGTGTTGTCATTGAGGGATCTCAAGACAAGTTAAGCAAAAAAAAAAAAAAAAAACGTTTATTTTTTTTCTCAAGCGTACCGCTTCAAAACAGATGTGCGTGTCGTGTTGTAGAATCGCTGCGTTGGTGTAGGTGGGCTGTAAGGCAGAAGTGGTTTCCAATGTAAGGAAATGGCCTGTTCAGAGTGGTTAAGTCACTAACTGAGCGAGATAATGCCTCCGGGTGTCTGAGGCGGAAAAATGCGACGTCTCCACCGCCAGAGCCGAGGCATCTGTTGTTTTGCATTGTTCCCGTCCTCTCCTTCGCTTGACTTTGCAGGGGATGTGGAGAAGGGCCCATGATATTGGCACTCTTTCATTAAGAGATCCTGTTAGCGCGCTGGTCTTGTCATTAGGAGCACTGAAGGTTTTTGATTTGCTGCCATTTCCAATGCCCGGTCGAGAGCTCACCCTGCCAATAGCGCCCTGAACTCTGACAAAGACAACCTGAGGGATCGTTACCTGATCTTTCCTGCTATACTTGTTGCATTTTGAGATTGTGTTTGGCAGGGTTGTTTCTTTGCTGATCTGAGAACTCTGAAAAGTCACAAAGTTTCACAAAAATTAGTTCATTAAGCCCTCGTCTAGTGATCCCAATGCTCCAAATCGTAATTAACCCATTTGTGCCAAAATTTCCAGTTGTATTCATATCTACATATGATGAAATCAAAAAGTTTTCAAAAAGTTACTTTTTGTCAAAATGTAGGTATTTTTTGTACTGGGAAAAAAAATGAAATTTTTAATAGTGTTATTATGATTAGAATCAAATTATTTTTGTCAATGGACAAAATTCATCCTCAAAATCAGAAATAACTCACATAGAAAGAAATGAATTGGCACACTTCACACAATTTTTTTTTAATTATATGAAAAACAGATGTTTGAAATAAATGATACTCCTAAGAAACTCAAAAGAATCCACCTTTTCTCTTTGTAACATCCTGATCAAGTTTGATTCTAGTCATTATGTAACATTATTGAAAAATGTATTTTTTTCAGTACAAAAACTGCTAAACTTTTACAAAAAGTAACTTTTATTGTTATAATTATGATTTCATATTATGTTGATATGCATAGGCCTATATCAAAAATGTATTTTTTTACAAAATGTAACAAATTACATTTGTACAAAATTTTTACAAAATTTGTTGTTGTTTTTTTGCCTAGGGTCTCTAAGACCACAAACAGCCCGACTGTAAACTGCAAACGAACACCACACAAGGGTTAAAGTGGAAGAGTGCAGAACAAAGTGCAGCCATAACAGGGCATTGTGTATAAATAAATATATACAAAATAGATACAAATAAATAGAATGAAGAAAAAAATATACATATATATAAAAAAAAACAAATGACAAAATGGCTAAAAACTAAAATAACAGTGCATACAGACAGTACTTATGAACAGTAGATATGCAATTTAAAGGGTAAAGTTATGTTTATGCACTAAACAAGTCCAATAACCTTGATTTATTAACCTATTAAACACAGTATACCCCATTTGCCCATGATATATGTACTTACAAGGCATTTGCCCACCGGCAACTATAGTTGCCGCTTGGACTTTTGACTAAGTATACAAAAAACTATAGATCTATTGTAAGATTTGTTTTGTTTGGATGACTCTAGAGACCTTCATGATTATGTAGATATATAAATGTCAACCAAAAATACTTGTTAGTAATATGAAAATGAGCTTTCTTTGGGAGGTTTTGCCTTCGCCATGCTTCCTGGAAGTAGGGGTAGGAAGTTGACAGCCTCATGTGACCGGAAGTAAGTGAATACCTTTTTTTTTCTTGAAATCCTTTATTTCGTTGTTTTCTTGCATGGCATTGAGACATGCAACATAGATAACATCTAGAAAAATACTTACAAAAGGAAAAAGACAAATACACACTTCGGCAACTATAGTTGCCGGTGGGCTTAAATGGGTTAAAGGGGGGGTTTAGTCCGTTTTTTCTTTGCATAATTGTGTTTATGGGGTGTATTACAACATGTATTCGTTATTTGTTTTTTTTTTAAGTCCTATTTTTCATAAATTTCACCTTTATTGTAAGCCGCGCTCACCTCTGTTGCTGGAACGACCGGTTGACTTCCTGATTCTATGAAACCACTCCCTCAGAAACTCTTTATGGGCTCAGATTGGTTAGTTTGTGCCGGTGTGTTGTGATTGGCTAAACTGCGAAGTGAGCGTTGTCCGGAACCGTCACGCCCCTTCCCTGTACGGGAGAATGTTGCATGTGGTCCGGTCAATGTAAATAATGCTGTCGATAGGCTTACTGCCGTATCAGTTTGAGCCCGAATCCGACCCAGAAAGCGCCGATGAAGAGAGACAGTCAGAACCTCCTCAAACACGTTTGTTACAAAACGTTTCTGAATGGTACGTGTTTGATTTATGATTATTCTATTATTACATAAGAAGTTTGATACCCTGTTATATTTGAAAATGCTAATGCTGCTTGTTAGCTTTTTGACATACGTTTTTATCTTGATTAAACATTTAATACAAATTATAGGGTTAGGGTTAGGGTTAAAAAAACATCTAAATAAATGGCTATTGTAAACAAACACTGTCTGATCGCGTTTATGAACAAATCGCAAAATTACGTCATAAAGTAGCTATACCTGGCAAATACATTTAATAAATATATATGATTACTAATTAAGCTTCAAAGTGTACGCGTTGTCAGAGAAACCCGAAATAACATAACAAAGTGACTATAAAAACGGCGATGGCATTTGTTTACGTCCTTGCTAAAACGAAACCATTAACGTTACGTCTAAAATTATACTAATACATTTAAAACGATTAAGTCTTACTTACAGGTTGTTGCCCAACAAGTGCTGCATCTGGTTTTAACGTTGGAACAGCTTCAGGTTTGAGCAAAAGTTTCTTGTGTAATCCGGCATTGAATTGGTGTAGATTCAGGAAGCTGTCTTCAGTGAAATGTTCCGCACAAAGAGCTAAATTACGATTGTAATTGTCAGAAACATTATTAAACATAAATGTTAGCCATTGTTGACGGACTAGAGCATCCGAAGGAAGCCCGAACACAGAAGACCTGACATCTGGATGAAAATAGCACACTTTAGACGGCATGGCTAGCTTAGCTCTCCCCTGTAACTCTTCCTCTTCGGCAATGACGCAGCTATATGCGCATGTCCTATTTTTCCATATTCCGGAGGGAGTGGTTGATGCAAATGTGGGGGTTAGTGACGTACCATAACCCAGCTGTAGTCCAAATCCAGTCGTTTTTGTAGGCAATTATACTTCCTGGTTTATAAAAGACGATATCTCTGCTTACACTGAACTTTCAGCGCTGCAACTTTGCAGATACTGTTCATGCACCAACAGCAACATTACACACTATTTAAAATCAAAAATGTGAGACAGGAAAAACCCCCCCTTTAAATGTCTAAAATTATCTTTATTTGTGTGTTTGTTTTGAGAGGTGTACTTCCCTAAATCTTTCCTTTGTTTTAATAATCCATGAAAAACTGGCTTTTTTTTGATAGCCACTTAGCATAAGTTTGGTATCATTGTAATGCGCAGCATTCCAACGTTGTGAATATTCATAGTGGATTCTTGATGGCATGAGTCTGAACCAATGAAATGTGATTTTCAAACTCATGGGGATGTAAACAAAATGATCTTTCTTGCGCAGACTGCCGCAGTATTCATGCAAACAATATCTATTATGTCTTAAGACGTGAATGTTTGGTTGAATTGTTGGGGAAAAACATCTGATGTGTAACATTATATTAGATACATTACAGTAGGTTTTAATATATTGGCGATCTGTCTGGATAATGTAAATCAAACAATTGAATTATATATATTTTTCTATAGGTAGGGGTTTTGACTTGATTTTTGCCAAATATGGTGATATTACCTGGGATTTTCAGTTGTGGATGCTTGGTGATTTTGTTTGAAACCCTTGGAAAACTTTTAACTCAACTTTTTTTCAAAATTGACTTCGAATAGATGTAGCTCAGCCATTTTTTGTCTTATAACAGCATAATATGCTCATTGTAACTCATTTTGCCAGCAACGGGTCAGAGATGAGAGATGGTTCTAACTATTTCATCTGGTTTTATTTAATTTTATTTAATAACCCTATAGAAAACATGGACATGAGTACATTTATTACTCCATTTATTTGTAAAAAAATATATATATATAAATACATTTGTGATATAATTTTAAATAAATAATATGAATTTTAATATATTAAAATTCCAATGAACCCCATTTAATTTCAGTTGATGGGAATTTTCTTAAAAATAGGTTTTGCTAAGTTCCATAACCTTTGTGGGTTCAGTAGAAATAAATGGTGAGTGTAGTGTTACAACTGGCAGACGTTCTACAGTACATTGTGTACTCAAAAAAAGAAACCTGCTGATTCAGATGGAACCAGTCCTGTCATTTAACATTAACCTGATATTATAACTAGATTTTTCTTTAAATATATCTCTAGACTCACCTCTACGTATTTGTACACTTTTGGGCAGTTTGAATTATGAGATTAATTGTAGATCTGTCAATTGGCAAGGGAATGTCAGTTTCAGATGCTTCCTGCTGGGGTGCGGGTACTGTAACCCCCGCCCCTCCCCTCCGCAGCCGACGGCCTCCCCGAACCACCCAATGTGTGCCAGCTCCCTCCCGGCTGCTGAGAAATTGCTCCTGACAGCTGATTTGTTGGTTGTCAGAACTGGTCGCTGTGCGGCTGATAAGGGCCGCAGAGGCCCGAGATGGAAAACTAACTGCCTCTCATGATTTCAAAGGCAGCCCCATCAGCCTGGGGCCTGCAGACACATGTAAATGTCTCTGGGCTGAAATCACCAGGGATGTTTCTTCCATGTGCATCGGTGCTCTCTTAAACAGTTAGTCTGTGCTTTGCATGCAGCTATCTATCTATCCATCTATCCATCTATCCATCTATCCATCTATCCATCTATCCATCTATCCATCTATCCACTCTATCCATCTATCCATCTATCTATCTATCTATCTATCTATCTATCTATCTATCTATCTATCTATCTATCTATCTATCTATCTATCTATCTATCTATCTATCTATCTATCTCATCTATCTCCATCTATCCATCTATCCATCTATCCATCTATCCATCTATCCATCTATCCATCTATCCATCTATCCATCTATCCATCTATGGTTCTATTCATTCTATCCATCTATCCATCTCTCCATCTCATCCATCCATCCATCCCCATCCATCCATCCCATCCATGTCCATCCATCCATCCATCCATCTATCCTATCTCTCCATCTATCTCCATCTATCTATTATCTATCTGTATCTATCTATCTATTCATCTATCTTATCTATCTATCTATCTATCTATTCTTTATCTCTATCTATCTATCTATCTCTATCTATCTATCTATCTATCTATCCATCTATTCATCTATTCCATCTATCCATCTTATCCATCTATCCATCTATCCATCTATCCATCTATCCATCTATCCATTGTATCATCTATCCATCTATCCATCTATCCATCTATCCATCTATCCATCTATCCAGTCTATCCATCTATCCATCCATCCATCTATCCATCCATCCATCCATCCATCCATCCATCCATCCATCCATCCATCCATCCATCCATCCATCCATCCATCCATCCATCCATCCATCCATCCATCCATCCATCCATCCATCCATCCATCCATCCATCCATCCATCCATCCATCATCCATCCATCCATCCCATTATCATCCTATCGTTTTTGTTAAAATTAGAATACTTAATTAATGTTGCACAACAGTGACATCTTTTTTGATTGGCTAGACGTTGTGGGCCTGGTGGCAGTATTTATTGACATGAATTGTGTGAACCACCTACATTTATTCACCCCTTGATCCTTGCTAGAAAAGGTAGAACCAACTAGACAGGGCAATGGAGTAATGGGAGGACCTGGTCCAGCCTCATGGAATACGCTAGGTCTGATCAAGTCACATGAAGCTCTGATGCAGGCTTGTACAGAGAAACCATTAGAGAGAAGAGGTCACTGGGTAATTGGCTGTGAATCTCTTCCATGCTTGCCCATGGGGTGGCTGCTTCTATAAGCTCTTTCCTGTCAATGATGTCAACCCTCGAGGCCGCCTAAGCCCGGGCTGAAGGGTCAATGAAGGGGTACTGGCCGTCATCCAACTTTGAAGAATACTGACAATGCAGCAAATCACATAGATCACCCCTACAGCCTGTACATACAATAATTGCCCTCAGTTACCTCATGCCCCAATACAAAGCCCTCATGCGGCTGTAGTGTAGCTAATACTCCATCAGTCAGCACAGCTATGGCGTTCTGTCGATTTTAAACAGCACGCAATCCACCTCTGTGCTTACCCCAGCAGGGCGAGGAGTGGATTCTACTGTCATGGAGTCAGGGAACAGATAATTCAGCTGGTGTTTTTTTCCCAAACAAAACAAACTGTACGTATAATAACTTGAGAGGCTCACGCAGCGCTGGACCTGAGGCCACCGGCTTGTTCATCCCATGCCCTCTCACCATCCCTCCCGCCTCTTCATTCTGCTCTTATCACGGCCGGTGTTGAGAGGGCCTCAGCGCCGTCCTGTTTTGGGTTTGCTGTCAACCCCTTTGACCTGTTGACCCCGGGACTTATCTCTCACTTTCCTAAAAGCCAAATGCCTTGTCTTGAAGCAGCAGGGCAAGTGCTCTATCTTGGCTGTTCTTGTTGCTGTTACTTGAAGGCTTGTAGAGCGCTGTACACTTAAGTGTGAGGGTGTGTGAAGAGGCATAGCCACAACTTCTAAATATTTTTTTGTAATTATTATGACATTTACAATAGTTTTTTTCAGTATCGCTTCCTTTTACAGTTCAGTACTTACAGTGTACTTACCTAGAAAGTACTGACTAATATAAAGGTAAGTACATGGAACAGGGGTAGGTTTAGGGGTAGGTTCTAGGGTTAGTACTGGTTATCACCCAGTAATTGTAGTTACTCAAAAATAAGATACATAGTATTTACATGGGTAACTGGACTGTAAAAGGAAACGTCACCAAACTTTTTTTTCCATTCTCTTTCAGAGAAGCAAGTCTCTGCCATCTGGTTGCAATTGTTATTTTGCAATTGTTATATTACAAATTACATAAAGAATGTGATTTATACATAGAAAGACTTTCATACACATTTGGGGCATCTCTTAATTTCTGTATTAAATGTTGATCTTAATGGGTTTGAGCATTTTGTTGTTGTTGTTGTTGTTGTTGTTTGTTAATCACTGGATGTTCCCCGTTCCTTATGGATTGTGTGGCTCTGTTGTGCTTTGTGAGGTGAGAATGGATCCTCAGTAGAGGCACTCACTTAGGAATGAGGAAAAATAGTGTGTCACGTATTGAAAACTCGCAAAGGAAACATCAAATATTTGGTAATGGAATTCACATGCCGGCTGGCTCTACAAATCCCATTAAAACAGCTTTGAGCTTCCTCCATCTCCGAGGAGCAGACTCAGAGCTATTTTAATAGTGCCCAGGACTTCTTCATTTTAACAGCAAAAGAGTTCCTGCTCTGTTACTAAATTACATAATTCGCATGGCATTAGGACCAGATAAAAGGAAGATTGCTGCATGATTCAATGG